>JAUTXW010005319.1:295000-895000 GCA_030620095.1 Kuschelorhynchus macadamiae | reverse complement strand
AATGTTAGCAATGTTGATTCCTACATAATTTGTCATTGTTAAATTTTGACCAAAATTTGAAGTCAATCGGATAAGTATATTTTAGCTACACCGCAAACAGCCAGACAGACCGACGGAATTGAGAAAACATGTTTTTCATCATCTGGGGACCCTGTCGGAGAGTTATTTTTTGACGATTACAATACTCACTTCTACGAGGGAAGTAAAAATGAAAAAGCGAACAAATTATATTCGAACAAGCCAAAAAGAGAGCAGGCAATTTTTATACGAAAAACTCCCGCCAGAGCAATCTGGCACCTTGTGGAAAAATACACTAGCAAATCACGAAAAAATAAACAAATTAATTTTGCACTACTTAAGTAAAACAACTCTGACTCAAACAACTAACACTGAACAAAACACTAAACTCCATAAATGATTTTTAGGTAAATTCTTTTCTATCTTTAAATTTTAAACATGAATCAATACCAAAAAATATTAAATCCCTCTATAAAAACTGCTTTCTTCATCCTGTAACTATTCACGAAGCAGAACAAATCATTAATAGCTTAAAAAAAATAAGAAATCAGACATACAAGTGAGCAAATTAGCAAATTGCCACAGCACTAGCACAATGATCTCTTGAATAACTTCAGTAAGATCTTTGAAAACATTGTTAATGATAGAATTGTTTCTTTTTTGGATGGGGAGGGTCTTTCGTCCCTCTGTCAAAATTGTTTTCGCCAAAAAAAGTCCACCATGGGGGTGATTACTAGGCACTCTTCCTGGTTCTGGAATCATTAAACTGCAGGAGATCTACAGTGGCCATGTGCCTCGATTTATCGAGGGCTTTTGATAGTGTGGATCATGGTACCCTTCTTCTCAAATTGCAAACACCCTGATTAAGTCCTATCATCAAAACCAAAACACAATTTATTATAATAATAAAAAACGAGGGATCACTCCTATCATCAGCCATTGGTCAGGTACGGGGTGGGGTTTTACAAGGGTGTATCTTAAAATCATTGCTACAAATATTAATATGGAAACAGTTTTCATAGCCTATCATGCTTATATGCATTCGAGCATAAGATATAAGTAGCATTATTTTTTGGACAAGAGGGATGGAGTCAAATCGTATATTTCTTCTTCAGAAGAGATGCATAAATAATAGCTTTAATATGAGGTCAATCGAAACTGTAAAAATTAAATTTTCTGAAGCCAAAATTCTTACGGTTACCTTGCATATACGTGAATATGGCATTTTTGTTAGGGATAATACACATATCTTATGCTATCATTAGAAATCAGAGTGTAAATCTACTTAAGAAATATCTAAAAACTATACTATTCGCGAAGGCCTACTACACTCTTAATGAGTTTCTTAGTGTTAACTTAGAGATATAGGAGAGGATACTTTTTTAATATATTTGTAGCTAATGACCTTATTGTTTGATGTTTTTGTATATCTTTAATATTAGTGAAGTGCGACACGTCTAAGGCCTAATTGCCTAATGTATGATTGTACTTAATGGACAAACACACATTTTTCATTTTATTCGTATACTGATTCCCCCCTCGACAACAATTATTTAAAGGGTAAAGTAATAAAATATTTTACTCTTTTGTTGAATTATTGGAATTCCTTGTCAGAAAATATAAATAGGGGAAAATGGGGGAATCACGCTCAGCGGGCAATACCGCTCACCCACGTTTACAGGTTTCTAATATATTTATTACATTCAAACATGGGGCGCCATCTATTGCTTAGTAAGCTAACTATAAAAATCGAGCCAAGAATCAGTTTATTCAAAGCATACGTTTATTGTGCATCGTAGTTCATTTTCGTCGTTTTTCCTAAAAAATATCGGATATTTCAAAGTGAGGTAAGTAACATTAGTTTATATTATTTTGAAACTTGAAATATAGCTTTGAAAACATAAGAATTTGTAGTTTAGGTGTACATTTTTATGTTTGTAAGTTTTTAAGGTTATGTACGCACTTTTTTGCCGGTTGTCTAATCGGGTAATGGCGCTCGGGTTGAGCGTCATTACCCAACTGAGCGGAATTACCCGAAATAATGTTTTTTATTTTTTTATTATCTTTGTTTTTGTATTGGGTAAATTATAATCTATTTGCAGATGCAACGAAAGAGGGAGCGTACAACTACGAAGGTATCTTGGACAGAAGAGACTATGAAAGCGGCTATTGTGGATGTCAATGCGGGGAAAAAAGTACGAGAAGTAAGCAGAAAATATGAGGTACAATACAGTAGTTTAAGGGATAGATTAAAAGAAAGAGGGTACTACGAGCCAAGACTGGGAAGGAAACCTATATTTACGAGGGAGCAGGAACAAGAAATGTGTGAACAGCTACTGAATCTTTCAAAATTGTTTTATGGGCTAACTCCATTGCAGTTTCGTAAGGCAGTGTTTGACTATGCAACCATAAACAGAATATCCAATAACTTTAACAAGCAATCTAAAACAGCTGGTAAGGATTGGCTATACGCTTTTATGGCTCGAAATCCAAGATTGAGTTTTAGAACCCCAGAGGCCACATCTTTGAATCGAATAAGAGCTTTCAATAAAACTGAAGTTACGAAATTGTATTCAAACTTGGAAACTCTTATGAGCAAGTATAATTTTGCCCCAACAAAAATTTTTAATGTTGACGAGACTGGGGTAACAACGGTTCACAAGCCGGGTAAAATCATAGCTCCTAAGGGGCAAAAACAAATCGGTGCTGCCACAAGTCTGGAAAGAGGAAAAACAATAACCATTTGCTGCGCAATGAGTGCAGCTGGCAGCTTCATTCCTCCCATGTTTATTCATGCCAGACAAACACTTACTCCCTTACTTGAAAGAAACGGGCCTCCTGGGTCCATATATGCCTGTTCCAAAAATGGCTGGACAAATGAAGACTTCTTTCTAGTTTGGCTAGGACACTTTAAACAGTTTACTAAATGCAGCCTTGAAGACCCGGTGCTTCTTCTCTTAGACAATCATTTCAGCCATGCCTCCTTGAAAATTTATAATTTTTGCCGTGAAAACGGAATTATTATGCTTACAATCCCTCCTCATACCTCTCATCGGTTGCAGCCGCTGGATTTGACATTTTTTTCGGTTTTGAAAACAGCTTACAGCAATGAGTGTGAATTGTTTATGAAAAATAATCCATTTTCCAGAATTTTAAATACCGACGTGGCAGGTATATTCACAAAGGTATATTTAAGAGTTGCTGTTGCCGAAAAAGCAGTCAGTGGTTTTAAAGTATCAGGAATTGTTCCAATGGATCCTTATGGTTTTAAGGGCACCGATTTCGCCGTTGATCTATATTCCGACACTATTAAGGAAAATAACCCAACCGAGAATCCAACAAATCCTCCTGCACAGGAAAAGTCCAAAAGTCCATCTAAGCAACCACAAATTGCTGAAGTTGAACCAGTAGCTGGATGTTCAGGCGTGGGGAATAAACAACTTAAATCGAATAATTTGTCAAATAAAATGCTCAGGTTTTCTGACATTTCCCCTTCTCCAGTCATGCCTCCAGTGAAAGGAACAAATCGCGGTAGTAAGAAGCAACAATCCGAAGTTTTTACGGCCACACCAATGAAAGAAGTCATGGAAGAAAAAAAAACGCAAGTTGAAATTAAAATCAGATGAAAAGCCAAGTAAGAAAAGTAAGGAAACAAAAAACAGAAGAAAACTATCAAACGCAAAGTTTTTGATAGCGATTCATCTGAAGATGAAAACTTGAAGTTATCAGATGTGCCCCCAGATGATGAAATGGATGATCTGGATATGTCAGAGAGTGAACTAGGTAAGACAATTTCCTAAAAGGTAAACTATTATTCTAAGTTTATTTTCCATTTTCTAGCATTAATGGAACGGAAAGAAGCTAACGAAGAGATCTGTTTCGTATGTGGAAAACATGGTAAAAAAGAAATATGGTATAGGTGCACTTGGTGTGGCAGGTGGGCGCATAAACTGTGCACGGGCTTGGATCGTCCCCATAATTACGTTTGTGACGACTGCAGTAGTTTTCCTAGTTTTTAAACTTCAACAATGTTTAAAATGTTGATATTTTGTTTTTTTTAAGCTTTATCATTTTTATATTTGAAAATATTGTTTGATTGTGGTTTCTAATGTCTTTGCTTGGTTAAAAGTACATAATAAAATGTTTTAAAAATATTTTCTTATAGTGTATAGTTCATTTTTGTGATCAGCGGAATTACCCTTTACATGGGCGGCGTTACCCTACCCTGTCGGGAAATACCGCTAATGACATATTTAGCTTGAATAATATTTTCACCTTAAGTGTAGGAAGATAAATACAATTTAATATGTGTTTTAGAAACACAAAACACCAACGTATATCCTGAAAAAAAAAGTTTCTGTATGTTTGACAATTTATGATATACATGTAAGTTAGCTTAGGTGAGCGCCAATACCCCATTCTCCCCTAAGTATGGGAAATGTGAAATAGTCCAATAACTAATATTTGTATATGGAACACCCTATATATTCAATGTTTAATAAACGAGTGTAAAAATTCCTCTACCAAAAGAGGCGGCTATTTGCTAAGCAGAGTCTGGGCTAAGGCAAAAAAGTTAGCTAGCCAAATTCGTGAACAATATACGCTAGGGAGTGTAATAAAGGGTTGGGCTAGGTTAGGTTTTAGGAAAACTCACAAAACATTGTCAAACAATGTCTTTAAGACAACACACAAAAACAACCTACAACTAAATACTTATTGGTAACTTCAAACATATTTGAACAAAAACAAAACTTGCTAAAATACATTTACGAGACAAAAGGTAATCTCCTTTTGTTGCCCTCTCAAATTCTATCAATTATTTTTTCGGAGTCCATTTTAATACATCTATTTATATACATAAGAGCCAATCCAACTAATATATTTTGATGAGTAGTTGACCTAAGCCAGGTCTTTAGTCTATTTAAAGAAGAATTACGCTCTGCACTGGCAATGCTTACTAGTACCTCCAACAAAAACCGAGCTACGCTCAATCTAGGGCAGCGGTTCCCAAATGGTGTTCCGCGGAACCCTGGGGTTCCGTAAGAGGCTCCCAAGGGTTCCGCGAAAAGTTAGCCGTCAATGATTTTTTTTTTAATCAAAAATTAATTCATATTCGACATAAAACCTACTAGTATTTTATAAGAATCTTTTAAAATTATTTAGAGGCGAATAAAAAAAAAATGAGCAAGAAACTCTGATTTTGCGAGCTTAAAAAATGTGAAAATTCAACAAATATTTTATATTTTTTTTCAAAATTTGCAAATACCAAAAATATCCTCATTAAACTAAACTCAACATTTTTTTGTTCCTAATACTTCGAGATATTTAAACAAATCCAGAAAATGATGATTTTTAGAAAAAAGTATTTTTTTCCTATGGTAAAACCTTGTTTTACAATAAAACAATCCATCCAAATCGAAAGGGCAAGATTCCAACTATGGTCAATTTGACATGAAATGACCCAAATGACGTAATTATTATTCAGTTTCAATTATCTTCCTTTAAAATGCGGGACTTCATTTGAAAGCAAACTTCGAATAATTAAAATTTAGAAGCATATTTGCTAAATGCTAAATGCGAGAGACTTAATTTGGGAGCAAACAAAATTCGGAGAAAATATTGAAATGAAATATACAAAAATACTGATTTGATGTTGCATTACCGACTATGCTAAAGTGTAGTTCATAAGGTGATCATAATTATTGATGACTTGAAGTGAAATATATTAAAATAGCTAATTACATTCAACAACATATCATGTTTCAATACAAATGAAAATCATGTTTAACCACGTTTAAACCAAGGTTTTAACGAACTGTTGGCAACGCAGCGAAATTAGGACCGGCAACTTCACGCGTTTTATGTTGCGTCAGAATTTCGTTACGATGCAACTGTTTTCTTCAGTTTTACGAGCATTGTTGTCATACGCAGGACCGCAGGTATGTATGTTTTAATAGTTTTACGTTTTATACCAATAAATCAACTGGTAAGAATTTATTAGTTTTACAAGAAAGTAGTTTTTTCTTAAAATATGACTTTTTATATCTTTTACAGTTAACTATGGATAAATGGCTAAAAACTGGGCTTGGCAAAGGGAAATGTGATGCAAGCTTTTCGAACACTAATATTAATACTATCCAATCTAATCAAACTTCTCAAATCTCATCTTTACCAGAAAGACATTTATTTCAAGACATTTTGGAAGACAGCAGTTGTGCCAATAATAATTGTGCAGTAAGAATAATACTAACATAATTTAATTATTGAATGTAGGCAGGGGAAAAGGGGGTCAATTAAAAAAAAATCAAATTAAAACTATTATGGATAATTGTTTATTATACAAGGGAAAAAATGCTAGATTTTAGCTCGAGTTTGTGTTTCCTGAGGGCTAAAATCTTATTTTTTCCGTGTGTAATTCATTTTTTTTTCCCGTGACTGAAAAAACAAAGATTTAATATTTAAAACAAAAATTATTATTGTAATTAATATAAACTAGTAAAAAAGATTTGGGGACCACTTTTAAAAGCAGTTCTGCATATTAAAATATATTTTTTTGGAATTTGGAAAAAAGAGGATTACTTGAAAATTATTAAGCTTAAAAATAGTGTTAAAGATGATTTAAAAAATAAAAAATATATCTGAAAAGGGCAAAATGGATTTTTGTTCGGTTTTTTGGTTTTAATATTGTTTTAATATTTTATTTGGATAATATTTGTTATTAGGATAATATTTTTAAAATTCCCAGACAGAGTCTGAGAATATAATTTGTCAATCTTTATTATTTTGAAATTTAACATATTTTTGGAATTTTTATGCAAATTTACTCATTAAAATAATTTTCTTGCATTATTTAATTTTTTATCTTTAAAGTACAAACCCGCAAAATTATACCAGGTCTCTTCAAAAACATAATGAAATTCAAGCGTGCATGTTTTAAAAAAGTGGTCCTTAATTCGTTTTGATTCGTTTATCGATGTCAAATTTGATTTATTATTTGGGATATCGAAAAATGTTAAATACAAAAGTTGTAGGGTTTGTTGCAAATATCAAAGATTTTATCTGAGTTTAACATATTGGCAATTATGACTACCGATGGGGGCGCTGAAAAACGTAAACAAACATGGCAGACTACGAGTATAAAAGTTACAAATGTGCACGATTATGAAATTCTTTTTTATTGCATTTTTTTTTCAGGGAATAGGTGCGGAAGACTTCTCTGTTAAACCAAATCAGCAAAACGTAGTGACACCACCTGCCGTCCAGACTGAACGTCAAGAGGGAACTTCTTCAAAAAAGAGGAAATATGATAAGTCCTATCTGGCGTATGGGTTTATACCGGTAGGAAATGCTGAAAATCCTGATGGGAAATGTGTTGTTTGCAACAAGATTTTGTTTAATAGCTCTCTTGTACCTGCAAAACTTAAGCGTCACCTTGATACTAATCATTCTCACCTAAAAGATAGAAACATAACTTTTTTTGAAAGACAAAGAGATGCACATCAAGCAGGTGTGACCGCTTTACAAAAATTTGCAAAATGTGATAATGAAAACGCAACGAAAGCCTCATTCATGCTAAGTTATAGGATTGCACGAGCTGGAAAACCTCATACGATCGCCGAGGATTTATTAAAACCATGCATGACTGAAGTTGTTACATGCGTGCTTGGAGAGGATTTAGCCAAGAAAGTCGCAGCAGTTCAGTGTTCGAACAACGTCGTATCTGACCGAATTCATAAAATTTCAGACCACATCGAAGATAAATTGATTGGTAGATTAAAAAAGAGCAATGCCTTTGCAATGCAACTGGACGAAAGTACGGATGTTGCCGGACTAGCAATACTGCTGGTTTTTGTTAGGTATCCATTTGAAGGATCTATCGACGAAGATTTATTTCTATGTGCTCCTTTGGAGACCAGCACCACTGGAGAAGAAATTTTTAAAATCATTGATAATTATATGAAAAAACATAACATTGATTGGGGTAAATGTATTGATGTATGCAGCGATGGAGCTGCCGCCATGATAGGAAAAGTAAAGGGAACAGTGTCAAGAATTAAAATTGTTGCGCCAAATTGTAATAGCAGTCATTGCATTTTACATCGTCACGCTCTTGCCGTAAAAAGAATGCAAGTTGATTTAAAACAAGTCCTTGATCAAGCCATACAAATCGTCAATTTTGTGAAAACACGTCCACTGCAGTCAAGGCTATTTAAAAAGATGTGTGAAGACATGGAAAGTCAACACCAATCACTCCTTCTACACACAGAAGTGAGATGGCTTTCCAGGGGAAGAGTTTTAACTAGAGTTTGCGAATTGCTTGATGAACTGAAGGTTTTCTTTCAGACTCTTTCTTCGCCTACAAATGCTATTCATCTTGAACTGTTGTGCGACGAGCGATGGTCAATGAGATTGGCTTATTTGGCCGACATATTTGCCAAACTTAATACAGTGAGTAGCTCTCTCCAGGGAAGAATGGTAACTAAATTTACGGTAAGCGACAAAATATGTTCATTTAAAGATAAAATAGCCTTCTGGAGTGAATGTCTTGAACAAAAAAGTTATGACTGCTTTCCGCTACTTCAGCAATTTCTGGAAAAAAACGATCTCCAAATCGCTACAGACGTGGAAAATAGTATTCGCGAACATTTGACAGACCTAAAAAAGTCTTTGGAAGAGTATTTTCCAGAAGAAAAGCTACAGTTACGGGAAATCGAATGGGTCCGAAATCCTTTTATGGTTCGCACCAAACCTCCAACATTAACTGTATTGGAGTATGAAAATTTAATTGATATTAAAAATTCATCTACACTCAAACAACTTTTTGAAACAAAAGCTACCACGAACCCAAGCCAATTTTGGTTTGGCATAAAAAACGAATACCCGGAAATCGCTGAAAAGGCGATCATGGCGTTACTCCCATTTGTGACTACCTACAGATGCGAGGCTGGATTTTCAGCTTACGCCTACACAAAAAATAAGTTTAGGAGTAAGCTAAATGCGGCACCAGACCTCAGCATCCAATTGTCGGATATAAAACCTGACTTTAATGATATTTTAGCAAAAACAATGAAAAGGTTTCATTCATCACATTAAGTTAAGTAAATGTAATAAATGTATTAATGTTTTAACTAAATAAATAGGTATTTGTATCTTAAAAAGTCCTTTATTTAAAGTCAAAGTATACTTACAGAATGCGAAAACTAAGCAAATAAACCTCAAAAAAACAATGTTTTAATAAGTGTATTTTATAGTTAAGCTAGGGTTCGGCCCAAAAATGGTAAATCAAAAAGGGTTCCGTAGCCGAAAGAATTCGGGAACCGCTGATCTAGGGTAACTTTATTACACTGCTGCAACGCGCTTACGGCTGAACTTGCGACATGACGTTTTCTAGCAACGGGATGAATATAATCAGACGAAAATATTTTTCAAGATAGGTCGTTTCAAAATTTGACCGATTTTTCTGACTGGAAACCCTATGTGGAATGGAAATTTACGACTCCCTAAATGTCCAAAACAATTTTTTTAGGGTTCACCGATCTGAGAAGGGGGTAATTCTAAATTCTGGGGGGGGGTAATTACCCCATTACCCACACTACGCGTCGCCAGTGATTAGTTCACAAGGTTGGCAGTTTTCAAAATGTTTTGCGACAAATAGCATTGTTCAATTATTATTTATCTACTTGTCGCCGGTAAACTTCAAAGCAGATAACGTTTGTTGCGAACATTTTTCGTAGAATCAACATTTCATTTATGAAAAGAGGAAGTGGTGCGGATAAAGTCTATTAAATAGTTTACTTATTCAAAATTATCTATTACAAAATTAAGGAACAAGGGGAACAAGAGAAACAGTTCAAAGGCAAATATAATGCATGTTGGGTTTACTATGTGTGACTTGAGCCGGACCTTTGATGGCGATTGAATTTAATGAAATTTTTCTTATCGGAAAGAGACAAGCTGTACTCTGCAATGGGGACTTATCCAACTTAAATCAGAAAGTGGTGTGCCACAGGACTCTGTTCTGGGGCCTTTATTTTTTGTTATTTAAATAAACCACCTGTTTCATTATTTATTGCACGATTATAGCCACGATAGATGTATCTGCTATGTGGATGAACTACAGGGATTTTCTTTAGCAGTGAATTTTGTCTAGTGCAAAGTGAGAGAAGCGAAATTCGAGATCGTTCCAGGATCTGGTTTACACAAAATTATCTAAAACTTAATGATAATCAAAACTCAGAAATTGGTTTTATCAAATAATCGCGATCACATTCGTGGGTCTTCAGTGCAAATGCTAGGGATACATTTGGATGGCTGCTTAAGCGACTCCCCAGGTGAAGCGCCGCTTCCCCTACATTTTCTAATCAATTTACTCAAAAATAAAAATATTTTTAAAATATTAAGCATTTTATAATCTACATTTTTATTATAAAAATGTAGTATGCTCTCTATAAATTCACATTATTTACTTAGTTATACCATTATTTTCTATCAAAACTAGTGCGTTATATACTCAAAAAATAATAATGACTTAAAAACGTAGCGCGCTGAATACCTTTTCATAAGAGCGCCCCGTTGAGGACAGTAACAAATTCCGCATCAGGCTCCCACGCACGCCGGCTTTCGCGCTTAGATTTGTTTACGGCAGTTGCTATGGCAACGCAATGGTGAATATCCGCAAGCCAAATAGAGATGGGAGCGGCGTTAAACTGCTGCTGCAGGCGCTTACTCGCTTGTTGCAGAATTAATGTAAATTAGTGCGTTCGGATCATCGGAGGCGGAAGCAGTTTTGCATCGATCGAATCGAATCGAAATTAGCTTTAAGATATATTTTTAAGAACAAAAAATATATTTAAAATCTTATAAATTCATATTATTTCTCCTAAGTATTAAAAAACGCTCCAAACCTATGGATAATTAACATTATAAAAAGGTTAAAAAATAGCCATTTTGGGCATGGCATCCGTTCTTAAATTCACGAGCCGCCACTGGCTGGAATTCGCATGTATGGTCTTTGCAAAATAAGTTGTACTTAGGGCTGCTATCTTTTTACAAAGTGAAAATAGGACACTGGACTTTACAAAAATTTGGAACGGGTGGGAGAAAGGGCAGCGGTCGATTCTGCCGCGTGCGGCCCGCCGATAACAAATCGCTGCTTTAAAAAGCTCTTTATAAATAAAGCCTAAACTATAATTTTAGATTAAATGGGGTTTTCTAAATAAAGTTGCCGATTCTTAGCAAAAAAAATTATTTATAACATGCTAATGCCTAATTAAATTTGAAGGAATATTTTTTATTAGATTTTGCTGCCTCCAAAAGAGCATTATTATTTTTGATGGAGTCATAAAATTCCTGGCAATTTAGGATAAAAGGACTGTCCATTTTAAAAAGGCAGGTAGTAGCCGTAGTTGTACTCCTCTATTCTCGCTATTAGACAACTTAGTAGAGACATTGTTTCAAATATACATCTGTCTGTATATTATTCACTTCTCTACTCGCGTATCCACTATCCACGTCTGTCTATTTCATTTTATCAGATTGCAAAGTTTTACGTTTGCCCTGTTTTTTTATTTAAATATTCATAGACATTTTGGCATTCGGAATACGGATTCAGATTTTCACTCTCATAACATTCGATCTGCTAACTTGACTAATAAAGCCCTCTAAATTTAGATTGGCAAAATCAGCGAAAATGCATTAGATTTCAATTTATATAATAAATTGCTCAACTGCTTGAAGTCTATTCATCTTTCAAGTTTTAAACCTAAGCTTAAGAAGCACTTACTCCAAAATTCATTTTATTTCTTGTCAAGAGTATATAGTACCACCATTTTACTAGTTCCTCTGTATACCACAATTAGTTAAAGCACACAATTTGAAATCAGTCCATTATAAATTGTTTTTCACGCTTGACATTTTACTAGACCGCCATCTTGTTTTGCTACATTGGATTTTTACCAAAATGTTTCCAAGTCATCCCCATATGACCTGGTGACATGTCCCCTAGTGCTTACACAAAATTTGAAATTAATCTAATAAGTAGTTTTTTTCAGGCCGATTTTTTAAATATTTTATTAGGCCGCCATTTTTTGTGCTATTTTATATTCACACCAAAATGTTACCAGTTGATTCCTATCTAACACTTGTTTTTTTATGAAAAATTTGAGGAAATTGGATAATTGGAATTTTTAGTAATAATTTTTTACGCCGCCATTTTGTTTTGCCACATTGGATTATTACCAAAATGTTACAAAGTCATCCGTATATGACCCTTAATTTTAATCAAAATTGGAAGCCAATTGGGTAAGTAGTGTTTTAGCTATGCCACGAAGAGACAGACCTACAGAATTGAGAAAACATGTTTTCCGATATCTAGTGACCCTGAAACATAAAAAATTGAAAAAATCTCGGAGGATGATTTTTTTCACCATTTCAATACTTCACTTTTACGAGGGAAGTAAAAATAATTTGGCGTCCATTTTGTTCCGTCATCTTGAATTCGTACCGCAACTTTACCACTTTATCTCTATGTCACCCTTAGTGCTTGTACAAAATTTGAAATTAATCTAATTATTTTTTTGAGAACGATTTTTTAAATATTTTATTAGGCCGCCATTTTGTTTTGATATTTTATAGTCATACCAAAATATTACCTGTAACACTTGATTTTTATGCAAAATTTCAGGAAATTGGATAATTGGTTTTTTAGTAATACATTTTTTACCGTTTCAGGTCATCGCCATATTATTATGACCCTTAATTTTTTACCAAAATTTGACAGACAGACCTATTTCCCCACACCAATTGTATTAAAATTTGACATTTCCTGTCAAAGTAGACATTGGTATCAGAGACAAAATCCATTTCGCTGTAAGTTAAATCGTTTGGGAGTTACAGAGCTTCAAAGGGTCAAAAAGTCAATTTCCAAAAGCCATTTTCTCGAAAAGAGTTTCCCCTATGAACAGACCCGACATCGACCTGTTACGCTGCAGAAATCTTGTGATCTAAGTGCAGCAGCAGAATTGAGAATTTAAATTCAATCCGATATTTTTTTGTAAAATCCATACTAATGCATCGAGATATACAAACCCATTTTATAATTTGTTAACAGTGGCGTAACAACAATGGTGCAATTGCGCCAGGGCCCAAGTCTTTGGGGGCCCGGCGACCTGGTTAAAGTCTACAGAAAAAAACTCATATTAGAACTATCGATAGAACTAAAAACTATCGATTTTTAAAAGCGCAAATTTAATTAAAGAAATTACTTTTACAAAACTAAGCGACTTTACTGAACTGATAGCTTATTTTAAGTTATTTGCTATATACTTTGGGCAGGGCCACATCACCCATTAGGTCCGTGGTCGAAAAGAGGGCCTGCCGCCGCTTCGCTGCAACAAAAATCGTTTATATAATTTTCCTTGTTTCATTTTATCCGTAAGTAGGTAATTTTTATTTATTATTAAATTGAAGGAGGAGATAAGTTTCTGCTATTTGGAAGAGAGCACTTTTTTTTGTACTCACTTTTTCCCACGAGTTTAGAGCCCGTAAATACGTTTGGGCGAAAATAATTAATATGGCCGATAGGGGCCCGTAAACTCAAGCGGGCGTAGGGCCCCAAAAATTGTAGATGCGTTACTGGCTTTGGGTGCTAATTGTTTGTGTTTTGTGGTGTTGGGTGCTAGACTAAGACAGGCCTTTATTTGCGATGATACTGATTTTATATTTTATTTTGTAAGTATTCTGCGTTGTAGTTGTGATAAAATGAATTGAATGCCCCAATCGGGAGCAGCTTAAAGAAAGAAAGCTGCGGAAAACGAAGCAAAATTGAAAAAGCATGTAAAAAATAGACAATTTTTCTCTAGTTATAATTATATAAATAGTTATAATTATATAATATATTACAAAATTAACACCAGTGAGTCGTCTACGTAAGTCGGTGTAATTAGAATTATTATTATACTTTAGGATGTTGTTTTGTATATTTGTTTATTTTTTTGTTAAGTTTATTTAGAATAGTTTATATAGAATGTATTATGGTTGATATATAACCTTATTTCATTTTTCTGTGGTACGTATCCGATTTGCTGGAGCTATTCTGATTGTCAAAGCAAGATATCAATATTTTTTGAGATCATGAAATCTCTTGAATTATATATATATATATATATATATATATATATATATATATATATATATATATATATATATATATATATATATATATATATATATATATATATAAATATATATATATAAATATATATATATATATATATATATATATATATATATATATATAAATATATATATATAAATATATATATAAATATATATAAATATATATAAATATATATATATATATATATATATATATATATATATATATATATATATATATATATATATATATATATATATATATGCACTTATTTATAGAGAGGAGGAGGCCGGTTTTACGATTTGGCACCAGGGCCCCACTTTGTCTTGTTACGCCACTGTTTGTTAATATAAAAAAAGCATGCTAATAGGGCCTGACAGGCCTCAGCCCATATACTTAAAATATTAACACATCATTTATGTTTTAACATTTATTAATAAAAATAACTTTTACCCTTTACTACTAAAAATAACAAAAGCTACTTGACACATTAAAAACACTAAATCTAAAGTTAAGCATTTTTTGGAATCTAAACACTTTCAAAATTCAAAAAGTTGCCCACTCCTCACCTTGAGGGCAACTCTAGAGTAAACAGTCTTTTTATGATTTTATGTGAACTTCTTTCGGTATATTTTAGTATTGTAGTTCTGTAAACTACATATACAAATTATCACAAGGTGTTACGGCGGAATGTTAGATATTTTCTGCAATTGAAATAAGTGAAAATATTTAAAACAAAAGCAAACACGTTTCTTGTATTATTAACGTCTTATTTAGAAATTTAAGTAGCGAACTGGATCATTATACACGCATAATAAAATGTACAAATAACCAACAAGATATTATATAAAATTAAATTGTTTTGAAAACATTTAATAGATTATTATTATTATTATTATACATATACATAAATACATCTAACCTTCTGTCACCATTTGTCACGTGCAGTGTTGCCAATTCGAAGTAAGAACTGTTATTATAATCTGTTGTAAAATATGACAGCAAAATAACGACAAAATAGCAAATATTAAAAGTAAACACGAACATACAAATTATGACATTAACAAATGAGTTTATCAAAATTTAAATGTCATATATATTTTTAAGGTTCAAGAAAACAGATATGCCAAACGAAAACTAGCTAACAAATTATGGTTAGAAGTAGACTTTTAATTTGGGAAACCAAAGGGTCTAGAAACATTTTGTTAGATAGATTTGGCCTACAAATTAGAGATAAAGAGTTTCAAAAATGTGTCCATGGAAACGGAAAATTTAAAAAAAATACCAGAAATAAATTTTACGTAAAAATACATATATTTATTTTATTCATAAAATATAGGTAGAACATCTTTTGGTAGCTTTGAGATGCAACTATGTGGTTTTACGTTTTTCTTGTCTACGTCCCTGGTCAAAGTTAATATATATATATATATATATATATATATATATATATATATATATATATATATATATATATATATATATTCGAACAAAAACTAAAAAAAAAAATATAAAAATTTTAACTTCATGAATGTAGATTAATTATTTTTAAAGTAGAGATTACGTCATCAAAATGAAAACTCAAATAATATTCTTCATTAAGAAGATCTCACGAAGAGAAACGATTAAATCTTACTACTAATTAAAATTAATACGAAAATAAAATGTGTTTTCTTTGCCCTGAGTTTGGCAACACTGCTCATAACGATTTCCTTTAGTCAGCCTTTTTTTTGGGAAAGAAAAAACCATATTTATGAAGAGTGATTTAATCGTCTTTAGATTTTTCGGTGTTTGACTCATCTTCTTCATCTGAATAGTTGTTGGGTTGTTCGCCAGGCTTCAACAATCGTCCAACATAATCGTACTTTTCTGAAAAAAAAAAAAGATCCTAAATTAGAAACAAATTAAATTTAAAAAAAATGGACAATTTCAAGTTCAAGGTAATCCAATATCCCACAGCTTGAAAAACAATCAACCACAGATCTGTTTACTTGTACTAAACTAGATGTAACAATAGGATACATTGCCTTTTTTAAATGTAATTTAAATCGATAGTTGTCAATTAAATCTGAAAAAATCATTGGAACAATTTTTTTTTTAATAATTTTGTTCTTTTACTTTTAACTTGCTTAACACATCTGACGTTACAGGTTTCTAAATAAAATACACTTGACAATATGAAAATGTATTTATTTTATGTCTATAATCCCACAGGAGCTTGAATCTCATAGTGAGTCCGCCAATCACTTCACTTTAGAGTGTGCGTATTTCAAATTTGATTTTGGATTATTTGTGGTTAGATCAGTATGCGATTTTATGCCTTTAATGATGGTTTATGGCTTTACTGATTTTATTGAGGTACCTGAGCTAACCTAATAGTAGGAGAGCTATTAAAGATTTTTTGGCAGGTATTTGAAGCACCGTAAAAATGTGTGTATCATTTCTTTAGTAATGTCTGAAAGAAATAGGCAACAAATTGAACACTTTTTTATTATTCATTTCTCAGAAAATTTTATTCTCCATAAAAGTTGTGTCTTGAAGAACAAATAGTTTTGGCAGTATTAAATTTTAGGTCAGGTGTTCAAAAAACAAAAAAAAAATGATTTCAACAACTAAAAATTTCCAAAAATAAGTTTTTTTGACGGCAGTTAAAAAGTCGTAAATAAAAGTTAAGTAAAGTTTTTTGATGTTAGTTGTAGTTAAGGAGATATTTAAGGTCAAACATCGAAAAAATTTTTTTCGATTTTTCAATCTAAATATCTCCTTAACTATAACAATATTAAAAAACTTTATTTAACTTTTATTGACGATTTTTTATAGCCTTTTTTGTTTTTAAAAATTTTAAAGTTTCTAAACTTTCTCTTAAAAAATGCACAGAAAATTATTAGATTTGCATTAAAATTATATCGGAGATTCAACTAATCTAGGAGCAAAGGTGCAAAATAGAATAAACATTGCTTCTGGAAGGATTTTTCTCTTAAAAAATGCAAATGAAATTATAATTAGATTTGCGTTATATCTAATAATTACATGCGCAAGTTCCAAGGGAAAGTTTAGAAAAACCCTTCCTAGAAGCAAGGTCTATTCTATTTAGTCGTCTAATTACGTAAAAACAGAAAGCGAGAGCTTTTTTTATGCTTTATGGTATTTTTGCCTTTAGATTAGTTGAAACTCTGACAATTTTAATGCAAATCTAATAATTCCATGTGCGTCTTTCAAGGGAAAGTTTACTGCATACCTAGCCAATCTTAAATTAACCTATAAACAATCCGCATTATTGTTAATTATAAATCGAGAAACCTACCCCCTGAGTCAGGAAGCTCACACTGAAAATTCAACAAAACTTATTTATACAGTGCGGAAATAAACGACGAACTAATAGGAAGCACAATAAACAGTGTTGTGATTGGCCCCACAATATTATAGCCTATAAAAGTGTTTTATGTTAAACAATAATAGCACTGTAGCCAGAAATTCAATTTGGAGGGGGGGGGGATCCAAACGGTCAAATCTCACGAAAAGAAGCATGCCTATACCAACATATTTTCAAAGTTTCGGGGGGCCTAGACCCCCAGGATCTCCCCCTGGCTACGTGCCTGATTGATATAGAGCATAAACTATTGGGTAATAGGGTTACTAGGGTAAATCAAATTTACTTTCGTTAGAAAAAAAAACGAAACACAAAAATCAATATTCAAGCAAGCAAAAAGTGAAAGGTCATGCCTATAGAAGAACGCGGTAAAAAATAGTTTAATCACTCTTTGGATTATATTGTGCCTCTCTGAAATAGATTTAGAACGATGATATATCAAACTATATAATCAAATTTAATGGTATGTACTATCGCTCACTGATTCAGCACTTAAAATATTTTATTTACATTACGATACAATTTTCGTGTTACATACTACCCAATATTACATGATAACAGTGAATAATATTACCTAAGGCAAATCGATTAATCTAATCACTAGTAAGGTAGTCGCGCGCACAATATTATCGAGTTCCGTAGGGCTTATATGATAAAATAAATTCAACAAAATAAATTTAAAACTTACAAGTTTTTTATTTCTTTCTATCGCCACTTTTAAAGCAGAATGGCATAATTCAATTCCCCTAGTTTTGATATCTGGAAGCATTAAAAGATCGCCTAGAACTTCTGTTGTCATAGAAAACTATTGTAATTGTTTGACAGTTGTCACATTTGACAAAAAAGCCAATTGAAGTGATTAAACTTATTAATCGCCGGCATAACTTGAGTGAACAATAGGGTATGCAAATAAAAAGAAAATATAAAAAGTAACAAACTTTTATTAATATCAAAAACTAACAAAAACTAGCATTTGATTACATTAGCAACAAATTCACTAAGTCTAGTAACGGGTGACACCACAGTTCTGAAAACTGCTTGCGTTCGTCGTGGTAATCTTCTAATCAGATTTCAGGTGGTTTGCTGAGGATTGTTATCCAATTCGAAAGGAACTGCACGTTTCAGTCCCTGAAGAGTGCTGGCGATACTGCAAATGACGCCTTGACAATTTTTTGGAGCCCCCAAAAGTAGTCAATTGAATTTAAGTCTCGACTTTGCGGTGGCTAATCCATCACCTGAATATTAGTCCTCATATAAGTAATCCAAAACCGGCCTTGGAATAAACATTAAAGCATTATTTTACAAAAAAAACAAAAATTTTGATAGATATTGCAGCCAGTAAATATTTGCACAGTAATCCGCCTACTTCCAGTCGTCGACTGTCCCATTTGCTATTTGCATGATTTCTTGCAAAATTGTTTTTACTAGCCAATTCTGATTCCTTAGCCTTCTCCTTACGGTGAGAACGAAAAACTTATATATTTGTGACTTCTGCAAGTGCATTACGAAGCTCTACATTCGTACACGTTGTTTCTCAACAGTTTGCCGGACAAAAAGCTCATTCCGTACAATTGTTTCTTTCTACCATGTCTTCTACAATGATATGATGAGCTCCTAGCATATTAGTATACTTCGTCCTTCATCTAACGGAGTGGGCGCTGCACTTACATACTAGTCATTGGTTAAGTGAAGCGACCCCTTCATGTTTCCGCAATTAAAGGTGGATTCTCATGCATCCGATTTCCGACATACGATGTCCGAAAAAGTTGGCAAAAATATATTCATTCACATGCGTCCGATTTTCGGACCGAAATGACAGTTCAAATATGGCATTATTGACATTAGAAAAAAACCGCAAACAACTAACGTAAGTTTTGAGCTTTGCTTATAGTTGTGTTAATTCCTATTGTTTATCCTTAATTTTGCGAAAAGTGTTTTAGACAACCCAGCTATTTCTATTTTTAAATATATCGCGTACCCAAAATCGTTTTACTGGTTTTTTTCTTTTCTTTTTACTATTAAAAATTAGAGGGATAATAAAATATTATTTGCATTACGAGTATAGTTTTGATTTGATGATAATTATCCATCTTATTGTTTAGAGATTATTATAAACTACGGTATACCTAAAATTATAATTAACATAAAATGTGAAAATATTATAACAAAGCCTGCTGGAAAATTATAAAAACAAATAAAAATGACATTTAATAGAAAAGTGAGGTTAAAAATTCACACGACGTCGAAAAAAGTTAAATTTATTTTAACTTTGTCCGATGTTGGATGGAATGACATAAAATTCGGATGAATACTGGGGTTAAAAAAATTTGACCAATAGGAAAGCTTTCGGACCATCGGATCGTCGGATATCGGATGCATGAGAATTCACTTTAGATGCTATAAACTTAAAAGCTTTATGATTGCTAGTAATTTTAACTTTATAGTTATGTTTATAGGCAGAAAAATATCTCTCGTCTACGCCTCGACTATGAAACGCCAACCGCGGCATTAAATCTGGTTTTCGGCAGTGTGAAACATATATTTTTTTCTGAAAATTTAGTATTTGAAAAGACAAAATTGTTGTACATTATGTAAAGTCTTATAATCCAATAAAATACGTACTTGATAAAGTAGCGATATATTGGTTATTTCCGAAATATATAAGAACTATTAACTATTAAGCCCGAATGCTACAAAACGTTAGGGCAGACTGTCTCTTAGAGGTGTAAAAAAGGAACTATTCGTTATTCTAATATTCGTTACTTGCCCGGATCCGAAGTAACCAATACAAAAATGATCCGCGGTATCGTTACTCGAGTACTCGAGCTTCACTACCTAGTTACGAAGAAAACGATTCGACTACCGAATGGCGAAGTTTTTAATTTCCGACGGATCTATAGCTAGTAGTGCCATGTACCGACGTCTCAAAAAAACAGAAACAGGAATGCGAACTGAATACTGATTGCTTTTTGTAGAACTTAATAAACAATATGTTTAGACGATTCGGAAATTAGATTAAACCGTGGCGTAATTAGGGGAAGCAAAGGGGGCAAGTGCCCCCCCTCCGAACCCTTAACCCAAGAAAATTGTTTGAAAGTAAAAATTAATTTATAAGGTATTAGTACGATTATATAGCCTAATATTTCACTGGCAGCCAGTGCAGAGGTCTACGGTTAAATTAATTTGTTTCTGTATCCCTCACTTCTTACTCCTACCAATAAATAATATATTATAGTAAATCCATCCATATTGCATAATTTCCATCAGATCAATATTAGTGTATCTTACTTATTTTCATGTAATAAGTATAACATACTATATATTTTACTCTCAGGCAGTGGTGTAGCTACACAGTCCCCCCCCCCCCGCGGTTTTCGGTAAAGGGCCCCCTCTCAAAACAGAAAACTGATGACCAAAAAAAGGTCCTCTACTTGTCAATAAATGTAGCCCCCAAATTATATGATGATAAAAAAAGGTCATCCATATTCTCATAATCCCCTTGAGATCATTTGCAATTATCGCCGGGCCACCTGACCTCGTGCCCCCCCCCCCGTACCGTGGGGGCTGGCGAGACTGTAGCTACGCCACTGCTCTCAGGAATAAAAGGGACCAATATAAATTCTGTTCTAACCTTTTCACAATTTCCATACAATTGTTCGTATCTGAAAATACAAGTCACAACACAATATAATAATGACTTTGTTTATATTTAATGTATCTATTGATATAAACGAGGAGAGGGCAGATTCGAAAGTACGATATTTTAAACCTCTACTGTTTCGTCTCTATATTTTTATGCCTTATTCATAGAATGCTAACTAGTAAAAACAAACATTTCTTGGGAACCAACACATTAGTCGGGTTTATAGGTTAATCCTCTTCAAGTGGATCAGGTTTCGTCGATAAGACCGGCAATGATGTAAGCGACCCTTCACAGTTAGTATTATATTTAAACCTCTATCTAATAATAATTTTGTGTTTACGTATTGTCACTGCCAATTTTGAATCATATTGTTACCTGAACGAACGTTGCATAGCAACGAAATTGTTATACTAGCTGTTAGTTAGTTATGTACTACTATTACTTGCAAGGCAGTGAGCCTGTTAATGCATTAAAAAGCCGCTTTTAATGTCATTTGGAGGAAAAAAAACATTTAACATTAATTCAAAAAAAGTTTAAACTTTTTTGGTCGCTAAATACTGTGTTTAAACTTTAGGGACAACAAATAGACGCAGACGGAAATGCAATACTAAAATCAGCTTTTTGTTCGAGACTTGGTTTTTAATAAGTGGGTTTTAAGTTATGTTTAAGTTATTAAGTAATCATCTCGTGTTTCTGCATATTGTTATTGTGCATAATAAATATTTTCTGCGGTTATTTGTGGTTGGTGTAATACGCATAGATGAGACGAAAGGAGAAGATACAGTTAGATACAGTGGTGTACCCTGATAAAAATTGGGGGGGGGGGGGGAGGCAAATGAGGAGTGGAAATAAGAGATAAGTACCAAAATATCAAACATGGTTATCGTCTGCTAAAAAACTGATACATATCAAGTCTTATTTCCTCAATAAACTGCTATAGTATTTATTAAAGTATCATTTTTCGGTCTTTTAACGGAAATTACTATCATGTAACAATTTTTGGTTTCATCAATTTTTGCGTTCTTTTTTAAGTCCTTTTCAAGCAAATTCCCTATCTGCACCTTCCCTAGGAGCGCCACTAGGGAGGTATGTCAAGGACAAGCTATAACTAATAAATAAATAGCTAACAAAGTTTCCATAGTTACGTGCATTCTTTTGCTGAATGGAAATATGTTTGTTGGACTCTTTGTCTGTATGCAATACACAGGAAGTATACCACATGAATATACGAAATCAACTTTCATCACTCTCCCTAAGCAGACAATCAGTAAAAAATGCAATGAATACCGACTGATTAGGCTTATGTGCCATGCGTTGAAAGTGTTTCTGCGCATTCTACATTCAAGACTCTGGAGAAAGATTGATAAACATGTTAGCGAAAAAACGGTTTGGTCTCAGAACATGAGAAGCACTATTCTCAATACAAGTCCTCATACAGAAGTGTCTAGACAAACGCAACAATGTCTTTGCTTGTTTGATAGATTATGAAAAAACGTTTGATAATGTCAAAAATGTTAAGCTCGTAGACCTGCTAAAACAAATCGGATTGGACGTCAAAGACATAAGAATCATCAAGAATCTTTACTGGAACCAAACATCACACATAAAAATCGGAAACCTAACATCATCAGACATCTTATCACCACTTCTTTTTAATTTATTCTCAGAGACAATATTTAAGAGGCACTGGATGAGAGTGAAATGGGCATAAAGGTAAATGGTAGACCGATAAACAACAACCGCTATGCAGATGACACAGTTTGCTTGCAAATAATGAAAATGAATTGTAACACGTATCAGACAAAGTGAGTAGCCAGGAGTATGGATTTAAAATAAATGTGGCAAAAACCAAATGCATGGTTATCACCATTCACCAAACTAAAAATTGAGAACGAAGAAGAGGGGAAGACTTAAATAAGCTAAAAAATTAAAATTTTCCACATTTAAACTATATCTTTAAAGGTATGCAGAAATTCACCAAAATATAAGGCGTAAATTGAGGCCTAGGGAAGTACGTTTTGTCGATTGAATTGGGTACTATATTAATGTTCCACATTTGGAAGCAATATCTCAAATTTCAACGAATTCGCAGGCTGCAAAGTCATCTCATTGTCACCAGATATAGATAAATTATCACAAATTGTTAGGAAGGATTACTGCAATGATACCAATTAAATTCGTACTACTAATAAGCAGAATTGCTTGTTATTATTACTATTATCGAAATTGACAATCAATTTCTCAACAAATGTTGGGTTCCAAGCCCATCCCGAATGCATGCATCAAAAGGTGTGGGCTCGTTTCTATTAGTTCTATGTGTTGTCCTGTAATAATTTTCTCACTGTGTGGCAAGTACTGAGCAGGATTGCCTGCTGGATGTCGATGAAGGTGTTAGTATGCAGTCCTATGATTTTCAGGTTCTGTTCTAGCGTATTTGGAACTAGTCCAGTAGATGATATGATGATCGGTATCACATTAACCTTATTCAGTCGCCACATCTGCTGTATCTCATTGGCCAACTCCGCATATTTTGCCTTGTTTCTCTTGATATTAATCCAGCAAGTTGTTATTGTTGGGTACAGCGACATCTACCAAATAAGCTGTGTTTGCTTCCTTATTTAACAGTACTACATCAGGCCAATTATTCGTCACCCGTCTGTCATAATTGCCCAGTCGTAGTACAGTTTAAAGGCATTATTTTGAAGCACTGAACTTGGTTGGTATTTATAATAGGGCATAAAGGTGTTTATGAGCCCGCATTTATTGGCAAGCTTCTGGTGTACGATGTTACACACCTGGTTAGATCGCTGGAGGTAGTCCGTGTATAGGGTAGGTAAGTGTAGCTAGATGTTATATGTTGTGTAATCTCTGATCTCTCGCTATATTTTCGACACTTATGGGATTCAACCGACCGGTCTTTAATGATGAATTTGGTGTTAGTCCGTGTGTTAATAACTTGGTCCTGTATTGCCATCACAAATCCTTCTGTCTCTGGGAATAGTTGTCCATCCTTCAACTACCTGTTGGATGCTTCCTTTTCTATGTGTGGCTGATTCAAGTCCTCGTGATGTCGGCCGTGCAGTGCCATTTGAGCCCACTGTTCTTGTTTGTCGGGGTCTGAAAGTGACTTTAGGATGATGTTGTCACTTGCGAGATTGAGTGGAGAGTACGAGTTGTCACTTAAGGTCACTATGCGGTGGAGACGTGATGTTTGTGCCTTGTTGGTGAAGAAATCTCTGAATTTTTGCAGTTGTCGGGAGTGCGAATTGGTCAAGCCAACAAAAGATCTTCCACCTTCTCTTCGTGGTAAGGTCATTCAGAGAGTTGATGACATTGGGTAGTGTGACTTGTACTTGAACATCATTAGGCGAGTAGTTCGTTGTAGTCCTTCTAGCTCCGTGTTAGTCCATTTGAAGATTCCGAAACTGTAGGTCATCACTATTATTATTATTATTATGTTTACAACCGACAAGATAACAGCACTTTCAAAATTATGTTTTGAGCAGAAAAAGGCATTTATTGGTCCATCTTTTTTAACCGACTTCAAAAATCGGGAATGTTTTTCTGGAAGCATTCAGGGTAGTTTTGAGGTGGTCTCATATCGAGTATTTTGAAAAAAAATTAAAATGACGGAATGTGCTTCCGGTATAAGTTTGAAATGGTCTAACATATTGCCTTAAAATTTTATGTATGAACCATAAAAATAATTTGGCATACCTTGAGGTATATCCTCTGACCTAAAGGGGGGGACTGAATATCTAAAATAGATTAATCTTTGCACTGTTATAAAAAAGGAACCCAAAATATTATTCTTATAAATAATATTGTGTTGCGCTACTGTGTTGGTTTAGATTACTATATATTATTAGCTGTATATTTTATATAGCTACCTGGGTCTGTCATCATTATTGTTCATTTTGTTTAATATTCTACAATCTCGTTTTGTTTCAAGTGACACAAAACGAGGGAGAGAGGGGGTGAAAGGAAAAATAGGGATAATCTGAAAATATCTTGTTTCGTATTGACGCGGAAAAGTGTGTGAGAAATGAACTGTAGTTTTAATGTATATAAAATGATTAAACTATTTAAAGAAGGAACGCATAAAAAGAGCAAACAAACCTTTTAAAAATTTGACTTGTCGACATTAAACTAATAAAACTAGAAAATAACATTATACTCGCGCTATTAAATATTATGACACAGTTCACAAAATCAAATTTTCAAGATGATATAACATATTATTTTATACTTTTTAGTGCTTTTTGTTTCAAAGCACGTTTTATTTTTTTATAATTGTTTTGTATTTTCTGGTCAGTTTCCAACAAAAGTTAGCAAAGAGGTAAAACAGTACGTTTTGAATATTTTTTCCATATTATGAATCACTATATTTATATTTGCCATTAATATATTTTAACTATTATTATTATCAACATTGTGTTTGAAAGTTAAAAGAAAAAGATTCCAAACAACGAAAATATTGACGGAAGCCACTGACCGATAATCATTTATCGGTTGTAAAAACATTACACACCCAGAAAGTACTTAAGTACCTTTAATGTTATCAGAGGCTTATCAATTTCAAGTCTTCTAACATACATAACAATTATACTGCAACTTTAGCAGGTGACTTCACACTTTCTTTAGTGTCAACGATCTCGGGGACCTGTAACCCCAGAGCGCGAGTCTCTAGGTAAGGGATAGGAGAATGACTTTTGCATATGAGTAAAAGGAAGAGCAATCGAATTTATCTTAAGATGCAACAGGTCTCGCATGATGTAGTAAAGCAGAGAGGTGACTGCACAGCAAAAACGACTATGTTTTTATGAGCCCTAACAGAAACTCAAAAGCGAGTCTTGCTTAGTTATTTCAAACTGTTCATATATGAAATCGAAAAAAAAAATTGAAAGATAAAAAAAATCGGTAAATTTCCTTTACCCGGAACTTTCCTCGTTATTAATCTTTCCTTTTATTAGGAATAGTAAAGTGCAACAGCATATACTGTCTTTTTAAATATTATTGGGCGCCATTTCGTTCCATCACATTGGATTCTACCCATGTCATACTTGATTTTTGGGTATAATTTAAAATACATTCAATAAGTAGTATAATAATAAAGTAAGTGAAGTGCAAATGAAGCAAGAAATTATCGTAATAATTTTTTTCCCAGATTTTTTTTATATGTGGAAGGGGTAGAATATTTTTTTACGACTTACCTAAATTTTGTATACTAAATCAATTCTCCTATCCTTCATAGCAGCAAATTTATTTATAACATCCTCATAAAACGGATGAGTTGCCCTAATCTCCTCCAGATATTCCTTTTGAATTGAAATATTGCCTAGAGAAGTAAGTCTTTTTTGAGATATTGTATTTCCTAAATAAGTTTTTACACGTTTGAGGCAAGAAAAACTTCTTTCAACTGAAGCACTTGTCGACGGTATTGTCAAAATAAGGGAAAACACTTTATATACTTTGGTTAAAATATATTTATTTTCATTAAAAAAAAAAAAGAAAAAGATTTCACTCGCTCTTGCAGCGATATATTCCAATTACTAACATTGGCAAAAATAAGACCAAGCTCATTTTTAAGTCGTTGACTTTTTAAAAATATTTCCCCATATAACTGCAACACATTTTCAAACGGGCCAGTCGGAAAATTTAAACTATATTCGAAAAATTTAGCAGAATCTGCCAAATATAAAAATGTAAGTTTTTCAGAGCTTAGTGTCATTTCCATTAAAATATGGTCCAATATTTCATAAAAAAGGGTTCTATACTTAGCCATAATTTCTTCAGGTGAAAGCTTAGCAAGCTCACGTTTGTAATGATTTATTTCTGTAATAGAATTTGCTTTATCAAACATGGTATTGAAAAAAATGTTCATTTCTTTTTTTACAGAGCGCCTCATGACAGCGTTTTATATTGGATATGCAAAAATGAATGTCAAATGATTTTTTTTGCAGAACGCAACTTGAACAATCACATTTACTAACTAAAACTAAATGTAAGAGCATACGTTCGTTTGGCTGAGTGATGAAAAAATGAGGGAATACCACTAAGGTTTGCAAAAAAATTCGACATCTAGAAACATTTTTAAACTTTGCTGCATCAAGCATCATTTCGATGGCCAGACATCACACTTGCGCCATCGTAACATTGCCCTATTAATTTATGTTTATAGTCAAATTGGTCCAAAATTTGATCCTAAGAATCTCTCGACTACTGAACCTTCTGAATTAACGTATCTTAAAATTATGGAGCACTGGGAGGTTTGCGTAATATCAGTGGTGTCATCCACTTGCACAGAAAAAACTGTGTTCATTATTTTAATTTTTTACATGATCAATTAAATAATCAGAAATGCATTCAATTAAATTCAAATAATAATTAATTATTTCGTTCTGAATAGTTCTGAAACATTAATCTTCCATGCTGCTCTCATCATGGCCGCGAAAGACTAACTCTTGTTTTGCAACGTACAAAACTGCGTCAATTACCAAGCATATAAATAGTCTTATTTAATCGGACGTTTTCGTTAAAATGTATTTTATATAGTTTAGCATTTTCTTTAAAAGTGTGAACTATAGTGCTTTGATTTTTTACAAATGTTTTTAGCATTAATTCGCATTTTAAATGCTGCGCCGAGTATTCATGTTTATGTAAAGACCTTCATATATTTAACATATCTGAAAATCCTTCCTTATTCCACACTGAATATTTATTGGAAACTAGTAAACAAGGCCAGCAAAACAATTTTTGTAATATTTGACTACTACATAACCATTTGTACGCCGAAAACCAGGATGATAATTCATCAATAATGTAAAATAATAAACCCGACAACAAATAAATAAATATAACACAAAACAGTCAAGAAAACTGCAAAGGAACTAACCGGTTGCAGCGAAATCCACGTAAACAACCACCCCAAACTGAACGACGCGACACGTGGGTGTAGTGTACTGCGTTAGTAATTCACCGAGAGCGTTGTATGGCGCTGGCAAACATTAATCTTCCATGCGGTCGATGTGATCACGTACGCGTTTGCATGGCAACGTAGTAAGAAAATCGTAAACTGTTATGGTTGTTATAATAAAGTTCGATTGAAAGTTTTAAAAAGACATGCCGCCAACGGTCAAGTAAAATATTTATGCGAGTACAGTTTATTTTCTGCCAATTAGGTGAATAAATGAATGTAAAAACTTAAATTTTAAGAGATATATAATAAATATAGTTAGATGTTTGCTTGTTTATTTTTCCTGGTGAAGTAGCACTTCACCTACTTCACCTGAATAGCCGCCACTGATAAGTAGTTTTTACATTGACACATACTGTCATTTTGTTACATCATGTTGAATTCGTACTACAACTTTACCAGTTTTTCAGCACATTACACTTAATGCTTGTACAAATTTTGAAATTAATCTAATAAGTAGTTTTTTCAGGCTAATTTTTTAAATTTTTTATTCGGCCGCCATTTTGTTTGGCAATCTTGGATTCATACTAAAATGTTACCAGTTCATTCCTACATAACACTCGATTTTTGTGTAAAATTTGTAACAAATTGGATAATTAGTTTTTTTAGTAAAATTTTTTTAAACGTTTCACTAGGCCTTTATTTTGTTCCAGCATATTGGATTTTTCCTAAAATAATATCAGGTCATCCCCACATGACCCTTAATTCTTGACTTAAATTTGAAGTCAATCTGGTAAGTAGTTTTAAAGCTATGCCGCGAACTCACACACACAAAACATATTTTTTGGACGCTAAAGCGTGATGATATGTAAAACCTGAGAAGATATTTTTTTACGATTACAAAACATTTTATTTAGCCGCCATTATGTTCCGCCATCTTGAATTAATACCGCAATTTTACTAGTTCATTTCTGTACAATTAGTTAAGACACAATTTCAAATCAATCCACTAAGTAGTTTTTCAGGCTGAATTTTTAATAATTTTATTAAGCCGCCATTTTGTTTCGCCATCTTGAATTCGTACCAAAATTATACCCGTTGATTCCTACATAGTGCTTGATTGCTGTGCAAAATTTGAGATAAATTGGGTTAAAGTACTTTCTTAGTAATAATTCTTTTTAACATTTCACTAGGCCACCATTTTGTTTCGCCATATTGGATTTTTACTAGACCATCCCCATATATCCTTACTTGTAGAGCAAAATTTGAAGCCAATCGGGTAATTAATTTTTTAGCTATGCCGCGAACAGACAGATCGACGGATTTGAGAAAACATGGTTTTCGGCATCTAGGGTTCCTGAAATGTAAAGATCTGAAAAAATCTCGAAGAGCGATTTTTTTCACGATTACAGTGCTCCCCATTTATGAGGAAAGTAATAACATATATAAAAACAAACAAAGCCTTTTTTTATAAAAACGATCAGATAACACGTTTTAAAATCACTTTTACACTCATGAGGAAAACTGTCACATTCCTGTGAAAAGTGCTCTTTTCAAGACTTGTTATACAATAAACTATTGTGTCCTTAATAAGGGTGCCATGAAATTGAAAATGCCAATTGATATAAATCATGGCCGCTAAGAGAAAATTCGGACCCAGAATTAATGACGTGTAGGCCCCGCCTTGAAAAATTTTCCGAGTATTGTATAACCGTACCTGTGAAAATTATTGCCATGGGGTCTTTTCAATCGGAATAACATATCTATCTGCATAAACTTGAGGACTAAAAAAAAAGTTCATTTGCTGTATTTCCACTCGGCTTTATTACTCATCGACCTCCCTATATAACTGATTTTCGCAAAAATCCGGGCCCCTTCGAAATCTCCGGGAATCACGACACCCCCCCCCCTCCCCCACCGTCCCTAGGGGCCTTAATTCTGCGGATGGTAAGTCTATTCAAAAATGCTCGAAAATATTAAATCAGGTATGACAAAGATAGAGGATGTTTCTAGTGAAGTTTAATAATATGCAGAGTTAACCAATCAACCAGTACTTTCCAGTTACTCGCAATTTTTTGCTGATCCTAAAAATCCTTAAAATCAGGAAAATCTTTTTAATTACATGAAAAAGTTGAATCTTTTAAAAAGTTGGTAGAATTTTTAACTAAGCCAAAAGTGAAATTCAAAAACCAAAAATGCAATTATTATTGAATACCCATGGGTAATAAATTAGTAATAATCCCGATCAGTGTAAGACGTAAGTGAAAAAACTAAGAAAATTCTTAAATTACATGCCACTTGTTTATGATAAAATTAGTGATGATAACTAATTCTGCCTCTTACTTAAGCTATAGATTCCTTCTAAAAAAAATCGGCAAATTTCCTTTACCCGGAACTTCCCTCGTTATGAATCTTTCCTTTTATTAGAAATAGTGAAGTGTGGCACATTTAGTTCAGTACATAGTCATTTAGTAACACATACGTACTGACTTTTTAAAGATTTTTATTGGGCGCCATTTTATTCCATCATACCAGTTTCTACCTATGCCACACTTTGTGTTTTACACTGACACGTACCGCCATTTTGTTACGTCTGCAAAACTTAAAATTCAATTGAATAAAAAAAATTTAAATTAATTACGATTGATTTGCCCGTCATTTTGTCCCGTCATCTTGAATTCGTACCACAACTTTACCAGTTTATTAAATTTGAATGTAATCTAATAAGTAGTTTTACATGCTAATTTTTTAAACATGTTGTTAAGCCGCCATTTTGTTTTGATATCTTATATTTATAGAAAAAGCCATTCCTATTAACACTTTGTGCAACATTTGAGGTAAATTGGATATTTTCCTTTTTTATTTTTTTTAACGTTTCACTAGGCCGCCGTTTTGTTCCGGCATATTGGATTTTTACCAAAATATTACCAGATTATCCCCAATTAAATTCAATTTTTGACTAAAATTTGAAGTCATTCTGTTAAGTTTAAGCTATGCGTCGAACTAACGGACAGACAAACCAACCCACAGCCGGATCGACAGAATTGGTAAAATATATTTTTGTATCTAGGGACGTTAAAACTTGAAGATATGTAAAACCTTAGAGGGTGATTTTTTTCAGGATTATGAACATTTTATTTGGCCGCCATTTCTATACCACAATTAGTTATGCCACACAATTCAAATCAGCCCATTAACTAGTTTTTCAGAATGAATTTTTAAATATTTTATTAAGCCGCCATTTTGTATCGGCATCTTAAATTCTGCCACAATTTCGCTAGTTGATTTTTTAGTGATAGTTTTTTTAACATTTCACTAGGTTGCCATTTTGTTTTGCCATATTGGATTTTTACCAAAATATTATCAGGTCATCTCCATATAACTCTCAATTTTTGACCAAAATTTGAAGTTAATCGGGTAAGTAGTCTTTTATCTATGCCGCGAACAGACAGACAGACCGACAGAATTGAGAAAACATGTTTTTCGGCATCTAGGGGCCCTAACACGTGAAGATTGAAAAAATCTCGGAGGATGATTTTTTCAAGATTACAATACTTCCCTTTTACGAGGAAATTCATATAAGTATGTTAAATTTTTATTACAAAATCTACTTTTCTGTATAATGTAAAGAACACAGCCCCTCATCACATTCTATTTAAAAGTTGTTAATAAAAGTTCTGTGATATCATTGAAAAATCCCGCGTTAACAAAAAAAGTGTGAGTAGCTGTATGTCGGCAACCTATAAAGAATCAAACTGAATATATAGAGTAGATACTAGATAGCACAGCGATGAAGGCACTGCATCTTTAACTTATACCGTTTAAGTAACACGGTAAAATGTCTCCACGGGTGCCAACTTTTAAAAAGTTTACAGTTCATTACACAAGAGATATAAGACAATTCGGTACTCCACAAAAATCAAATCAATTAAACAAAATAACCACGCCCTAAGAGTTTATATCTCACCCTACTGGTTTCAACGATTCCTCATTAGGTCTCGATATGCCAGCGGATAAATTGGACCGATGTGATACGTACGGACTTTGACGACGTCCACAAACCGACGACCCATATGTGGCTAATTAAAGCTTATCGATTTCTGATTTGTAAATATAATACTCGTCACACACACTTTTTATCCACTATATTTGGCTCGTGCGTATCAAATTACCTATACCATTCGCTGGTGTGTGGGGGTCTATCGACTAGGTTAGTTCTTATAATTTCTGCCACGAATTGAATTAATCATTCATACATTTTTACATTATCGCGGAATAATTCGTGCGCGTATTACAAACAATACTAATTTTGTTAATTTACGAAACACACAACAACCATTTTATAAAAATAGCAATTTGAGATAATATTATTATTAAGTCATCCTCAAATAAAGATGATAAAGCTATTTTTTATATAAAACATTTCGCGATAATATTTTTAAAATTAAATCAACAATTTTTAATACACTACTACTGAACAAGCACAATTCTTAACCTTTCCTAATTGCTGATTTATGATAAGACGGTCATCAGTGACAAACTACACTGTGAGAGTGGGCCAAAATAAACCGAGTCATTACTTCGCGCTCAGAAGTATTAAAGGGCTCATTTAATTAACAATTTTATTTTAAATAAAAGCGTTTAAAAGCCACTGCAAAGAGCAAGAGAGCAGCTCAATAATTGTGTGACGTGCTCCCTACACAAAATGCAGCAGCTAAATACTGAAACAGGGTTTATTTTCAGATCCAATGGTGGCTTGAGAATGGCAATCTGCCCAGAAAAAGAGGTAGCGAATGATAGAGTAAAAACTTCTTAACCCTCATCAAAGTGCCTCAAAAATTCTAATACAAAATAGTGAGTGACTACTTTGCAATTCCAAATAAACGATGGTCGAAATACCGACGTGCCAAATGAGCGAGATACCAAAATGGCGACGTTCGAAAAAGCAACATAAAAAATAGACATCGTTTTCTACTAAATATGACATTCTACATTTTACCTTAAAATCTGAATCTTATACATACGTAAAAATATATCTTCAGTTTGTCTACCTTTTTGCGCCCGCGGAGGATCAATTTGTGCTATTTTATTCACCTTTTTGCATTGTTATTTAACATCCCCCGCCATATTTCTATTATAAGTTTAAATTATGGCTTTAACGATGGCTCTATTGACTAACCTGGTGCTACCACGGTGCGGATCCACCGAATACTGGTTTGAGTCTTAAGTTCAAGTACTCTTGAAAGCGCGGCTATATTTGACTTTGCTTTTCAGGTCACCTGGCTAGGAAGTTGTTGTCGTTTTTTGGTCTGATTGATATGTCTCTATTTTATTCAGAATTTAAAAAATAAATAACGACATGAAAAAAAAAAAAGGGATTTTCCGCAGAAAAATGTTTTAATTATCGCACTAAGAAGGCTTTATAGAAAAAAAAATAAAAATATTTTGTGAAAATAAATTTGCATGCCTAGAAATCGGCCCACTGTAAAAATTTGAATTTAACCATATTTTTTAAAAGAAACTATTCATTATATCCAAAAAGGAAATATGCTGTTTGAAAGACAATTTGATATACTTTAATGAGTCGAAATGTATCAAGAGTGCTTTTGATTTATATGCCTACCACCGGCAAAACAAATGAAGCGTATTTATGTGGTGATTATAACGAGAATCAAACTAAAGATTGAAATTATTACCTTTGCAAATAAATTTTGCACTTTATCCGTTTTTTACAATTTGATTAGTTTTTAAGTGGTTTAGTTTAATGTATACTACACCGCAAAAGGCTGCCCAAGTTATTGCTTTTATCGAAATGGACTTCGCCAGCGAGCTGTTGCTCGACAATGGCGCATGCAGCGGTTCGAAGAGTGTGCTAATATTATTAAGAGACTGTATCGTTTCATAGACGACCTGGGACAGGCATGGGTATATTGTATCAACAACATTCAAAAATCGTCTCCTTATTGAGGTTCAAGTGCAACAACAGCTCCGTGAAGTACGAAGAGTAGCTGTTAGTCAGTGGACAGTAAGAAGAAAATAAAGTAACCTGACCCCCAAAACATCTGCGATTGGTCCAAAACTTATTCCAGCTCATCATCAAGCACACCTACGTTTTGCCCAGGATCACCTAAATTGGATATTGGAACAAGGGGGTTCTGTTTTGTTCTCAGATGAATGAGACCAGAATATGCCTCTCTGGTAGCAACCGGAGAAGAAAAATGTACCGGAGACCAAGAGAGCGATTTGCAGAATGCTGCATTGAAGAGCGATTGTCCATGGAGGGGGTTCCTGCATGATCTGGGGTGTAATTTCTATGGAAGCACGAACTGACCCTGCATTCATCAGTAGGGGCGATCGTGGTTACGGTAGAGCAGGTTTAAAGGATGCTAGGTACATCGAGGAGATTTTAGCAGTTCATGTAGTATCTTCCGTTTTTATCTTTATGCATGACAATGCGAGGCCGCACACCGCAAGAACTGTGCAAGATTACCTTACAGAAGTTGGTTTTTGAGTTATGGAGTGGACAACATGCAGTCCCGACCTAAATCCAATCGAACATTTATGGAAGGAGGGCAAAGCTAGACTTCCTAAACATGGATTCCAGATTTTACTGCTGCAGTAAAACTGGTTTAACACACCACAAGAAACAATAGCGAACTTGATTAGATATATGCCTAAGTATATGAGAAATGTTATTAGCGCAAGAGAAGGTCAGGCCCATTATTAAAAATTAGGTGTTAATTTAGAAAATTGTCAATATCCATACTACCTTTAGTAATAAAAAAAGGTAATTTTTTTCATGCATTCATTTCTCTTGTTAAACCTAAAAAGCCAAAATTAATTTTAATAAATTTAAGCTCATTTAAAGGATATTAAATTGTCTTTCAAATAGCATATTTCTTTTTTTATCTGATGAATAGTTTCTAAAAAAAATATAGTTAAAGTCAAATATTTACGGTAGGCCGATTTCTACGCACGCAAGTATGTCATATTTCAGCTTAAAAAAAGTTGTCCCCCGATATTTTATTACATCGCGTAAACATCCGCGTATTTCAGGTGTCGCTATTTTCCACCACAGCTGACCCAATTATCAGTTCCAGAAAGCATTCTAAAGACAATGTTTTTTGAAAAATTGCCTAGAAAGTGGTCTATATTGTATACGAATTTGAGAAAGTAGCGAGGGTGATAAGCAAGCAACATCTAGCAACGAATTGCAGTAGAAAGCAAAGAAGATATAAGAATTCGGAAGTTATTAAATTATTAAATAATTAACTAGTAATATTTGTATATAAAAAATATTTTGCGCTATCGTTTTTTTAATTAGTATATTATTTTCAACAACATTAGTGCGAATTTAATTTAAAGAGCATACACCCGAAGGGTAATTCTCTGGGGCATTTTTCGATCATTTAAACTATGAAAATTTTTTTTGCCGATATAACCGTCCTCCACTCAGTTACATAATATGCAATATATAAAGAATATTCGTATTCGTGCACATCGCACGTTATGTGAAAATAAAAAGTCCTAGACCAGTTTGGCACACTGCTACATACCAGAGGAGCGACTAATTATCGAATCAATCCATGACTGTGGCACTACTTGCTTAAATATATTTTATTGAAATGAAGAGAGAGAGAACTCTTCATTTCAATAATATATTTTTATTGTTAGGGCTAAGCAAAACACGCAGACTGATATTTATTGCTTAAATATATTTTTATTGTTTTATTATACTTTTCTGCATAAACACCAAAAAAAGGTCTAACCAGGGTTAACCAAAAACGCAGGTCGATATTTAAATACAATTACATACAAAATTATAGGTTTTGATAGGAAAAAAACTAAACAAAAAATCTTCCGTCAGAAATGGAACTCAAGATTTCTTCAGTGCACCACCAACGCTCTAGTATGGCTCACTCACACCAAAGACTTAATGAACTTTGTTTATACTCTGATATTTTTAATGACGTCACACAATTTAAGGATATCGCCACAAGTAGAACCACAGTCCTGGATTGGTTTGATAATTAATCGCATATTATGCAAAAGTTACTACAGCCTCACCAGCTTCAGACTATTCACAGGTGGCAGGCTAAGCTCTAAATTCAAACATCAAAAATATTCATGCAATTTCATTTATATATTTATTTTTGTTCTTTATGTTTCCAACACACAGAAACATTAAATTACGCGATAAGTATTTATTATGCGCTTGTACATCATGTAGTTTGTCTTATTATGCTTATTATTATTAAAATATATTTAAGGGCACAAAAACAAAATCTAAATATAAAATAATTAAAACACGGGAAGAATTTTATTGATGCAGTAATATCCTTTGACAGAAATGGAAAGTCGTATGTATTTATATCTATAAAGCGAGGGTCTCTTTTACCAAACGTCGAGACGAAGCGAGAATTTCTTCTCGTTTCGAGACTGAATGGTGGTCGAAACAAGACGAGATTACAAATTTTGTGTCGTCTCGCGGCAACACTAGAAAAGGCCATTAACGAACATTTACAAGGAAATATTATTTTTTTAAACATAGATTTAGTTAAAAATTCAATCAATTTGAGCTTTAAGAGAAGAGATATATAAGAATGGGTATTGTAATATACTCAGTCATAATTCGTAAGTCATAACCGATACCGCTTATACAACTTATTACCCATTTTCTAAAAAGCATGTAACTCGAACCACAACGGTCTAATATACACAAGTAATGATTAAACAAATTTATTATACGACGTAATAGAATAATCAACTGAGGGTCGAAGGTTCAACAAACGAATATGTTAATCCAACATACTTACATTGAGTTGATTTTTTTTATTGCTAGAATATGTTATTGTGGGATGGAAATGTAAGACCTGACCGTACAAAAACCTAATCCTATAATAACATAAAGGAATACAAACACGAAAACACTTTGACAAGTTGTATTAATTTATTACGTCATTAGCGGAATTAAAATACTTTAAACCAATAGAGAATATTTATTATTCAAATTCCCCATGCAAAATACAATAGTTTATTATTTTTGGATATAAAGGAAAGCAAAGGGTGCAACAAGCTTGTTTAGACCCTGAATTAATTTTCGGCCCAGCACCCTTGCTCCAGGGACGCACCGAAGAAAAAATATTGGGGGTGGAGAAGAAGAAACAAATTATTTTAGTTTAATGCCTGCCTTGCCCTAAAGAAAAATAGGTTGCAGATTTTTAATAACCAAACGGTCACGGTATACGGACGGATGACAAATGTTGAATAACATGCAGAATGCTTGAAGCAGAGCGTTAAACAATGGGGTGCGACTAGACGATAACAAAAGTTACTTTTTTACTTTTTTAATTAAGTCGTAACGAAGTAGGTAGAGTTTTTTGGCTACATGTCCGAAGATCTGCGGTTCAGTTTCAGTGAGAGTGCTGTTTATTTCTGTTATTATTTAATGTTACTGTTTTAAATTTTGGAATATCTTAAAATGAATCTTTAAAAAATAATTTATATTTCGAGGTGGAAATCAGTTTTTGGTACAGTCTATTAAGGATATTTTGTTATACAAATTCCTGATGGAGGGCGACAACATCAAAGCACTAGATGGATCGGCATCAGGTTAACAACCGATTGGACGTTAAAGCCATAACAGAAACAACAGGACCGCCAATCACAACAGTTTAGAGTATCCTCGTATTTCAAATCAAATTTTCGAAGCTTAAATAACGATATATGGCTTTATATGGTTTTAATGATGGTTCTATCTAAGAACCTGGGATAACAACGCTAACGGGACAGATCACAAGACCCTAGATCTGCAACTCGCCAATCATAACACGGATTGTTCAATGTTCTTCCTACTGGTTCGTCGTTTACTTGGGCGAAGTATAATCAAGTTTTGTTCAGCATGGGCTTCCTGGCTCGGTGGTAGGATACTCGGCTCTGGCTATGGCGTCTCTGTGTGTTCGAGAAGTTCCGAGTCTATATTAAATAATTTTTTTTTTTAACAAAACCTATACTGTTAGGTGGATTTGTCTCGTTATTATTAGGCTGGCCGAAGTTCGTAGATAACAGCATCACTAAAGCTATAAATCATCATTAAAGCCATAAAATTACACCTCAGATAATCGAAATTCAAATTTGTAATATACGCGCACTTTAAAGTGAAATTATTGCAGATCTAGAGTCTTGTGGACAGATTCACTTAACAGTATAAGTTTTGTAAAAAAAGATCCTAACCTAACCTAATATTAAGACAATAAATAAGCCATATTTTTACTATTTTTTGTTAAAAAAATCTAAAAAAAAGTCATCACCTGAACTCGAACAGGCATTCGTTACAACGAAAGTCGAGAACCCTACCACTGACCCAGGAAGTTCACACTGAAGATTCAACAAAACTTGTTGACCAACCAATAGCAAGCACATTGAACAATCTGTTTTGTAGGCGGGCGCCGTATAGGATTCAAGATCTTGTACATAAAGATCGGTATAACATAACCTAATCTATTTGGAAAAATGCATTTAAATCTCCCTGACCAGTCTTCCGGTTCGTCTTGTCGAATGCAGACCTCTGTGTTATTAACATAAGTGGTTCCACGTGTTCGGTTTTGCTGCTTTATTTCCGGGGGAAACGGGAGACTCAACCGCTCAGTGTGGAAACTAATGACCCCGCTAGAAAGTGAACAGACGCTGTGAACGTGTGAGGCCTAGTTGTTCCTGCATTCTATCCCGTTCGTCTGCCGCAGTTCTACAGAGAATATTAGCGAATTGGCCGCTACGTGGCGGGAGTGGGAGGGGTATGGGGATAGCTTGAAAGAAAGTGTCATCTCGTGATATCAGTAGTACTCTCAAGGGGCACCTAGTGGAAGCCTAGATGCATTTCAAAAATTTAAAGAGGAAATATTAAAAAGTATTTGAAAGATTCGGGGTATTCGGGAGCTTAGAGCTCGCCATCCGGATATCCTACCGATAACGTCTCCAAACTGGAACAAGGTGCAGGGTCGACTTCGAGGGTCGCCGATTTAACGACTCTGAGCCCCGGACGGAGAGCAATCTGGCGACTGCCTTGTAGCAAAGCCAATAAGTCCTGTTATGTAACAGGATAAACAGGAATGAAGAAGAAGAAATCTCCGTGCAGTGCAACTGATCAATCGAAGCTGCATATTAGTGCCATGGCCCTGACATCCTGTCAGTCAAAATAAGCTCAAATTTAAAATGCTTTATGCTTAGTGCCGGATGATCACAGACTAATGGACGCCCCCCCTTTCTTCTTTGTTTTTTAAAAATTTTGTGAGCAAATATGGGACGATGTTTGTCAACTTTTAACCTATATTTGACATTTTCCTTCACTTACGGTTAAACCGAAAGTGACACAATGTATGGGATTTTAAATAAAAAAACCCCAAATTTTGATATTTTTTCGGATAAAGGTTAAAATTCTCTAAATGTCGGCTATTAGATTTATGAAATCGGATAAAAAATGGCGGAGCTGCAGACAATTATTTTGCTTAGTTAGCCATGCGACAAAATTTCCTAATAAGACTTGATTAGTAGCATAACATTTAAAACAAAAACTAAATCTTCTTGTTATAAAAAAACGTTTTAGTATTATTTAACACAAAAAAAAACTTATTTTATAATGATTCGACCCATTTATTTAATAAGACCAAAATAGCAACAATATCTTTCTTTTTCATTTATTTTTAAAACCGAATTAGTAAATTTAGTAATTATTTAAGTAGTAATTTTTTTTTGAAATTGAACCACAAAATAATTTAACTATTTGTATATTTTATTTTAATACACTACCCTTATTCACACCGATAATTAAAATTTAAATCATTGGAGGCGCCTTTATTTTCAAAAATTTTAAAATCAATTGCTAAAGCAATTCAGTATTTATTAAAAAATTAAATAAAAACATATGGTTGCTATTTTGAAAAGAAAACTAGCTTTTATCTCAAAATTTTGCTTAGTTAAGGTACTACTTACTAAGCCTAAATTAGTTGGCAAAAATTTAATATTTGTGGCATGCCCAACTAAGCTAAATAAAACAACTGGTTATAGCTCTGCCATTTTTTGTCCTATTAAAACTGTAAAAACTGACATTAAATTAAAATTTTATCAGAATGTAATTAAAAATTCGTGATTTTCAGTTTAAAATGCACAGATGGCATTACTTCCAGTTCAACAGGGAATGACAAAAACTGTCAATTTTTAGAGATATATCATTGAAATTTTGCACACAATATACAATGTCTATGAAGCGGCTATAACACATTTTAGACAAATCAACCCTTAAAAATGAGCTTTATTGCAAATTTCAATAACTTATACAATTTGGGACATATAGATTTGAAACTTCATACAAATATACCCTGCTAAATGGATGTGCGACATATAAACCCAGCGACTTGATTTGTTACTGACCTTCCCGGAAGACATTTGTTAAACAATAAAGCCGGTGTAAATGACAGCAGTTGCTATGAAAGTTCATTTTGTTTACTGTAACTTACACTTCAATAAAGAAAACGTTTTGTGTAGTAAAATCGGCGACACTACTTTACATGCTCCCCCTGTAACGCAAAATGTAAAATCCTAATATCATGTTTAACAACAAGACCCATTTAGCATTTAATATTAAAATTATGTCAGTTAAAAAGACAATTTACCAAATTTTGATATCCCCATTAATTTGCGAGAAATCCACGTTTGAAGTTAAACTCCATGTATATCTCAAAATAGAGTGTATTTGTATATACACGACACACATAGAAAAAATACTGATTTCAATTAATAGTTTTTATGCTTGTTTTTATGTAAAAATCTGTTCACAGTTTAGTAGGCTTTAACACATAGCAATTTCTGAGCAGATGGTTGAATAATTTTTTGCTGCTGTAGAAGGATGTAATTTATTTCATAACATTTTAATCACGTTCTACAACTGATACACTTTGGTATTTTTTTATTATTTCTATATGTTTCTAATATGAATAAACTGGCAAGTATCAAAATACTATGCCACAAGAACAGAGCTTGTATCTATTCGAAGAACAAAAAAAAAAAGGAAAAATGCAATCCTTCAAGGCTAATAAAAATATCTGCACCTGGATATCACCAAATGCAAGATTTTATCCTTTTGCAGGGAAAAACATCCTATTCAACACACATATATATGATTAATGGCATAGAAATAGAATATGGTGAATGATTTGGGCATTATTTTTGATTCTGTGGTTAGAGATAACCCGAAATATTGTTGTCGGATTTGGGCCCCGAAGCACTTGAGTAAGTACAGCTTCTTAAATTCCCTATTGCATAAGTTGTAGATTGTCCAGCTTTGCTAATGATAATCTCTCGAAATTATCAGGTTTAAATGATTTGTTAAGCAACAAAATTGACTGTAATGAGTTACTGACAGCTTTTAATTTTAGAGTACCATCGCACATTATGCGATGTTGGAAGAAATTCTCCAATAAATGGCTTAAAAAATTTTTCAATTCACTGCCCAGCAATTTTAAGTTCAATGATAAACCATCTTGATTTAAGTAGAAAGCTCTAAATTTGTATAGAGCACAAATGATAGTTTTTTCTTGTTTAGTATGCATCTTTAATAACCAAGAACAAAAATTGAACCTGTTCTAGTATATCTATGTATTTGTACAATACTGTTTTTGATATACACGACTTTTAATTGTAAAGTCACGTCCAGCGTGTTTTATTCATTGTGGAGGTAAATCACAAGCTCAATATCAATATTGCTGATAGCTTTAAATTTGAGCCAACATTTTGATTGTTTGGTTTCTATGCTCCTCAGGGCTACAATTAGAATAAACATAAAAATAACAAAGTATTTTTGAAAAATTGGGCAAATAATACAAAAAGAGCTGTTACATTTTTTTATTGTTTGTTCAAATTTTCAAAAATACTCTGTTGTTTTTTGTTTATTTTGACTGTAGCCCTGAGGAAGAGAGAAACCAAACTATCGAAACGTTGGCAGCGATTTAAAACCATCAGCAATAAAAAGTCTCTACAATATTGAGCTCGGATTCCTTCCTACAAATACAAGACTTTGATACTTTATATTTTAAGATTATCATAACTTTATTTTATTTTTGTAACACTATTTGGGTTTAGCCTGTTAGTGAAATGTAAAACGAAATAAAAGAATATTTTTGTATGCTGATGACATAAAGGCTGTATCTTAATGATAAAGATGAGGCAGCATATAAAATATAGGATGATTTGTAAAGATTTGAAAATTATTGAGTGGAGAATGGAGCATATTATTCTAGCTCTTAGTCACCTTGAAAGTAGTGTTATGGTATGGTGTCCATATTATTAAAATGAACCAGATTCTCAATTCTCAAGAATAAAAAATTAATATTTACAGGGAAAATATTAACTAAAATGACATGGATTTACACCTAAGGGTGTTTGATGATCAGTTATTTATTACCAAGTTATCTAATACTGTTATTTGTCCTGAGTTACTTTCTCGGGTAGCCCTTCATCTTCCCTATTAAAGGAGTCGCCAGTGTTTGTTTTCAAGCAGCTAGGGCTTTGTAAGAAATAACTTCAGCCGTGAACAGTATAATGAAAAACTCTAATAGGATAAGCATAGACATTTTTAACTCCTCTTTAACGGCAATCAAAAGGTCAGTGTAAGCAAGGTTGCCAAATTAAAGGTATATGTACAGATTTAATATTGTTGTAGTTACATAGTGATTCTAGGTAAAATGTTATATTTAGATTGAAACTTGCAAAAACTATTACATTTATTTTGTGTTTCTTTCATTGTTTGATCTTCAAGTTGTTTTAACTTTCTGTTCTGTAATTACATGTATATTTGACAACTTTTTTATTGGTTTTAATAATTCACTATACATAATTAGCTATCGTAATATTTTTTTACTGTTTATTAAAAATGTAGTTTTAAACAAAGTAAAATCGTACTTTGTAAAGAATGTGCGAGTCCCCCAAATAAATAAGTTTGAAAGGGGTTTCTTCCAATGAAAAATCAACTCAGTATATTTTTAAGACAATTAGCATTAGAAGTACCTGTGTTCTTAAAAGTGCTTGATTAAAATTAATAAATAAGCTATAAAAACTGACTTTATTGCTCCCAGCAATTCCAAAAAACCAATAAATGTGACATGATGATAACATTATCAATGTATCAACAAACTTAAGGTGCTTCAATTATTTGCAATAAATATTACTGGTCATTTGTAATATTATCAATGTTCACTGATATTACCCACTATTTTGATTTCTTATCTATAATATAAATGGTGCCAATGACTTTCAGTATGAATTTAGAGAAGTAGATCTATCCTATGAGTTATTTAAGAAAATTACACTCTAACAAAATCTAGAAGGTAAGGATTTTACCTGCTTTGGAATTGTTAAAGTACTGTTAACTTTACCAGTATTTTTACTATGTATATCCAAGGCAATTTTCACCACTTTAATTTTTTAGGTATTATAAAACTGATACTAATATGTCATATTCTTATTGTTTTATCCCTACATATAAACTACTTCATAAAAAAACAATAATAAAAACTATTCCTTGTAAATCTGAGTGATTTCTACACCACAATTTATCAATAAAAGATAGTTAATTTTATTGCTTTTGTAAAATTAAGGTGTATCCACAATATTATTAAATTTTCAAAACTAATTGTTAATATTAGACATGAAACAGATAGTGATTGAGCCAGATACTAGAGATCTGGCTGGCTTACAAGCAGGAAGGTCTCAAGCACTAATAAAATAAAAACATAATTTACTACAAAACATAAAAATTGGTAAACTTCCTCTATCCAGAACTTCCCTCATTATTAGGAATAGTGAAATGTGATCCAATTTAGTTTGTTACATAGTCACTTAATAATACATATATACTGTCTTTTCACACATTTTTATTGGGCTCCACTTTTTCCACCTCATTAGATTCATACCAATATTTTACCAGTTTCAATCTATGCCACACTTGATTTAAGGGACATAATTTAAAATAGATTGAATAAGTGGTTTTTACATTGATTTTCATAAGACTACCATTAGGTTCCGTTATGTTGAATTCATACCAGTTTATTCCTATGTCACATTTAATTTTTGTAAAAAACTTGTAGTCAATTGAATAAGAAAATTTCCTTACAGCGATTTTTTAAACAATATATTTGGTTGCCATTGAATTTAGATATAAAAGATATATATACCAGGTAACACAGAACATAACGTACATGCAATAATTCTTATACCTTTTCAGATATCCCTTTGAAACTTGATACATTTAGTAACTTATTAAAATGCATATTTTGACAGATAATCGGATTATACCATACCGGTTTAACCGGAAGTGACCTAAACTTCAATATATTAAAAAGATATATTTTCTGCAAAAATTTAAATTGGACCTTGTATATTTTATTGACTACAAAAAATGATGGTAAATAAATCTAACACAGTTTAACTAATAAAAATAGTAATATTTGATTTAGTAGTTTCCCCAATAAAAAATTATGTAGCTAGGAAGAAAAATCGAAATATTGTTGTAATTTAACGACAAAAGGAATAACTTGTGGCACATTATTGGAAACGTAATTTAACGTGAAATTACACGGATAAATAAAACATACAAGATCAAATTTAAATTTTGGCAGATAATTTACATTAAAAGTAGACATTTTTATTTTTTTTTTTTTGAAAAGGCGTAATATTTTAAAAAACCACAATAATATGCTTTCATGCTTTTTCTAACCTAAAAAGTTTAATTTTAATCAGGTCACCTCAGAAGTTTGACACCGTCTTTTGCTTTGTGTGTTATATGGTGAATATAACGTTTTTCAGAAAACCGGCTTTAGTACCGCCATTTTGGAAGAAAAATATAACTTGTGATACATCATTGTACAGAGAATTTTACACCAAATACGACTATGAAAAAAATTATACAGGGTTCTATTTAATATATTAAGGTTTAGGTGACTTCCGGTTAAACCGGAAGTGATGTATAATGCAATTATCTGTCAAAATATGCACCTTAATAACTTATTAAACATACCTAAGTTTTAAAGCGATATCTGGATAGGTAAAAAAATTACAGCGTGTACCCTATGTTGTGTCACCCTGTCACCCGGTATATATATATATATATATATATATATATATATATATATATATATATATATATATATATATATATATATATATAAAAAATAGGTATTTTAATGATTATTTCGAAGTCGAAAAAATCGACTTTCTTCACTTTAAAAAGGTGCAAGATTGATTTTTTTAATATGTCCACCCTATATAGGTGTTGCCAAAAATTTTGTATTCTGTATATGCATTAAAGCTATTTAAACTGGAAATTACCACCCAAACCCCCAATTTTAGATTTTTGCTATTTTTTATAGTGATTTGAAAAATAGTATTCAAAAAATCACACATTACCTTAATTAACTCGGAAACTACACAGAAATCGACTATAGTTTAAATTGGTAACTTATGTTTATTTTTGACAAGGAATCAAATAGTGGACAAAAATACAGGATGTACCATTTAAAATGAATGAATGAATTTTTTTTTAGTGTACTTTTAGTTGGGCCACCTGTAAAAATATTGGTAAAAATCATAACCACCAACTACAAAACTAGGCGAACTAGTGATGATGTAACTGATATTAGTTTTAAGGTGTTGCTTAAATAAATAATACAAATAGTATTATATTTGCTTCATTCATGACAAATAGTATGTAAAATGACTTAATGCACAAACAATTTTTTTAACACCCTGCACCTAATTAAAACTAACAAAAAAAATATCCAAGGACGTTTAGACATAGGAGCACATTTATGTGTAGGTTTATAGATTAATGCATATTGTCCAAATTTAAGTGGGGGAGACACTTTTCATCTTTACCTATATATGGGACCCTATGAATGTACATGAATATAATACGAAAGCCCACAATGTACTTCACATAAATCAGGTGCAAAAAAGACACAAAATCTTTATATCTTAGTATTACTTTTAGTAGATCTTGTCAGCTTTAATGTATTCAATTAATCAATCATTTATTTCCTCAGTTGAAAAAATTACAAAAGTCATAGGTACAATAATTGAAGAAAACGTCTGAAAATAACTTAAAATTACTAGTAAAACAATATAAAATTAAGTTGTAAAAAAGTTTTAGTGAGAATAACAGTTAATTTCAAGTAAAAGTGTTTTTAACTTGGATCTAAAAATATTCAATGTCACAGACCCCTTAACATCATTATCCAACACATTAAAAAACTTGCATGCGACCTGTGACTATTGGGCAAGGGGCCGGCAGTTCTCTCATGCGTGTGTTATAATGACGATCAGATCATATAAGTCAAAAATAGTCAAGGTTTTGAGATTGTGGAAAGCAGGCTTATATGACTCACTGTTTGAGAGACCGTAGATTATTATTATTGCGTACTTTTGTAAAAGAAATATGCGTTTAATATGTGTACTAGTACCACAATTTAAGATGCCATAGCACAAATGTGATTGAAAATTGGCATAGTATAAGGTCAGTAAAATACTTTGGCCGCAATGATTTTTTAGAAATCTTAAGGCATTGCAGGAACTACACAACCTACTACAAAGGTCGTCAATATGTGCATTGCTATTTAAAATAAAGAATGATCAATAAGTATTTTTTCAATTTTGGAATATACTCAAACTGTCTTTGGAAAAAAGAAAAATGCAGAATATCCACCAGATTTTAAGAAAAAAAATAATAAAAAGTCTGAATATTTATCAGATGAAGGGTTATTTCAGATAAAAAGGTAACTTTAAAAAAAAAAAATAATCATCTGCATTTTTTTTCAGTAACTATCCTAAAGAAGATCAATATTACTAAATATAGAATTAATCTGGCAATGATGCATTTTATTTGACAAATTGAGAATGGCTGTCATTTGTTAATGTTTTGTTTTGTTAGTACAAATTTAACAGTTATTTGTATACTAAGTAATATGGCTTTTTTACAATTTTTAGAACAAATTTCTTTTAATCTGCACCTCCAATGATTAATAATTGCATCTTTTTTACCGACTCAAGCTCAAGACACTATTAAAGGTTGTATTTTTAGAACTTTAGAAATGAAAACTCTACACTCACTGTGATTTTTCTACACTGTATTAAAGTAGTACTTACCTTGAAACTGTGTTTCCCACTCTCTGACCGACTCCATTTCCATTGTGCTAAGATCACTTAAGTCATCATATTCATCTCCACCAGGTGTAACATTGAAAGTAGCAAGTCCTCTAGAAGCATCTCGCCCAGCAAAGGCAGCATAAGGGCCTCCTAATAACATAAAAACAATAAAGATATATTATTTATGTTTAGAAATTATTAAGAAATATAGTTATGCTTAAATATTTTCTGCTTTTTATTAAAAATAACTCAATAAATTACTATTAAATAAGCTAATAAGTTCAAAAAGTTTTAAATTTAATGTTAGTGTGCTTACAATTTTATTACTGATCAATTATTTAATTCAGCAGTTAGTTATATAGATCAATTAGGTGAACCCTAACTGGCATCCGTTAGCATTAGATTTATTAATTTTTACTCTCAGTATTTTGTTTTGATATTGCATGTCTTTTAATAAAACAATTTCTTTATTAGTTAAGATATCTATGAAAATAGTTCATTTTTGGTTTACTAGTTTAGATATTATCTAACATTCCCTATATTTCCATTCTATATTAACTCATTATAGTAATGAAATTATTCAAAATATAAATCCTCGTTTAATACCTAACAAATAGTGGAGCTAGCTAATGTTTATGAATTTGCTCTAACTTAAATCATTCTAGTTTTTATTGCACTAAGCAGTTAGAATATAATCCCAATTATTATTGAAGTTTACATTCAAACAATTATCGAATTAAGGCCAAATGTAATTAACTTTTTATATATTTTAAATAATTACCTGGCCCATAGAATCGTTTGCCCTTGGTAACATCATAGACATTGCCATTGACTGCAATCAGGACTCTTCCCTCTTCTTGAATCCCATCATATTTCTTCAACTCCGCGACAGTGAAGTCCCTTTTCTTCATTTTGGGAAGAGGTTTTTCTTCCGGCTCGCCTCGCTGCTCATCTTGACGACTTTTTATGATACGATATGTTAAAAACCCTATCAAGCCAAGAAGAATAACATTTATAGGGCTCTGGAAGACTTCTGTTAGTAATGTGCTCAAAAAACTGGAAGATTCGGCAACTTTTTCGGTACTTTCAGCCATTTTTCTTGCTTCTTAGATTATTATTCACTGAGAACAATTTATACACGGCGTTTTTTTATAAATAATTAAAATGTCATGACGATGACGACTTACGATGATGCAGTATGTACAAATTATCTGACAATGACAATAGTGACCTGACAATTCTTCTGACCGCGCTGCGCTTGCAAATGCAAACTTCAAGGAACGATTAATCCTCAAACCGGAATCCGGCGATCCGCAAATGTGGGTGGCTATAAATATTATTGAGCAAGGCTTACATATATTTATATTGTTTTATTATAGATTAGATACACTTTTTTATATCAATCCAAAAAAAAGCCTTAATTAACCTGGGCTAAGAAAATTAAAGAATTTGATAAAAAAAATAATTGCCTGTCGAAGATCGAACCCCAACTCAAGAACTCGCAATTAACGCAAGCCGTTTTACTTTTTATTCTTCCTTGCTCTCCGTTATGTCATAAAAATTGAATTTAAATTATCAGATAACTGAAATCACATCGATTTTTCAAGGTGTCGTGGGAATCAAATGTCATATTTATAAAAGCCTATTTTAATTGTCTGGTAATGAATATACATTTTAAATTATCTGATAATGAAAATTGTATTTCCATTATCAGATTAACCATCTTTATTGGTATGTTTTGATTTAAAAGGATAATATAATATATAATATATAATATATAATATATAATATATAATATATAATATATAATATATAATATATAATATATAATATATAATATATAATATATAATATATAATATATAATATATAATATATAATATATAATATATAATATATAATATATAATATATAATAATAATACATTTTGAACAGGGCATTCGTTTAAACTACAAATATAAAAATGCACCAGTGTTTTCTTAGTTTAAATTAGGAGTTTGCCTCGAATCTCTTTATTTAGAGTTATAACTATTTTATATGTGGAAAACATGATATTTAAAATTGATTTCACGTGCATATACATATATATATATATATATATATATATATATATATATATATATATATATATATATATATATATATATATATATATATATATATATATATATATATATATATATATATATATATATATATATATATATATATATATATATATATATATATATATATATATATATATATATATATATATATATATATATATATATATATATATATATATATATATATATATATATATATATATATATATATATATATATATATATATATATATTGGTTACTTACATTACACAAATTCTGCAACTCTGCAAATAGGCGTAGTAAATACATAGTATTTACGAAAAATACATTTATATTTATTAGTAAATCTTAAATATTTTAATTTGTGCTTTTTATAATCAATCATCACCTATTACCGAAGTTTGTTCGCAATTTTCTCATTAATTACATTTTGCTAGGCCCATAATTCCTATCCAACAATGAATATAAAACATGGAACAGTCAACAAGTCAACGACTTATTCAACACACGCAACGTGGACATCGGAACTAAATGGACCCGTGAACGAATCTATTGGAACGGGTCCACGAGCGGACTGGATCCAAATGGACCGAAACCATCATCGTACCCGGACCGCCCATGTCTATACCCAACCCAAATGAAAACCATACTGCGACAGAGCATCCTAAACAGGACCAAAACAGAAAATTCTAGTTGTTATGGAAAATACACATGGGCGATCCATGTCCGGTGATGGTCTCGATCCATTCGGATCTAGTCCACTCGTGGACCCGTTCCAATGGATTCGTTCACGGGTCCATTTAGTTCCGATGTCCACGTTGCGTGTGTTGAATAAGTCGTTGACTTGTTGACTGTTCCATGTTTTACGTTCATTGTTGGATAGGAATTATGGGCCTAGCAAAATGTAATTAATGCGAACATTGCGAACAAACTTCGGTAATAGGAGATGATTGATTATAAGAAGCACAAATTAAAATATTTAAGGTTTATTAATAAATATATATGTATTTTTCGGGTACTTTTTATTTACTATGGCTATTTCGAGAGTTGCAGAATTTGTGTAACGTAAGTAACCAATATATGTATATGTACCTGAAATCAATTTTAAATATTATGTTTTCCACATATAAAATAGTTACAACTCTAAATAAAGAGATTTGGGACAAACTTCTAATTTAAACTAAAAAAACACTGGTCCATTTTTGTATTTATAGTATAAACGAATGCCGTATTCAAAATGTAATAAAAACATTATTTAACTAACATATCCTTTCTAATCAAAACATACTAATTAGGATGGCTAATGACGATTATACAGCGTTTCCAATTTATTTGAGGGTGTAATATCTATTATTGCTCCAAAAACATCCGATTTTATCCGTCGGCGTCGATTGGTAACGCTGGGGAAATATCGACGTTGAGTGCAATTCAGGAATTCACCGATTTATATAAAAATTTGGTAGTTTCAGTTTGTTTATGTGTGTTTCCAATAACGCTTAACTCTTCTATTAAACCTTTTTAAAATGCCGTTTAATTTTATATTTTAGTTTGGTTAAGCCTTTATTAAATTTTAAAAATAAAACTATTATTATTATATTTTATAATTTACTTTAAACTGCCGAGGGTTATAAATTGTACAGTCATAACTGTGATTGTTGACATAAATCTGTCTACATATCTGCTACGTGCTAAACTCTTAAACCACAGGTAAAAGAATATATTCTTTTAACCGTGCTAAAACGTACGATTAGGATAATAATTCCCCATCTTGTCAAGAATTTAGATCTACGCGAACCCAGTCCAATCGCAGTCGTGGTGCTGCGAAACCGACGTTAACGTTAACGTTCAGTCAGTGGCAGGTTATTCGTGAGGCGTATAGACCCGGTCCGATTTTGATACTGGATTCGTTCCAACCGTGTCCGCCACTGGATTCGTTCAATCGGACAGGGTCCACTCAGGACGACACAAGTCTAATGGAAAATGCTTGTATTAGTCGTATTACCCGCTAACGCGCGGACCACGGAACACAAAGAACCTACAAAAATGGAACTTAAAAAGAAAGTACACATTTGTAGTACGAAAAAGATGGTAATAATTTTAATGTTGATACTAAATATAACCCTTTACAACCTATATCTCAAAAAAGTATCTAACAAAACATTCGAAAATACAGAAAGAAAAATTAAGTTTGACGTAAATGGACGGAAACGAATGACGTAACTTTCATTGTTTTGTATTCCGCGCTTTAGCAAGGTTCTGTATTAATCGCGACTACTGAGTGCTACTTTTCTTCTTCATTCCTGTTTAGCCTGTTACATAACAGGACTTATTGGCTTTGCTACGAGGCAGTCGCCAGATTGCCCTCCGTCCGGGGCTCAGAGTCGTTAAATCGGCGACCCTCGAAGTCGACCCTGCACCTTGGTCCAGTTTGGAGGCGTTATCGGTAGGATATCCGGATGGCGAGCTCTAGGCTCCCGAATACCCCGAATCTTTCAAATACTTTAATAATTCCTCTTTAAATTTTTGAAATGCATCTAGGCTTCCACTAGGTGCCCCTTGAGAGTACTACTGATATCACGAGATGACCCTTTCTTTCAAGCTATCCCCTTACCCCTCCCACTACCGCCACGTAGCGGCCGTTACGCTAATATTCTATGTAGAACTGCGGCAGACGAACGGGATAGAATGCAGGAACAACTAGGCCTCACACGTTCACAGCGTATGCTCCCTTTCTAGCGGGGTCGTAAGTTTCCACCTGAGCGGCTGAGTCTCCCGTTTCCCCCCGAAATAAAGCAGCAAAACCGAACACGTGGCACCACTTATGTTAACAACACAGAGGTCTGCATTCGACGAGACGAACCGGAAGACTGGAGTGCTACTTTTACTTATCAATGCCATAAAAAAAAAGGTTAGTACCTTTAGGATTGGAATTTACTAAAAAATTTTTTTCCAATAACGAAATGTAACCAAAGACACCACGAATTGTGAGTCACCTAACAGCTAGTGTTGTGTCAATCGTGATTGATTGGTTCACTTTGATTCAATCACTTCAAATTATTGGACGACCGAATCCCGCTTGTTCATAACGATTCGATCACCTCTGGAGCGTTTGACCGACCGTAACAAAGTAAAATCCCATAGACTCTCGGTCCTCGGTCGTTCCTCAGTGTCAGCCAGAATGAACGAATGAGTGGAAAGATCAATGTGGTTGTTTCAGTTTTATGAAATGGACTAAAATATAGTAAAAAAAATTCTTAATTTTTTAAATAAAATGCTATAATTTAAAAAACAAGAAATAATGCATTTCTAGATTCTAGAAGGCTTGCAAAACACCGTCTAAAGCTTTATTTTTAGAGCATTTTGCAAAAACCTGCTGCCTATAAATAGAAATAGATTTAAGGAAAGTTGGTTTTTAAAATGGCGTAATTCTAGATCTAGAATTATGCGCACATCTGCAACGTTAAAAAATAAAAACGAGAATTAGGAACGAAACGTGATACCCAGTCGCATTCTTCTAAGCGGCGTATTTATATTTTTTTACTTTCTAAAATTATTATTTAGCTATATGACATTTTTTTTTTTAATAAAAATAAGTAATAAATTCTGATCAGTTCGTACTAAATCACTAGATTAAAACAAAAAATATTAGATCAAGTACGAATTTACTAACTAAAACAACAATAAGTTTATGGCTTGTAGAGGCAAATATCAGTTTTATTAGATGTTACCAACACAAGAAGTTGCTACCTACTTACGGGCTACCACGTTTAAAGTAAAAAAGACAATGACAACTGGACAACTCAACTAGATGACGTTTGGAGTGTTTTTATTTATTTACTTATTATATTCTAATTATTATATTTATAAAATACAAGACATTACAGCAACATTCTGAACATTCTTGAAAAGCTCTTCCAAACGTTACAGTTACCCCCTTCCTTGTGTTTTGGTGGAGTTATGGAATCAATCCGTACCCCTAAGGTATTTTTTAAATTAATTAGGTATCTCCTAAAAAAAAGTCGGAAAATTGACTGGTTTGCGCCAATCATCCCTCGGTACCATATAACTATTGGCTGAAGTAAACTGGGTCATACCTCACTGTCCTTTATAACAGGAAGGCTTCAATTGAGGAAAGTTTCTTGCAAATCCAATTTCCTGATATTTTATAAAATTATATAGTTATTAAAATTTTTGAATTATTTTTGTAAAAATTGGAAACCCCAAATGAATATATTATTTGAAAATTACAGTAATAAAACATTAAAATGTAATATTTTCTTATAGATATATGTAGCAAACAAAACAAAAAACAGTTTTTTATAAAGAGTGTAAAATATGTTGTTTTTTTATTGTCAACATATTCCAATATATTTCACTCTCCCTCAACAATATTTTTAATATTAACCAAAAATTCAAATCTAATGACATTCGAGCCATATAGCATTTGATGAATCGACACTCAATGGGCAACAATTCACACAATATAGAAATGCAGCAATGAGAAATTGAAAATGCAATTGTTTACTTTTCATGTCATGCCATGGATTGTTTTATTTGATTGGCCACCTAATCTTATATTAATAATTAAAGAAACATTTTTTGAAGCTATTATTTTTCTTAAAGGGATTTTCCCGGAGATATTGGCTTTAAAACTGGAGCTGGAAACTCCACTGGGTGATACCGAAAGAGCTGGCAATCCTAGATATAAGAGGTGTTACAACTGTGAAATATTATTTAACTTAATTAAAATCTGGCAACAACAAAATCCCATTCAAAAATAATTGGTTTGGTGTAGTAAATATGTAACACAGTGTTGAAATTGGACATTAGATTAACTTTATCCAATAAAAATCTATGGGCATCATCTATTTTTTTCAGTATTATATAGTATCATGCTTTTAATTAAGCTTAATTATTTAAAACACCGTCGAATAAATAAAAAGCTTAGGAAAGGAAACTATCCTTTATTTATTGCAAATGGGACATATTCAGAATATAAAGGTAGTTTAAACTTAATACACTTTTAGAAAAATCAATAAACAATTTCAAATATCAAAATTTGAATTGATATTTCATATTGGATTTTGCCAATTTTATTAAATACACTTTATCTTTTAGCTTCAAGTGAAATTCTGAACTAGATAATAATAAACATATTATACAAAGTTTTGCTTTTACCATTTTAAATAAGTCTGTTCCTATCATTATCTCATAGTTGGTTTATAATGCTAAAAATCCTTTCAACAAAAGCATTACTACTAGAAATCGGGAAATCCCCTAATGCCAAGTGGGTAGCTGTTACATCTCAGACATGCCATCTATCAGAGAATAGATTAATTAATAAATTAAGGAGTAACAGCAAGATTAACCTGTTTTCAATATGAACCACTAACCGTCAATAGATGTCAAGGCTTTGACATATAATATTTTGTATTTAATCATAACCAGATTTTACAGTATGTGAACCTGCACCCGGTCTGGGAGAAGCAAAACCAGTCTGGCTGGGCAAAAACCGGCCAGGTGGCACCCTATCTTGAATGTAGGTGTAATGTACCTAAATATGTATCCAAAGCAGTCAAAAAATCCAGAGCTCAGTAACTTATTAAAAATTATCATCAGTGGCATAGAAGTAGTGTAAATATAATTTTTTCGAAAGCTGTTTGGTATGCCATTGAGATCAGAGGGGAATTAATTAATAAGGTGACTTATTTTTTAAAATACTTCAGATAAGGATATATTTTTAATAGACACATTTAATAATAAAACAAGGAATAGAACAAATAGCACTGTCACCTTATGAAAAAACAAATTGCATTTTTTACATCTAAAAGCCTAAGCGCTTAGAGATTTTTTTCTTTTCGCATTTATGTGTTGCTAGAGCAAATGATTACTCCTAAGCTCTTTTTCAGTTACTCTTGCAAATTTACTGTAACATAATTCATTCTTCTAAATACTATATAACCTGAAGAATTGAAGCTTTTTTCACCAAAGCCAAATTCTCTTAGGCAGGACTGAAACACTTTGAAAATAAGTGATGATATTGTTGTTGCTTTTTCTAGGTTGAGAATGTCCGTATGTTAGATAGATATTCCAAAGCTTCATCTCAAGGAACCTTATATTTGACCGCTACACACCTAATATTTGTTGATCCAGAAGCTAAAAAAGAAACATGGGTAAGTATTTCACTGCATCAGTTTTATTATTAATTTTTTTTTAAATTTAAAATCTAAGGTGTTAATGGTTTTTATTATTTAATAATCTTCAAGGTACCTCACATGCACATAGCCAGTTTGGAGAAGCTGACTCTTACAACTACAGGTTCGCCGCTTCTGATAAGAACAAAAACATTTCTATCGGTCACCTTTGTAATACCCAGGGAGAGGGATTGTCATGATATTTATTTGACTCTACAACAGCTGTCTCAACCAAATAATATTGAAGATTTGTATTGTTTCACTTACACTTCAGATGAAATTCCCAAGAATGTTGGATGGAACTTTTTTGATTTGCAATCGGAATATCAGAGAATGGGAGTTCCGAATGATCAGTGGGCCTTAACTAAATTAAATGAAAACTATGAGGTGATTATTTGAGTGTTTTTTAGATATTGGCCATATCTGTAGTAGATTAAGAAGTCACATATATCTAATTGATTTGCTCGTTAAGTAAGCATAATACTGTAATCTAATATTTATATGCCACAAACAAGGTAATATTTATATTTAAATCATTCATTGCTATTTATCCTTTAATAGAACATATACACCCATATTCACTAAAAAGGTTTAAATTTAGACCACTTTAGACTTGACAGTTATAGGTTTAAGATGACATTTTCAATTGAACAAATAATTTTTCAAAATGTCACAACATAGAACTTTTGTCAATGTGTCACAATTACAAAATGACAGACACATAAGTGAAACATAACTGGCTGACTAAGAGTTTTAACTACCATGGCAATTAGACCTGGGCTAACTCTTAAACATTTTTAGTGAATACAGGGGTAAGTGTTTCTCCTAATAACCATTGCTGTATATTAACATTGCCATACTTTATATTTAAATTTCATTTACTTTTGCAAATATTTCGTGGGCTAGATAAAAGTCAAAATTTAAACATGACAAGTGGAAATATAACTAAGGGAATCTTGAAGAACATTTTTTTAAGACATGACAATTTATGGATTTTATTACATTCTAGGATTCTAAAAATATTTACAATCGTATAAATATGAATAGTAAATAAATGTTGAAATATACCTGTTTGATTCCATTTGTTCCAAATCTTTAATTTTCTGTAATTTAGATCTACCAAAGGTGAAAGTGTGCGCAACCCTAATGCAATCACAATGCTACTTTTGTTATGGACTCTAATAATTTTTAATAAATGTATTTATTTTATTTATATTTTGATTAGTTTTATGCCATTATATTTTCTTGTACTTAGTTCTATTTGATATAGCCTTTTATGATTATATGTAAAATTGCGCACTTACCTATTGACTTAATAATAAGTGATACTTATATCTACAACACACCCCATCTGAAGATTGCTAGATTATTTCATTGGACTTCACAAAAGCTTTTGATAGCACAGTGGTTACATTAGAAAGGCTAAAAGGTTAAAATAATACAAGAAAGCCTAATTTCTTCATTTTTAGTTATGTGATACATATCCAAAATACCTCTATGTTCCTGCATCAGCTACTAAAACAACATTATGGGGTAGTTCAGGGTTCCGTTCTAAGGGTAGGTTACCAGTATTATCCTATCTACATAATAATAAAGCCAGTATTAGCAGATGCAGTCAACCTTTATCCGGATTCAGTGCAAGATGTTTAGAAGATGAAAAAATGCTTAATCATGTTTTAAAAACCAATCCTAATGCAACATTTATGTATGTGGTTGATACTAGACCAAAGGTAAATTTAGGTATTTATAGTTAGGTTTATACATTTTAAATTTAGGTTTAGAAATATTAAAAATCTTGTTTGCTTAAATTCCAGTATAATTTATTTACTGTCATAATTAAAATTGTATTGTTGGCATGTTTATTTTTTGTATAATTTTATTACAACTGTAGCTTGTTATAATAGAATAGAATATATTACTGTATTAAAGAAAGTTCATTGCAGTTGTCAAAATGAAAAGGTAGGTACAGAGTACAAACAGATTCTGTTCAACATCTAATTCATTACATCCTTGCACAATTGTGCAAAGGTGTAAAAACTTTTACCTAATTGGTACATTTTAACTACTGACCATAATTTATATATGTGTCTAATTCTAACAGGCAGTTTATGAAATGAAATTGAAATTGGATTGGAAATAGATAACTAACTAATAATAAGAATTACAAATATCGTAACTAATCAAGAAAATTTAAAACCAACAATCACTATGCTAAACACTTCCCTCAAAAAATGTAATAGTTGTTAAATATTTTATCAAGACACCAACAATAACATTAAACATTATAAAGAAAACTACATAAGTTCTACATTAATTATTAAAATATAAAATGTACAGCCAGCAATAGATATCACACTTATAATCAATATTATTTACAGTTTATTTCTACACACAAACAAAAACCAAATAGACTTTTGTTTACACAGTTCGGTCTCTAATATATTTTTTAACTTTCACCAATTTTGTTTCGTATTGTCCATATATTGACATAAAACATGTTAAAATCTATTACATTGATATAAAACATTTTAAAATGTATATGTGTTAGTGTGTGTTCTGTTTATATCTTGAAAATTAGGATAATAAAGTTCATCTTTGCAACTTATGAACAGTGACCTTTTCATTTTGGAATTAGAAGTTTTGTAATCAAAGGTCATTTTTTTGGTAGTATGCCTTTTGATACAATTTATGTAAACCTAGACTAACCTTTCTTCTCCATGGAATCCACTTGCCTTTGTTTTATTGTTTTATGTTCCACATTTTTTATACTGCTTTCTTCTTTGTCCTCTCTGAAATTGAAAACCATCATTTATTTATATTTATTTCCAATCCAGAGAAATGCAAAATGTCTACGTGGATTTGTCCACAAGGCAAAGCTAACAATACACAAATCTAATTATTATTTTACTTCCATTGTTTGGATTATTGGAATAAAGGTTAAAAAAATATTGAGCTAAATAATTGTAATTATTATGTTTTCTAGTGTTGAGTCTTAAGGCAGCATAGTTCAAAAATTCAATTCAAAAAACAATTATCTGATGGCTTCAGGTTTCAAACAAAAATGTGATACACCCAATATAGAGATATATTTTGGTAAAATTTTGATATAAGTCTATCACATTATTTTTTTCATATTGAAAATGTTTTTATTTTAAAAATGACTTTCTAATCACATGATTATTAATGTCACAGATTTGTAAAAATGATCTCTGAAATTTCGCAACATTGTGTTTTACTTGGATCCTGACATGTTGAAACTTAGTCCTAGTTTTTTTATAAATATCATATAATTTGCAACTGTAAATTTAAAAGAAAATTACTGGTTAAAGGGTTTTCACAAGAAAATAATGAGTTAATTTTTATTATTCTTATGCCAAAAAACTTTTGTGTTTACCTCTGTAACAGAGCTGCTATTGTTTGACAACACATTTATAGATCAAAGAGACCTGAGGATTTGAGACATTATATTTACTATGTTGCCTAATGTACTCTATTTAAAAACCTGTGGAGTCAGGTGATTTAAATAGGTTAAAAATCGAAAGGTAAACAACTATCCCTTAGGATGTACAGAGACTTCCAAAGATTACCACAAAGATTTCCAGGGATATCCAAAGATTTCCACAGAAAGCCTTAGATTTTGAAAGATTACCAAAATGTTTCCTTTCCAGGGTACAGAGGCATCCAAAGACTTCCTGCAGTGGTTTACCTCCCCTCGTTAAAAATTAAAAACCAAAATAAGTAGTGCAAAAAGAATATCAAAAGCACTTTTTCATACTTAACCGACAAGTTACTATCCATTTATTTATAATTTATATAATTTTATCTGCATTTCATGCATGAATTCACTAAAGAAAACTATAACCAATACCAAATACAAGTTTAAGAAAGTGCTTAATTTTGTTTAGTAATAAGAAACTGGTTAATTCTTTTCCACATTCATTAAGGCAAATATAGGTTCATAAATAGTGTTTGGATCTAGATCAAAACAGCTTTTGGTATCCTCTACACTGTAGCAGAATTTGTCATTTCATTTTATTAATTGTTACTTGACCCATTTTCTCCTTTGCTATTTATTATGATTATTCATTTTGTTAATTATCATATTATTTAAATATGTATTGGTCATTCCCATTGGGAGTTTATTATGTAATGTATTAATAAAAAAAATTTTCACCATAATTAATTAATGTATTTTTTTTATTTACCAAAGTACATTGCTTTATATTTGATTTATTACATTCACATATATTGTGGCTTTTGTTTTATGTAAATTTTATTAAAGCTTTATTTTATTTGTAGCTTAGAGATTGCGAAAATAATATTCTTGATTTTAGATTAATGCTATGGCAAATAGGGCAGCAGGAAAAGGTTATGAGAACGAAGCATTTTATGAGAATATCAAGTTTCATTTTCTAGGAGTTGAAAATATACATGTGATGAGAAATAGTCTTTTAAAAGTCATAGAAAGTAGGTATAATTAATGTTTTGACCATTGTACCAGTCCAATAATATTAACTGAAATATTGTCAAAGTCAAAGTGAATTTAATTCTTCTTCAGTGTCTTTGTAGACCCTAAATCGAATATAAACCTCATCATTAATTCAAAATTGTATATGTGATCTTATAATATATTTATTTGATGCAATATAGTTTGAAAATATAATCGTTGGATATTATTTTTTTCCCAAGCTTGTGAGCAGAAAAATCCAACCATGAGCAGCTTTCTGAGTGGACTGGAATCAAGTGGTTGGGTAAGACATATTAAGTCTATACTTGACACTTCCCTGTTCATAGCTGAAGCCTTAGAGGAGGGAATTAGTGTAGTGGTTCATTGTTCAGATGGATGGGACCGTACAGCACAAGTTTGTTCCATTGCTGCCTTGCTTTTAGATCCATATTATAGGAGTATTTCTGGTTATCAGGTAATATACATTTTGTTCTAATGGTTTATTTTATTATAATACTTCTCATATATTTTAAATCCTACAGAAATTATTATAAATATTTTCACTGATAAAAGATGATTTAATATCCCAGCCAGCGATTTTAGACACTGTCATGTATCAGTGACTACATAAAAAACTTTTTTAAGTTGCCATTACTAGTGGAGGCATCGTTTAGTCACCAAGGTGTTACCAAAATGGGGAATGATTTAAGGGTAACTTTGATGTACCCCCTACCCCCTTACTTTATTGGAAAGGGTATCATTGCTTTCGGTACTAGTTTGGGAACATTAATGAACCCAGAGTATGTAGTAATATTCACCAACAAGGGACTTTTCCATGCTGTTCAGTTTTCTTTTTTTTCAACTGTGATTATAATTATATATGTCCATCTTCTTCTCTAAACAAAGTAAAGTAAACTGTTAGAATGCCTGCCAGATTATGATAATAATAAATAAATGTTTAGTCCTAACACTGGAGCCTGTGGTGGAAGATAGATCAAAATACAAGAGTTCTAACCACACTACACCACAACTTGTTACGTTCTGGACGCGCGTTTCGCTAACCATGATGATAACTTGGTTAGCAAAACGTGCGTCTAGAACGTAACAAAATGTGGTGTAGTGTGGTTAGAACCCTTGTATTTTGAAATAAATGTTTATTAACGGTTTAACCTTTTGACAGATTTTAGAAATGTATTCTATAACCACAGGTAAAAATACTTAATTGCATTTGTATTTTATATTTACCTTATGTAATAAGGAAAATGTCAACATTACAGTATTCATTAGCACTTTTGCACATTCTTTGTATAAGTTTATTTGATGCGTAATTAGTCTGATGAAATTCAAGAGAAAACAGATTTTGGGAATGACTGTTCATTTGAATAGTCGGCAACATCGCTGCTAGTGAACGGTTATGTTTTGATTTTCGGTTAACAACAATTATTTAAAATTAAGATATTCTGAGTGCATTAAATACCAGAAACACATTCAGACAATAAATATATACCCACTGGCTAAATAGGGGTAAGTGAAATTGACCCAAACCACCGGGTCTAAATATAAAACTAGAATTTTAAAATAACGCAGAGTTGAGAGAATTTCACAGTTTAAAGTTGAATTATTCAAATCCCTTGGTTTTGATCGCTGTTCTCCGTACCCTGTTGCCGGTTGAGTCTAGTGGTAGTATGGATAAGGAGATTTCTCTGAAAGATTTATACAAATTAGTTCAGAGTGGGAATAAAAATATTAGTGAGAAGATTGACGGACTTAAAAAAGATTTGAGTGATTTGACTAATAGAGTAAACCAAGAATTGCGAGACATAAAGGGAAAAGTTACATCATTACAAGAAGAGAATACTCTTTTAAAAAACCGAATAAAATCTGCTGAACGTCTTCTGAAGAAAAATAATCTTTTGATATATGGAATTGTAGAAGAGGATAATGAAGATATAGAAGCTGTCTTAGCGAGTCTTCTTAAGATTTTTGTCGAAAAACTTCAAGTAAAAATCGAAAGACAAAACATCTCAAGTTTCTTTCGCTTGGGAAAAATTTCAGAAAAATCACGCCCTATACTTCTGGAGCTAAGATCTAATTTACACAAAAGGGAAATACAATACAATACAATATTTATTGGTAATTGAACATACTTAAGTATTTTTACAAGTCAAAATATAAAATGTAAACAGAGCAAAAAAGACAAATAACAAACTATAAATAATAAGATTAAAATAAAGCAAATAATTAAAAAAGAAAAATAATACTAACTAAACTAAAATGTAACAGCAACAAGGATATGCCTCTCTGAGTTAATCTAAGTTAACAAGGTCGTTGAAATTACTCTGAAGATACTCATCCCAAGTGTAAAAAGCTTTTTTAATAAGGTATTGCTTTATTTGGAATTTAAATTTTTTGACATTAAAATTTTTGATTCTCTCTGGGAGAACGTTATAGAATTTTATGCAATGGTAATTCCTTCCGTCCCTGGCTCTTGCAGTTCTACTATAATTTATAGCAATACAGTTTCTTGCCCTAGTGTTGTACTCATGATAGTCGCGATTGTGAGAGTAGGTATGTAGATTTTCCTTAACATATACAAGACAATTTAAAATATATATACATGGTAGAGTGAGAATGCATAATGTGACAAAACTAATTTTTACAACATTCATCAAATCTCAAACCTGCAATCACCCGCACACAGCGCCTCTGTACAGCAAACAACGCATTTGCATGGGGGGAGTGTCCCCAACACAGCACAGCATAACATAAATGGGAATTAATGTGACCATAATACGCACACATAAGGACGTTGTCTGATACGATACCTTTAAGATTACATAACATGTACAGATTTCTGCTTAACTTCCTCGCAACCTGACTTGTATGTTCTTCCCATGTCAGTTTCGTGTCGAGGTACACACCCAGAAACTTAACGGGATCTGTGCTCATATAACCTGCTCTTAACGAGAAGTGTAATGTTTTTGTTTTCGCGGTATTAATACCCAGCTTATTAGAAATAAACCAAGTCTGCACATCACTGTGTGTCATCACCACTATTTGCTCCAGATCTTCAAGATTTTCGTTGGTATTAATTGTTGTAGTATCATCGGCAAACAATAATATTTCTCCAGCCCCATCCGGGATACTGGCTCCAATGTCATTAATATAGAGCAAGAATAGTACGGGCCCTAACACAGATCCCTGTGGAACGCCATGGCTGATAGACTGTCTATTGGACAAGTATGACTCAAGCAAATTGGAGCTACTGATGTCAAACCTATTCAAAAAAAGCTTCTGAATGAGCAAGTCATGAGAGACAATCGAAGGCCTTGGTCAAGTCAAAAAAGGAAGCCTGAGCATATCTTCTGCTCTCAAAGCTTTCCTGAACAAAGTCTATAAGCTGACCAATCGCTGAAGTACTAGACATGTTATTTCTAAAACCGAACTGCCGGGGATTTAGTAAATGGTATCTTTCTAAATATGTACATATCTGTTGTTTAAGTATTTTTTCGAAAACCTTTCCAAATATTGGCACAATTGATATTGGTCTGTAATTCGAGATTTCGTCACAACATCCTTTTTTTAAGACAGGCACAACACGAGCAATCTTAAGACATTCAGGAAAAACGCACTCACTAATACAAAAGTTCATTATTTTAGTTAATGGGTATATTATTATTTCCTTCATCGTCTTTAAAATTCTCACATTTAAGTTCAAATAATCTTTGCTAGGACTATTCTTAAGCCCTGTGAGAATATCTCTTACTTCATTAATTGACACGTGAACAAATTTAAAGTCATTCTCAACGGTGGTAGTGTTCGGAGTTACATAATCCATTGGGTCTTTTGCCATCATAGGAATATCTCTTATAATGTTATCAGCAATTTGACAGAAGAAATTATTAAAATCAGTAGCATTTAGTTTTGTTGATTTGGGTATTTTAGTGGAAGGATTGTTATTTTTTATGATATCCCACAATGCCTTGCTTCTGTTGCTAGACTCTGTAATATATTTGTCATTTGCACACTTTTTGCTATATTCAATTTTTTTCTGGTAGTCCAGTCTGAAAGATCTTAACAACGCGTTAGGAACAATAGTAGGATCTGTCCTGTTCAAGCGAGTTAAGAAATGCAATGTTTCCCTATCCTGTCTCAACTCATCGTTGAACCAGTGTATTTGGCAAAAACTGCCAGAATTATTGCTAGCATTCTTAGTTTTTTCTGGAAAACTAGCCTCACATGCATTTACTATAATATCAATAAACCATTTACATTTTTTAGCAGCAGAAATGTTTCCAGAGTATAGATGAGACCAGTCAACACTTTCCAGAATGCGATAAAGATGAAAGAGGCCCATTTCAGTTATTGGTCTATACACCTCTCTAGCCCTGCTAACTACAATCGCGTCCATACCCCCATAAGAAAAAGACAATGCTAAGTGGTCAGACAGACCTGGATCAACCACTTTTATATCATATAGACCCTCACCGATTTTAACGAAAAATGTTATCTAAGCATGCCTGGCTTCTAGTAGCCAAACTGGTTGATTTTTTTCAAGCCATATGATTCGAATAGATTGCATAGAAGACGTGCCTCTAAAGTATTTTTGTCAAAATGTACATTAAAATCACCAGTTGTGGTCTTATTCAAATCTAATACCTCTAGAAGATGGGTCAGTCTATTTAAATATATACTCAAACTTCCATTAGGCGAGCGGTAAGTGCTTAGAATTTGTACATTTTTGTGTAGAATTCCCGCGACTTCGAAATCAATTTCCCCTGACATACCCACCAAATCAAACGGTAATGGAGTTACGATTATATTATTGCTTGCAAAGATGGCAACTCCACCATTTTTATGAGTAGTTCTGCAAAACCCTGAGACTAGAGAGAACCCATTGATATGTATTTGATTAAGCTCATGCTGGCCCAACCAGTGTTCATTAAAACAGAGAAAATTGTATTTATTTCCAATTAAAAAAGAATCCATTAAGTTAATTTTATTTCTTAGACATTGAATATTGTAATGTAGTATACTCAGAGGGGCACTCACCCTTAATATATTTCCTGTGGATGGGGGTTTTAAGGATATCGGTGGTCCAGTTACAGTCAGAACAGGGATACTTCCTGTAGTAGGATTGGCAGGTGTATTGGCAGGATGGCCTACTTTTTTAGTCTCTAGTTGTATAACATCGTCCGCGAAAAAAAATCTGTTTATTAGCATCTGATTCTTTGTGATCAGTGTTTATTGGCTGGGGTTCTGGGGGAAAATTGGCATAAGGAGTATAAGGAGTTTGTAGTGCTTGTATTCTGCTCATGAAATTATTGTGTTGGGTCCTTGATTGATGCTCCTCATAAGCTCTTCAGATATAATTTTCACATAAATAAGTAATGAGTTCTGTTTTCCTTCCCCAATATCTTTTATAATTTGGATCTCCATACTCGACATGAAACATAGCAGAATCAACAAAAAAAAAATTTTTGCAAAATCGTAGAAAGTTAAAAGGAACAAACATATTTATTAACGAAGATTTAATATTAGAAGAACGCCAAGAACGACAGGTCCTTTTGCGGGCTTTAAAAGAGGCAAAGAATAATAATCAAAAAGCTAGTATTAAGGGAAAAACAGTTATAATAGAGGGAACTTCTTACACTGCCCAAGATATAGAGAATAAAATAGCCAGTCGACAATCACTTTGAAAACTATAGTCCTCCAAACCCAAGGAAATCAATAAGTGAGTCGTCTACCCCCTCCACTGAAGGCGAGAAATTTACAAGTTCAGAAACCACAACTGGCAAAAACTTCTCAACTGAACTTTTTTAAAATGTGTTGCCGAACACACCGAATTAAGATATTCCAAAACACAGATTGCAAGGTGAAGAATTGGGTAAGGATCGTAAGCAGTCTTCAGCAGGCAAAGGAAATCCCCTTAGAAAAAACGTACCATATTCTACTAGATCAAACAAGTAAATAACTAGTTTTTAAAATATTCAATTTTTTTGGCTTATTTCTTATATGTTTTTTTTTTATTCGTAACACGGTAATGTTTTAAATATGTAAATTGTATTATACCTGATTGATTTTATTATAGTAGGCATATTTTTGTATTTGAAGTTTACTAGTGTAATACTAATAGATAAGTAGGAAACCCATTATGGAACAGTTTGTAAAGAATTTTGTTACACAGGAGGCTGAAACTATATTTATACAGGAGAGAGCTGATTATTTTAAAAATATCAAGAACCCAAAGAATTACTTCTCTATATTTCATTCTAATATAAGAAGCATTAACAAAAATTTTAACGAAATGTTAATACATCTAAATGATTTTTTTCACAAGGGACAATATTTCGATGTTATAGTTTTTACAGAATCGTGGCATGTAACAGATATCAGATTTTTTTAAATAGAAGGCTACATTACATTATATAATGAGGGTAATTTCAATCAAAATGATGGCGTTGTGGTGTATATAAGGGATAAATACCGGGATGTTCTCGAATATGATATTGAAAATTTAGGGGAAATAAAAATTCTTAATGCAAAAGTATATATACCTGGGCAAGATATATTAGTAAGTGCTCTTTATAGACCACCTAGTATAAATCCTTATATCTTTACAGAGAACTTAGCTACATTTATTGTAGGGGATACAAATATTGATATATTGATTGAAATCAGACGCAGAACTAACACATCAATATCTAAACTGTCTAAGTGAGTGTGGTTACATATCACTAATTAATTTATACACTAGGGTTCAGAAAGAGTCTGGAAGTTGCATAGACCATATTTTCCTTAAAGATCATAAAAATGAGGAACTTGTTGAAAGCAAGTCGTTTGTATATGGAGTTGAAATAACAGACCACTTCCCTATAATTGCTTCTGTTGAGATTAATGATATGATCACTGAGAAGCCTGAAAAAAAAAGAAAAAACAATTTTAAATTTTAAAAAGCTTGAATCTATAATAAGTAACGAAACTTGGGTAGATATCTATAATAATAATAACATAGACATTACTTTTCAGCATTTTGTTTACAAAATAAAAACAGCAACTAAGCAGGCATCTGCAAGAAAGTATTTTAATCATAAAACAAAAAAGAGGCATCCCTGGATCACTATTGCTCTAATTAAATCAGTAGAAACAAAACAAAAATTATATAAAAGTGTTCAACTAAACCCACAAAACGAACAAATTTTAAGAAGCTATAAAACCAAACAAAACAAGCTAATTGATACCAGGAAAACAGATTTTTATAAACATAAATTAAATCAACGCAAGACGGACCCGAAGGCACTCTGGAACACAATAAATGAATTCACAAACAATAAAAACAGCCAAGAAAGCATTAAACAAATTGTAGTAGAGAATAAAGGAGTAAATGATGAATTAGAAATGGCTGATTGTTTTAACGATTATTTTATAGGGGTCGGGGAAAATCTTGCAAACAACATAGTTATGCCAATTTCATCGGTGGTTCAACGAAGTATTAACGAACATTCTATTTTTCTGGAACCCACCGATACGGTTGAGGTCAACAATGAAATCAGAGCAAAGTTCCCCTTTATAATACCCTTAACTAAGATAACGGATTGTCTATCATAGAAACCGACTGTGTATCATACTTGGGGGTGAATATTGACAGACACCTAAAATGGGACACTCCTATGAAGTATGTTATCAAAAAGTTACGTTTTGTCTTGTTCAAGTTTAGACAACTAGCAAAAATATTAGATACTCCTCAACTCGAAGCCATATACTTTGCTTTAGTAGAATCTTACATACAATATGGAATTGTGGGTTGGGGTGCAACATTCATCACATCAAACCACTTGAAGTAATTCAAAAAATGTTTATAAAAATTGATAATTTGTATGGGCAAAGTGGCCTCTTAGACATTAGGCAAATTTATTTAAAAAAAATTCTGATCCGGCAACGTAAACAAAAACATATTCTTACGGCAATAACACACACTCACGACACTAGACATAAAAAACAAATGAGTACTAAAACTACAAACATCTAAGACTCTAGCACAAAGGTCGGATTGGTTTTTGTCAGCATACATATATCGTCAAATACCTAAAAACCTCAAAGAGTTGAACTCTAAATCGTTTTAAGTGTGAGGTAAAAAATTGGCTATGTAGCAAACTAAGACGTGTATTTCATGATATGAGAGATTTAAGCTAAATCAGCGCGATCCGAGCGAGCCATGTTTTATTTTCTTTGTTTTTTTTGCTCAGAATATAATGCACAATTGATTGTGATAAGCAATGTATGTACAATATTATTTTAATTTTTAAGTCTATGTCTATGTATGTCTATGTTTACTAGAAAGATTATTAGTCGCAATTCGCAATTAGTCGTATTTGGAACATGCCTCAAACTAGCCCACGGGCTTCTGGGGCTTCCTAATATATTTCCAAAGTTTAAAAGTCGGAGATAACATGATTTATAAATCATGTTGCTATTTTTACTAAATGTTATGTAATTGTTAGTATTGTTTATGTTATTTTTATGTCATTGTTTATATTTTTGTGGATTGTTATTGTTTATATTTTTGTGGAATACTTTATTATTATTATTATTATTGTTATATCAACAACATGAAAAGGTACCTTACAAAGCAGTTCAGAGGAATCTATGAAACCCCTAATCATCTTAAATAAAAAATTCACATCTAATAATATTCGTCTTTTTTCTAATGTAGGTCAAAGAGTCAAGATTTGATTATATACAAACTGCTGCAAAAAAAAACCGCAAAAACTTGTTTTATAGTTTCTCCAAGGAGTAATTATGACATCTGTAATAGGGAGACCAAACATTGTTAGAATATTCAAGAATTGATCTTATGAACAATAAATAGCTTTAAAACAGTTAATATTTTCAATTTTAGATAGACTACGCTTCATGAAACCAAGACATTTTAATGCTTTGTTGTCAATGTAGTCATAATGATATTTAAAACTTAAAATAGGGTCCAAGTGAACTCTTAAATATTTAACAATTGAAACATCTTCCAGATTATCCATCTCAATGGTATATTTATTGGTTGTTTGTTTCTGAAAAAACGCATTACCTTGCATTTTTCTGTATTAAGTTCTAATAATGAATAATGAACAAAATAATAAATAAAAGAATTCTATTTTTGAAGAGTTTAGTGATTTTACAGGTTACTATCTATATAAATGATAGAATAAACCTTAATATTAATTAAAAAGTCACTTATACACAAAAAAAAGATATTTTCACAAAAACACGTTTCTTAATTTGTTCGTCTAAACAAACATTTGTGTCATTTTAGTCTGATGATGGTAGCAAACGTCTGCCGAAACGTAGCGAGATAAAAAAAATACATTATATTTTGTTTATTTTTGGAAAACTTTAAACCTTTAAGATTTAAAAAAAGACTGGGAACTAGACAATTATTTGACATTGAATTGAAATTAAAAGTATAAATTTGCATTCATTCTCTCATTATAAAAGAAATGAAGTCTAACTAAATATTAGTGTAGTACACCCACACAATACTACACAAACTCATTTACTAAAAACTATTCAGAGATACAGCAATTTTGGTAAAGTGTCACTGTTTTGTTTTATTAATGTAAGCAAAAATGTTACCTCTGGTATCTCGCCTAGTTTCTTCGCTTTCGTTTCTCCCTCCATCGAAAAATATCGCTGGTAGCCTTTTCTTAATTCCTGTTAGCAGCCTGGAACTATTGAAAGAAATGAATAACATCACAAGCAAATCTACATGTAGCACTGATGGCCTATCAATTAAATAAAATATTCCTGAACCTTGATAAGCAAGCTGAATTTTTATGGAATCTGGGGTATTTCTATAAATTGGTTTAAATCTTATCTTGGGAATAGGCAATAATTTGTAAGGGCAAATGATTCTGATTCTGATTGTAAATTGATTACAAGTGGAGTCCCTTAAGGTTCGGTCTTGGGACCTATTCTTTTTTGTTATACATTAATGATATCACCAACCTAAAAATTAATTTTTACTGTATTTATTTGGGACTTTCCCATTAGTTTACTTTAGTTTAGTTTATTGATGTCATCATACAAATGTATTTACACAAGTCAAATATAATAGAATAAAACAGTAATTTTAAAAAATGCCAAGTTACGGAAGTTAGTAAATACTAATTTAGAAAGAAAAATACAAATATTTGGACTAAAACTAAGATAAAATATGTTATAACAAGATAAAATATATTATATTAGGGGACAGCCACTAACACTTAAAACATCAAGAAACAATTAAAGATGAAAATCTACAACACTACACATTAAAATGGATATTATCATGAATGTACAGAAATAAAATATGACACGATTACACATTAAATTCAAACGACATGTATTCATCTGTTGAATAAAAAGCCTGTTGGATCAGCAATTGTTTGATTTTTATTTTGAAGTTTTTACTGGGAAGTCCCCTAAACACTTCAGGTAGTTTATTATAGTACCCCACTCCTAAATGTTCGGGTCCATTCTGACACCTCCTGAGTCTGGAATAGCCAGGCACTAAATTCCCATTATTTCTCGTATTGTAATTATGTACATCACTGTGTCTGGGATACTGGTGGATATTATTGTGAACATACACAAGATTCTCATATATATAAATGGATGGAAAAGTCAGTATCCCAAGTCGCTTGAATGCATTTCTGCAGTCATCCCTATAAGGCAATTGAGCCAAAATACGCACAGCTCTCCTCTGCATTCGAAAGACCAGGAATCTAGAGCCTGAATGACCCCAAGCTAACACAGCATAAGATAGAGCACTGTGGCACAGAGAGAAGTATGCGCATCTAAGAACATCCCCAGAAACACATGAGGCTAAGTTTCTAAGCACAAATATATTTCTACACAGACAACCACATACTGACTCTGCATGATCCGTTCACAGCAGCTTAGAATCCAGAAGTACACCCAGAAACCTCACTACTGTTTGGTCTTCCATTGTTGGGACACCTGTCGCAGAAAAAGCCACATGTGGTTGGTCTTCTCAACATTTAGATACAGCCCATTGGCAGAAAACCATGACTCCACATTAGACAATGCCTGCCCCGACCTAGCCACTGCATCTTCAACATTTTTTTCCCTTATTAAGAGGGTAGTGTCATCAGCGAACAGCGTAAAATGCAGCCCACTGCCACTAGAAGGCAGATCATTTATAAAAATGAGTAACAATAGAGGCCCCAATACAGATCCCTGTGGGACTCCCGCAGATACAACACCGCTCCCAGAGACAACACCACCCACTTTTACTACCTGGGTCCTATTGTGCAAGTACGATCTTATTAGATGTAGGGCATTTGGATGAAATTGGTAGTACTCCAGTTTCCGCAGCAACAGGTCATGGGAGACACAGTCAAACGCCTTACTTAGATCGCAAAAGGTTGTGAAGGCTATTTCATGATTTTCAAAGGCATCACTTATTTGTCCCACAAGATCCAGCACTGCTGAAGCTGTACTCTTGCCTTTCCTGAACCCATGTTGACAGTCTGAGAACAGCTGGTTACACTCAAAGAAGTCACACATTCTCTGCGCCATACATTTTTCAATTATTTTTGAAAAATAAGGTAATAGGGAAATTGGCCTGAAGTTAGAGGGATCACACTCCTTACCTTTTTTGTGGATTGGTATTACAACACCTTTTTTCAAAATATCTGGGAATATACCCTCTGAAAAACAACTATTGATTAGCTTGGTAAGTGGGACTATGATCAAATCTTTTATCCCCTTAATAATGGTAACAGCCAAACCGTAGACATCTCTACTTTTGTTTTGCCTAAGGGAAGTTAAAATATCTCTGACCTCGATAAATGATACATCTTTGAATTGAAATTTTGTATGTGTCACTGTTGGTGCACTCTTAAGGCATTCCAATGGATCAACATTTATATGTTTTATATTTTCCTTAATTTTATTAGCTACACTGATAAAATAGTCATTATATTGATCAGGGGAAAGTAAGTGATTAATATTTTTTAGAGGCAACCCTCTCTTTTCATTTATGCTTCCACATAGTTTTATTTGGGTTATTTGAATTTTTAATTAAGTCATCATTTGCTTTTTGTTTGGCTTGTTGAAGAGCACATTTATACTGTTTTTTGAAGACATCTTTTTGTTGTTTTAAATCAGCAATTTGATATTGTTTATATAAATCATTAAGTAAATGAAGATGTTCTCTCATTTGTCTAAGTTCATCATTAAACCAATTTATACTACTTATATGCAAATTTGAAACATACTTTTTTTCTGGAAAGGCCGTAGTAAACGATACTAAAATTTTATCCAAAAAATTGGAAAACCTTTCGCCTCCACTCAGAGTTCTTGCATCCACAAAACTCCAATCCATACACTCAATCAATTCATAAAATTTATTCTTACCTTTTTCTGTAATTGGTCTACAAAGAGTGCTCACAGATGGGTGTGACAATATTGGGGTAATGTTAGGAAATAACAAGTACTGCCCAAGATGGTCAGAGATATTTGTTTCAACGAGCATTATATTACATTTTTCATGGCTAAAGTTTGTAAATATTCCATCTAAACAATGCTCACCTCTAGTAGGCCCTGTGGAGATTCTATTTAGACCATACGACTGCAATGTGTAGCAGAGTTCGACAGACTGACCCTGGCTAGAACCCAACGGAACATTAAAATCACCCATCAGTATAAGCTTTTCATTGCATGAGATTTTTTCCAGTGCCTCACTTATCAGACCCAGGAATGTATCAAAACAGCCTGTTGGAGACCTGTAAACACACAAGATATTAACTTTTAGACATTTCAAATAGATTCCACAAATTTCAAAACATTTTTCGACACTAAAATGGTTTATTTTTAATTCTATAAAAGACATTAAATTATTCAGATAAATTGCTGATCCTCCACCTTTAAAGTTTTTACGACAAAAGGAAGTAGCTCTCTGATATCCTTCCAGATGAGGGAGCATCATTTCTTCTTCACTGAGCCAGTGCTCCGTAATGCAAAGGATCTGAGGGTTCTTTTCATACAGAGCTGCTTTTAGTTCATTATTTTTGTTTCTTATTGATTGAATATTCATGTGAAACAAAGATGCAGTGTCTTCTATAGTTGAGGGGGACGTAGGCGTTCCAAGTTTAAAAAATTATTATTACAAGGTGACAATACAAAAATATAATAGCTATAATATTTAAATGCTTAGGATTGGTATGTTGATAAATAAATGAGCCATTGTAATAAATCTAAACTAATTATTGTAGAAAAGGAAATTAAATTATTTTGTAATTATTGTATAATATAAAAATGATCTTTACTAAGCACCTAGATGACTTAACATCTGTGTATGCTATAACTAAAGTCTAAAATACTGGTTTATATTGTTTTATTGATATGCCTCCTTTAACCTGAACATTTCAAATTCCAATTGAAAACATTTTTAAATTAAAAGTAATAATAATAATAACAATCAAAACAACAATAATAATAATAATCTTCATAGTAAATACACTAAAACAGTTCTTTAAATGTATCTACATTATTAAAAATATATAACCTATACCTTTTTACAATTTGCTTATGTGCTGTAATATTTTTTATTTCCAAAGGTATAAGGTTAAAAAATTTAGGGGCCAAACATTTGACAAAACGAAATTTGATATTTTTGCTACAGTCAGGTATGATCAGATTTCTATTTATTTTATTTCGAGTTTTATAACAGTGGTTGACATAATTTCTCAAGTCAGCATTTTTATATACATAAGAACATGTTTCCAAAATGTACAAAGACTTGACGTCTAGAATTTCGTTTGAGTAGAGTAATGTGGTTGGAAAACGCCTGTTTTTTTTATTTATCATTTTTAAAATATAGTTTTGCCCAACAGTTAAGGGTTTAATAGCATTATTGTACATTCCACCCCACACAAGGATGCGGTAACGTATCAGTGATTCAACCATGACTCGATACACTGAAATTACGAGTTTTTTACTAAAAATATTTCTTAAAATATAAAATTTATATATTAATTTTTCTTATGCTTGTGGTTAGTTTGTAAACTTGGTGGTCCATTATGATGATTAGGAACCATAATCCCCAAATATTTTGTAGATTCCTTAATAATTCGATTTAAATTATCAATCTCAATGAATTCAAATTTTGGATAGTTTACTTTAGTTAGAGAAAATGTTATATAATTTGTTTTTGATATATTTAAAGTTAATTTGAATGTGTCAAGCCAATTTTTTATTTTGCTAATACTTTTTTAACACACTCTCTAACCTCGTGCCACGTTTCAGCAGAAAAAATAGCTGTAGTATCATCTGCGTAAGATATTATTGATCCGTTATATAGATTTAAGTTGGTTAAAGAATTAATGTAGATAATAAAAAGTATAGGTCCAAGGACCGTTCCTTGAGGCATCTGATTGCAATACAAAAGAACTACAATTTGAGAGACTTATGTTTAGTTTATTTCTAATAAAAATATGGTCCAGACATGTACTAGTTTCATGGGTTATTCTTGTTGGGGCATTAATACATGACACAAAACCGAAGTAATTCATAAGAGACAAAATATTGATATTAATATCTCCCAGCAAAATATCAAGATGGGTATCATTGCTCTCTGTTAAATAATTTCGAGGTCTTCAAGAAAATGTCTCTTATTTGATGGTGATGATGGTGATCTACACAAACATAATACATTTACTTTGTTGCTGTTTTTTTGAAAAGAAATACTACTAAAGGTCACGTTTGATTTAATCAGTAAAGTATGTTTAATGTCAAAAATTAATTTGACTTTATGAAAATTATGACTTTATCATTTCTATTCAGCTTAGAACCATTAAAAACATTTTATAACCAAAATTGCAGATTGTATGCTTGTAAGAAAACTAAGAGTTTATTAAAATTTTTGTAAACACTTCTTATATTTACATCAAGTATAGTCAGTAGTCTATTGTCTAAATCAACTTTGTTTTGTAACAAAATAATGGAAAAATCTGTTTCTTTGCTGACGACACAAGCATAACAAGGAGTGATTTTGATATAACGTCTTTACATTCTAATATTTCCGACGACCTTGTTATGATTAAGGCTTGGTCCGATTCCAATCTGCTTTGCTTTAATGTGGATAAAACGGTGACCTTATCTTATAAGGGGACTTTACAACCACTTCAGCTACTTAACAGCGATATTAAATACGTTGAGTCGGTTAAATTCCTGGGTTTGAATATAAATAACAACTAAAATGGTCTAAGCATATTGACACCTTAACAAAAAAACTTTCTATCGCCTGCTTTGCCATTCGATCAGTTTCAAGAGAACTCTTTTGCCAGACTTACTTATTTCTCTCTATTAGAATACCATCTCCGCTATGGCCTTCCCTTTTGGGGCTGCTGTACCTCTGAGCAATTTCCGTATATGCAAATAGCAATCCGCTATTTGTTTATTCTAAATAATAGAGCGCACTGCCAATACTATTTCAAAAAACGTGAAATATTAACACTTCCTGCATTATTCATTTTATAAACCGTCTGTTTGATAAGAAAATATATAAGCACATTCCCGGAAAGGCCACAACACGTATATCCGACCAGAAAGTCTAGGCATGACATATACCTTCCCATTCCTTACGCAGAATTGATAAAAAAAATCATTTATTTACAATGCCATAAAACTTTGCTATCATCTTCCAGAACATTTAAAAACAATCCCTATGTTTGCACTTTTCCGAAAAAAAACTATATTGAATAATGTCATAATGTTTTTTATTTTATTTGCTTGTTTACTTAAATCATGTTGCTGCAAGGCATTTGAAAATATTTTATAAGGGTTGAACTGTCTGATAGTCCGTCAACATTAATTATTTTTGTTACATATTAGATTAAAGTCATAAATTTTCTTTTTTTTCTAATACACTTTTTGTTTAACTTTACTTATTTTGCTTGTATAACGATAACAAAATAGAGTTTAAGGTCGCGTAATTTTAATTTCAATGTTATCGAAATTATTCACCTCGCATATGTATTATTTATTTCCTTTTGTTAGATCACCTGGATTCATTAACCGCTTTACGGCAATGTTACGAATATACTGAATGTTATATTAACAATTTATGTATTTGCATTAATGTGAAAAATATGATTTTTCCTTACGCAGAATTGATAAAAAAAATCATTTATTTACAATGCCATAAAACTTTGCTATCATCTTCCAGAACATTTAAAAACAATCCCTATGTTTGCACTTTTCCGAAAAAAAACTATATTGAATAATGTCATAATGTTTTTTATTTTATTTGCTTGTTTACTTAAATCATGTTGCTGCAAGGCATTTGAAAATATTTTATAAGGGTTGAACTGTCTGATAGTCCGTCAACATTAATTATTTTTGTTACATATTAGATTAAAGTCATAAATTTTCTTTTTTTTCTAATACACTTTTTGTTTAACTTTACTTATTTTGCTTGTATAACGATAACAAAATAAAGTTTAAGGTCGCGTAATTTTATAATTTCAATGTCATCGAAATTATTCACCTCGCATATGTATTATTTATTTCCTTTTGTTAGATCACCTGGATTCATTAACCGCTTTACGGCAATGTTACGAATATACTGAATGTTATATTAACAATGTATGTATTTGCATTAATGTGAAAAATATGATTTTTTTTCGAACAATACTTCGTTTTTTCATTGTTTTTGTTATTTTTTTGTTTTAAGGTAAATTTCGCTTTGTCCATAAAATTGTAACAATTTTCCTGCGACAGTAAAGCATAGTTTTGTTTGTTATATATTGTACAAAAAACGAAACTTTTTTATTAATGAATTGAACATAACTAATTTTTAAGATTTTAAATTAAAAGGAAAGAACAATAAAATAGTGGCAATAATCGTAATATAATCGAAACGACTAACGATTGTATAACTTAAAATGGAAGCTGTGTTCTCAGTTCGTGCGCACCGTCTTTTGTTTTATTCACACACTCTATTTGGATGACTCTTAATGATATGTTCTGTAATGTTGCAAGCGCAATGATCAATTTCAATAAAACGACGATCGCGAGACTAGGGATCCCCCGAGTAGGGCAATGGCACGGAATGAATATCCTACACGGGGCTGGCCAGTCTATGCTGGTCTGATGAGCTCTAAAAAGAGTGAAATCGTGACCGTCGTTTGACTGAAGTGGATCATTGCGCCTGCGACATTACAGGACATGTTCCAGACAGAGATCATGGTATCCTTGTGACTGTAATGTAAATCAAAAATACATTAACATTATTTCTCCCATTGAAAGTCAGGAATCAATAGTGTCATTCAATGCCGGTCGTGGTATTAGTAGTTGTTTCTGTGATTCCATTTTGTGCCTTTAACCTACGTACGGCTCGCTAGTTTATGGCGGCCTGATGAGTTCCAAAAAGAGCGAAATCGCGATCGTCGTTTGACTGAAATGGATCATTGCGCTAACAGCATTGCAGGCTATGTTCCAGACAGGGCATCCTTGTTGTGACGTTAGTGTAACGGGAATCAAAATACATTAACGAAGAACTAGTTATTTGGAGCCCAGTTATATTGAAAACTATGCCTAAAAGTTTTGATGACCTCCAACGTTACTATGTAATTTAAAATGTACATTATTTTAAATTTTGAATTGTACAGTCGTATGTATGTTCTATTTCTACATATGTTTTTAACTTATGTGCGCAATCTATAAAGATTGTTAACTAAAACTTCTGTAATATCTGATATGCAAAAGCGACTCTAATCAGCTTCCTTTTCTTAGGCGCTCATAGAAAAAGACTGGCTAGCTTTTGGTCATAAATTCTCAGACAGGTGTGGCCATACGCAGACTGACACTAAAGAAATATCACCTGTGTTCACTCAACTTTTGGACTGCACCTGGCAACTCATGCAACAATTCCCATGCACATTCCAATTTAATGAACATTTTTTGTTGACCATCCATGATCATATCCATTCTTGCCAGTATGGTACATTTGTAGGAAATTGTGAGAAAGACAGAATTGATTTGAGGTAAAAACCAGAATATAATAATAATTGAAGTTGGAGGGCTTTTTACTTTTTTTATATTTTTTTATTATCATATGCTCTATGCAAACTATCTCACTCTATAAATATAAAACATTTTGAAACAAATAATTAGATATTTATAATTATATAAGAAGTTTTGTATTTTAAATTTCCATCATTGTATGTATTCTAATTTGTTTGTAACTTGTTGAACTACATAAAATCATTTCATATTTTTAAGATTAATTTTATTAGTATTATCAAGTGTAATTGCTAAACGTTAATGAGTTCTACATTTTGTAATAAAAGAGATTGTACAAAAATTAAGTAAAAAAAAAGATAATTTGATTTTGGCTTTTATATATGTTTGTAATTCATTGAAATCCTTTTTTGTTTTTTAATGGTTTTCCATGGGTATAGAGTTAATGACCATCTACTGACTAAAGGGCACCCCTAACTACTAAATAATTTGTATCACAATTTTAACTTTATCATCCATTTAAAAAAATATTAATCATCTAGATTTTTCTTCTTAGACTTTCAGAACGTACATATTCCCTATGGGGCTACATGGCCAATCATTTAGATGAATATATTAATCCGCTCTATGACCCTAGTGAGACGCCAAGTGTTTTAAATCCTCAGTTAATTCCACAAAATATTAGGTAAGTCAAATTATTATTGTTTCTATCTTTTATTTTACTTTAATTGTCTATCTGGGTTAAATCTTTTAATATAATTTTGAAACACTTCCACCGGACCTTAATTAATTTTAAATTGAAGTCACATTTGTTTAATTGGTTTCCTCCTCTGGGACATTGTAGAGCATTATATTTTCATTCTGTTTTGCCTGTCATTAACTTCGTTGAATACAGCATCAAGGGTTGGAATCAGACAATACGTTATTCACTCCATGCGCACTGGTGGTATTTTTAATTTGATAAACTTTGTTAAATTGAGAGAACCCATCTCTTTAACTAGAAATTCCGACAAATCACCACGGATGGGTCTCTTCTTGCTGATTATAATTATGCCTGGTTTGATACCTTTGTCTTTAAAGACACATGAGGGGCAGAGTGTTTTAGAGAAGGAGAACGCTTTATTACATAGTGGAGTCGATGTTTATGGCTGGATTTTTCTCAAATTTCTCAGGTGTCATTAAAGATAAAGGTGTCAAACCATGTATATTTATAATCAGCAGGAAGAGACCCATTTGACGGGCATATAATGTACAGGGTGTTCCACTAAAAAAAATGAAAATTTTTGTCATTACTTTATAACCAGTTCTGTATAATTAGTTGTTATTTACTCCATTAGATTTTTAAAAATTCAGAAATTTTTGTATTTAACATATACAGTGACACTATATATATATGTATATCAAAAATAGAATCAATTTCACCGATCCTGCCCAAGTTTTGTAAAGTTCTGATGTATATTTTATGCCAAACGAACGTCCTTATAATAAAAATAACAAATATGTTAGTAATATCAAGTATTACAAAGGAATATATGTTTCCTTCGGTTTATGGAAGATCCAGAAGTAGTTTTATTTTTATTGTTTTGGATACCTGTATAAAGTGTCGCTCATTTTAGTATCCTTTGTTGTTTCTTTTCCTATATTAATATATTAATTCTAAACAATAATCATATCAAATCAAGTCATTTATTGCCGTTTTCGTTAAAAAAAATAACATTGGGTTGTCAAGTATTAAAAAATTAGATAAAAATATGAACAATTAGTTACTTATTATTACAATCGATATACATTTTTTTTAATATTTTATTTTATACTTGTTTTAGATTTTGGAGAGGTATGTACTATAGATTTGAGAGTGGAGTTCATCCCAGAGAACCGACAGCTGATCTACTTTTAGCTACATCAGATCATTCATTTTCATTAGATGACCATGTGAAGTATTTAACAAAAGTATGTACTTTGTAGAATGTCAGTAAGTAGTTCTGTTGGTGTAATCATTTTGTCCTTAAGTCTTTAAACAAGTTTTCATTATTTATTTCTTTAATTCTATATTTTTATCTTAATGTTTTGAATTGTTTATTTTTTATCTCTATGGTTTAAATAATATTTCATTGGAATATACCAATTTATATTAGAGTATTGTAAATATCATTTTGTAAAAATTATTTTAGCACATACTTTTGGACCACAGTATTTAGAAAGGAGGCAGAATGATGACAATATGTAATGTAATGTAACGACATATACAATAATTCCTTCATATTGAATCTATGTATCAGATAATTTGATTTTACTTATTTTTCTAGTGTGGCGGTATAAAACGGCGATACATGAAGTATTTTAAAGTTATAATTTTGAAAGTATATAAAAAAATCAATTAAAGCTTTCCGATATTATTAAATATCTTACTTATAATCCTAATTAAAATATTAATAGGTACTTGGAATTGAAAAACATTGCTATAATTAAATTTTAATTTATTAATACTTTATGAGTAAATAATATTCATGTATTCCTAACACAAATTGTAACATTTTTGTTTCAGAGAATATCATCCGTCAAAAACCTTATTTCAAAAAGTATGGAGAAAAAAAAGTCTAAACCTAATAAGTTACAACTATGCAATAATGTTCACTTAGACAATAAATTAATGTATGAAAAAGCTACCAAAGAAATGGAAAATGCAGACCATGACCATCCGTTAAAAAGTGAGTGTAAATAAAATTAAAAGAACAGTGTAGTTTGAAAAAAAATCGGTTAGGTCTGTAACAAATTCTTATCTTGGTTGGCATAACTAGGCTATATCAACTTGACTGTTCACAGAGTTATTTTCAGTCCATTTTGTTTGGTTAAAGTCTCTTTATTACTAAAAAATTAACATGATTATTTTACTGTGTCTTTGTGGTGGAGTTTTGTGTAGCCTTACACCGGCATCTGTTTAATATAATCTTTGGTTCCTCTCCATAATTGTTAAATTACCCTATACATTTCCAGTGTTTCTGTACTTTCCGGGATTTTTGGTAAAACATCGTTTTAAAAAATTCTTTAGGTCTTTAATATTTCTTCAGAATATAGAATAATTAAAATTAGCCAATATTATAGGTGAAAAGTTAAATGGTAACAAAAATCAGGATCTTCCTAGGATGGACGAGTTGTCAAAGGAATTTGATTCAGTTGCAATCGACTGGAAAGCAATGAGAAACATCAATGAATGTAGTTGTTCCTCTGCATTTGACCATCTTAGCAAAAAGGTAAAATATAATTGAGAATACCTATCAAAGTTTTATTATTTAATTCTTTATTATTTTCTTTGATGATTGGGAGTTATGTTTAATGTTTTCTTCAGTACTTTCTGTAAATATTCTTTGATTTTAGTAAATTCTAGGGTAGTGCTTATAACACAGTGCTTTTAAATAGTTCAAATCAGCTTATGGATTAATTATTTTTTTATTTAAAGAAAAAATATAAAACATATTTCTTGATGGTATATAATTTTTTTTAAATATTTGAACATGAATAGAAATATATTTTGTACAACCGCGTCGGCATTTCAGTTGTAAATTTTCGAAATAACATACTTTTAAACAATTCAATTAAATTATTGTACAAATATTTTCATCATTGACAAAGTTTTCTTGAAATAATATATAAGTTCAAGTAAGTAACATCACTAAAATTAATAAAATTAAATAATGAAATAGTAAAACTAACACTGAAGCACAATTAAAACATTATCCCCCGGTTGCACAAAACTTAATTGCTGTTTAAAATATTTAACTGAGCTTTTGGATGTGACAATTTGCTAGCAGAAATTTAGGAACCCACTGTCTAATTTGACATTCCGTTAAACATTCTAAACTTTAATTGAGCTTTCTGCAACTTGTCGGTATGTGTAAGATAAAACCATAGTATAACAAAACATAAAGAAAAACAATCTAGAAAGACACATAAAGCATTAGAGAGAGCATAGAGGTTAAAATCAAGATCAAAATACACACTCATATACTGTTCTAGGGTGTAAAAGGCCTTAGATAATAAAAGTTCTTTCACTTTATTTTTAAATACCTTAAGACACTTAATTATTTTTAACTATCTGAGGCAAGTGATTATATATTTTTCTGCCTTCATATATTATTGACCATTTAGTCAGTGTCATTCTAGGGATTGGTAAGGATAAGTTTCCCAAATTCCTTGTATTATATACAGGCACTGCAGTAGTTGGACTCAGTAAAACATATTTGTGAACAAGACAAACAGATTCTAAGATGAACAGGCACATTAAAGTTAAGACTCTTTTGTGTATAAAAAGAGGTTTGCAGTGCTCCCTCGTTCCTACTCCACATATATATTGAATTCCTCTCTTCTGGATTACAAATAATGTTTGAAAGTTCTGTCTATTACAATAACCACAGAAGGCTATCCTATATGATAAATGAGACTCGATCAAGGCAAAATATACCATTTGTGCAGACCTTTCATTCAATTCACTCGCATCCCAACAACACTCTAACTGCATAAGAGCCACATGATATTTTTTTCGAAACCTTTTCTATATGTTCTGAATACTTCAGCATATAAGCCAAGAAACTTAACATTTTTTTTTGTTTTCGATGTTTTAACCCAGTAAATTCACGCTAAGAATATTGCAGTTGAAGAGACTATGCTTTTTTCCTTAATGAAACATAAATCATCGGGATCGGGTCAAGAGAGACATATCAAGACTGTTCCACACTAACACTAGTGTGGTATCATCTGCGAACAGAGTAAAACGACCGGAAATATTTAATTTAGCTAAACCATTAATATAAATCAAAAATAAAATTGGCCCCAGAACGAAACCTTGTGGAACACCATATTTCAAATGGAATATCCATTTACAGTTAACAGTAAGCATATAACATGTAACATGTACAACCAAGTGCAAAAACAAGTGCCAGAATATAAGCAAGTAATATAATATATATAAATAAAAAACAAAAAATGTCACATTTAGTAAGGAATAGTTTTAAATCAACATTACACAAATTTTAAAAACAACCATTATAACTTTTTTAAAGCATTCCTAAATCTTGGAATACTCATATTAAACAAATCAATATGACTTGGTAGGACATTTGCATACATACACATTCTGTCTATGGGGTATTTAAGCCATAGTTAGTTCTGTGGAATCTAGTATGAAATAGTTGTTCTTGCCTTGTTGACCTGACAGGAACATGAAAGTTTATTTTACTTAAGAGAGAACGTGACTTAATAAGGTCGTTAAGAATTTTAAATAAAATACACATGTCAAAGTATTTCCTTCTCTCTTTCAATAAGAGGAGACCCAACAATGCGTATAACTCACAGTAGTTGACATCTTCCATGGGTATATGGAGTCTGAATGCGATATGTCTTAAAAATTTCCTCTGAATCTTTTCCAACTGATCTATATGACATTTATAGTATGGTGACCACACAGTGGAAGCATACTCAAGTCCAGATCGTACCACCACACAAAAGACATCTCTCAGAGCATACACACTACTGAAATCTCGAAGAGATCTTAAAGTAAAGCCCAACAGTTTCATTGCTTTATTTGTCATATTATCTATGTGCTGAACAAATGTAAATTCAGCATCCAGTAGAACTCCCAAGTCTTTCACAATATCAACTCTTTCTACAATGCCATCATTCAAAGTATAATTGTATATATATGGTGTTTTTAAACGATGAAAACTTATAACACTACATTTTTCAACATTCAAATTTAAATGATTTGTAAGACACCATTTTGTAAACCTGTTCAAATCCTCCTGAAGCTGAAGACAGTCAAGATGTGAGTGAATTATTTTAAAAATCTTACAATCATCAGCATATAGTAACAAATTGCTGTTGTAAATGATATTTTTCAGGTCATTTATGAAACATACAAACAAAAATGGTGATGGTGAAATCAATCATAGGTGCCTTTCATGAAGCCATACTTAACACTAGTGAGATAAGTGGCAAATCGAATAACTCCGTGACAAATCGATAAAGTTTAAGTCACTGTTATTTTATCAAAATCTTTATACCATGAAATTTAAATATGTTAAACAAATCATGTGATGTGGATTTTTTATGGAAAATATCATTTATTTATAATAAGCAGGTTACAAAAATACAAATAAATTTCACAAATGACACTATATTGGTTTGTCATAATATACACATACATTTTTCTTAATATTATGTAGTACTTATAGTCTAAATCTCTAAACCCTAAATAAAAATACAGAAACAAACAAAGAAAACTTGAGTGGTTCTAGTGAAAGCTATGGTTATCCTCACTAAAATAGACTTACAAACCAGTCTTTTGAAAATATTTAAACTTTCGTAGTTAGTGAACCTATTTGTGTGCTTCAGGTATTCAACCATTTTTTTTTGGTGCAGTAGCAAAATGTTACAAAAATTACTCAGACCACTAGTGAAAGTAGAACTATGCTTCATTTTTATTAGTTTAGAAGCCACACAGACGAATTTATGTTACTGAATTATCTGAATCCAATATGTATTATTTTATTTTCAGAATTATTGTCGGAAATGTGGCGACATCTTTTGCGTAAGATGCATAACCAAACAGGTAGTGCTACCAGGTCACACAACACAGAAAGCAGTTCCCGTCTGCAAGCCTTGCTACGATGTTTTAGGAAACTTAGAGGCTTAAATCAATCTCCCAGAGCATATTTTGGGGAAAATTTACATCATGCAAACAAAAATCTGCATAGGATATTATGCATTAGGTATGGAGTTATCAAACACTTGCTTTGCATAGGAGCTCTAAAGAACAACGGTAAATTTGTCGATATTTTCATTTATTAATCGACTAGTTATATGTCACTTTTCTTTTTATGACTAGCATCTTCTTGAGTTTACTACAAAATTATTATTATTAAATTTCGTCCAGAGTATACAGAACACAGGCTTTGAAGTACCCAAATCATGCACCATTATTATTTATTTGGTTGAAAGAAGTAAACTCTTCATTTTTGAAGATGATCTTAAAAATTGTGCTGAATAGTCGGCAGGGTTTTAAAAAAGTATTAAAAAAACCTTTACTTTATACTAAGTTTGTCTTTTATCATCGCTACTAATATATATATATATATATATATATATATATATATATATATATATATATATATATATTGAAAAACTACCATATTAGTTAATGAAGGTATTTATTCTAATAAAAGGTAAAAGGAAAGTGAGTACAAATATTTTAATATGTTAAACTTCAGGCAATTATAATAAAAAATATAATATAGGGGTTAACACTCAGGGGCTCTGAAATTGTGGCCATTATAAAATTATGATTTCTAAACAAGGAGGCAACGTTGCAATTATACTCTGTGAGTGCTGCAGGAATTATATTTTTAAATATTTGTCACTTAATGATTCTAAAAACTTATGAATAATTGACTTCTCCCAGGTGTTTGACCGAGTAGATCATGAGCTGCTCTTTGCTAAATTGAAGGCCACTGGATTTGATAATCCTACCTGCAGAGCATGGTTGTGGGTTGTTCTTAGGAGATAAGGATCGAAGAAAAATCAATGATCTTTGCTATATCTTCTAAAATAATTAATGGTACTATTGTCTCTCTAGCGTTACTAGAACAGTTTTATTTGAAAGTTTCTCACTGTGTTTTAAGTTACAAGATTCTTTTAAAATCAGGTACCATTCAGTTAATTCTATGCATAATTCATTCATTAGATTATCAAGTTTTTTGAATCGCCGTACAAACATAAATCCCTATAAACGCTCCCTACTTATCTTCAAAAAAAGCAAACCCATGCATTATAATCTTACATGATACAGATTCTTATTGTATTGAAAGGTATATTCTCTTTAAAGTAATTATATTATATTGTTAAATTTTTCCATTTTTATTAAGGTTTTTTTTGTAAAAGATTTAATGGGGTTGCCCATTTCTTGATAAATAATTAGATAAAATAAAAATTAATAAAAACAAGTTTGTAATTTTGCACCACTCATAACAACCTAACCAAAAAAACAACAAGCAGAGCAACGACGAATCAAGTTTGTTTACAAACTACTTTTGGAGCATGAATTCGAATGTCTGCCTTTCATAACCCCCAAAAATAATTTTTTAAAACATTAATTCGTTGGAACTAATTTTTACTGTTTCTCATACGTTTTGATACTGACACAAACAATATTCTATTGTTTTTTTGTCTGGAAATTTTTCACTATACGTTTAAGACATATACAGTGGGTAGAAAAGCGCAATAAAACATAATAGGACAAGGTATACTCATTCAACTGTTGTAGTACAAAATCTCCTAGTTGGAAATTTATATGAAATATAAATAGGTAGGTCATAATACGTTAATATAAACAGGTACAATAGATTTTAGCACAGTGGGAAGTTCTTATCGGTTTACAGTAACAATTTAGATAAACCACTATAGCAGCAGGTGAGATTCATTCTTTATTGCAGAAACAATATTTAGTAATTTGCTTAAATTTAAAAATGAATTTATTATTTAACTACAATTCTTTCCCCAGTTTTGACCCACTGGTTATATAAAACTATAATGCTTAAAATGTCCCGTTTGTTCAGTAGCTAAAATATTTGAAGTCATTTCCCTTTTATCGTAAAATAGGGCTGTTCACTGTCCATTAATATATTAATTACTTTGATATAGAGCTTTTGTCTACATGTTGTTTAGTTTAATCATTTTTTATGGGCTCTGTAAAGCTGAAATAAATATGTGAATACATATTTCTAGTCGAAAAATAAATAAATATCTGCACCTATTTTATAACAGGTTTCAGAAATGTGCATTAAAATAACATCTTTATTTTGCAGCACTAAGTTGTTATAAAACTGTTTAAAAGCGATGATAGATTTACGGTGATAAAATATGTTAAAGCGATGTATTGATTAGTAGCCAACTTTCCAGCATCAAACTTTCTTTGCATCATTGTGATAATCCTAAAAATTGTAGTCTTTAGATGCTAGAGTTAATCAGTACATACATTATGCACATTCTTCTAGTATTCTGTGATTTTTAGAGTACCTCTATTTAACACAAATCTAACATAGCATATCTCACATTTTATTTCTTCACTTTAAAATAGGATCAAGGAAATATTGAAAACTAAATAAATCTCGTCATTATAATATGTTTGATATGCTATGTACTTTTTGAATTTATAGTAAAATAAGTTTCTTAGGTTTACAGGGAAAATGTTTTAATGCAATTAACATTTTGTTTTCCTTAGGCTGTATTTTAAAATGTAGGTTTTTAGTTCCGAAAGGGTTATTTTATAGTTAAGTGGATGTCAGAAGATTTATATGTAAATTTTCCCATAAGTGTTTTATTTAGACTTGATTTTAAATTTTCGTTCATTCATTGTACATTGCACAATTTTTTATTTGCTCTCAAAATTTAGTAGTTTTTAGCTTATATATCAAAACAGTCAAAGTAATAATAACTACAGAAGAGGCCACAACCACAAGGCCTGCTTCAATTTGACGGACGACATTTTGATGGATGAAGTCAATTTAGCGAATACGATAGCGTGGCGGAAAAGATAATATTCATTCTGACTTAATTAAGCCAGATTGTTCAACAAGTTCGTGAGAGAATTTTGCTGCGCCAATTAGACATTTAAACACTATTTTTGTATTATTTTATTGTATATTTTTTTAATAAAATCAATGTTTTTTTTCAATAACATTTCTGGACATTGTGGTGAATGCGCCTCATATTCTTATAATTCCACTGGAAATCGCTATGTAACGGAAAAGGCAAAACATGGTCCACCGGGCCAGCTAGTTTTTTTTATAATGTAAGAATAATTTTAGCATTGTGTGAATTCCAATTCTAAATTTCAGATTTTGTTTTCATTCTTATTAAACCTAACGCCCTAGGTAAAACTGGAAAAATGAAAACTCGAACTATACCAATCCATTATTATTCAAATTTTGTAAAAACGATAAAATCCGAATTTAGTGCTCAAAACCAGTATGGTAGGTTAGAAACAAATTCTGAACTACTTTTTCAAAGTCAAAGTCCAAAGTGCTTTATTATCACAAGAACAAATAATATATATATATATATATATATATATATATATATATATATATATATATATATATATATATATATATATATATATATATATATATATATATATATATATATATATATATATATATATATATATATATATATATATATATATATATATATATATATATATATATATATATATATATATATATATATATATATATATATATATATATATATATATATATATATATATATACATACACACATGTATACATATACACACATACATATACATATATACATACATACATATACAATAAAAACAGGTCATTTCCCTTATGACGATATTTAAAAATTAGACACAACGGTTTCGAGTATAAACAGTGAAAACTGTGTTAGATTTTTTTTTGTACAAATAATGGTCTGCAAGAACCCAGGTTTAGCTTTACAAAGGTGTCGCTCGCTTTTGTAAGACAAATATAAGATTTAATAGGTTCAGATTAGACACACCCCAAAACGCAATGCCATATCTTAAGTCAGATTCTATGAGGGCATGATAGACTGTTTTCCTCTATGTTATTTCCAAGCTCATTTACAATAACCTTAACCACATAACAACCAGACGCTATTTTTTTACTCAATTGCATGATATGATTTTCAAAATGTGGTCTGTTATCTATTACAAGACCAAGAAACTTTGTGTTAGATTTTTCCAGTGGGGAATCACCAATAACCAAATCCACATCACATTTAAAACCAATTACATTAGTTTTACTAAGATTCACTAACAGCAGATTCAAATCAAACCATTTTTTTATCTTTATTACATCTGAGTCAATAATATTAGCCAATGCAACAACATTTTTGGAGTGCCACAATATGGTAGTATCATCAGCAAATAATGTAAATTTACCTTTAATATCTATAGTTGACAAATCATTTAGGTATAGGAGAAATAGTACTGAACCCTGTGGCTCACCCCATTCATTTATATGACTCTTCGAAGATGTGGCACCCACAAATACTCTTTGACTCCTTCCCTTCAAGTATGATTCGAGCCAATCTAGAGCACAACCCCTAAAACCATAGCATTGAAGCTTACGCAGTAGTATATCATGACTCACACAATCAAAAGCTTTCGATAAGTCACAAAACACTGCCGCTGCAACCTCCTCTTTGTTGATATTTCTATACACTCCCTCCAACAATGCAAACATAGCATCATTAGTACTTTTGTTGCACTGGAATCCAACTTGATTTGTATCCAGTATATTATTACTTTTAAGAAATTATATCATACGTTTTTTAATTAATTTAACGTTATAGCCGAGGTAATAGCATGGGATGTAGCGGAACGTACTAAGTACCGTGTGAACGTACATATTTACTTTTTCCCTGTATATTTTCTGGTACGGCCCGGCCGACCCTGATGAGCCGTCACTGGAAACCACAAAACATATTAAAATAAGTGACACTACTAGTGTCTAGGTATTGCATATAATGCAAAAAATAAAAGTACTTTTAGGTCCCCTGTATACCAAAGAAAGCATCTAATCCAATTTCATGTTTGACACATGATTTTTAACTTATTGAATAAATAACCCAGCCCATAAAGGTTTATATTTTGAGTTTTTCTCTCCTTTAGGAATATTTTTGTGGATGAATTTATTAGTTAAAATTCTTGACTTGACATATACTAACAATAATACCTTAAAATTACTTTAGTACTTTTAAATTACAACTCTTTGAAGAAACGTAAAATAGACTGTAAAATACTTAAGGGAAAATATGAAAAACTTGAGATCACATATTTCATGTGAGATGAAATTATTTCTAGTCTAATTTTTATACAAGTCTAGGAGCCATTGACCACTTGTCTTCCTTGCTTCCACATCTAAAGGGTTGCGTTCGTTATATGTTTAATGTACTTTATTGTTATAGTTTAAAAACAATTACATTTATAATGAAAATTTCATGTTTTATAATGAAAATAAAAAACCCTACTTGTTGCCATGCTCCAGCCCAATTTAGGCTAAGAAAAAATACAGTATTTTCTCAGAGAGCTATGGTAAGATATTATTCGCAGCCGTACCGTGCACAGCAGCAACCATGACTGATAAGACTAAGCAACCAACCCGACATGGAAGCAAGAAACTCAAAAGTGGCCGAAATGGGTTCTTAGATATTATAATTTGGTATGATTACATAATGTTTCCTAATTCTAAGTTTATTTATTTAGCATAATAAAAATTAGCTCTAGCTGAGTCAACTTTTTTACTATAGTGTTTTTATTTACATTTTATTTATATTATATGTCATAGAGAATAAATCTATATGTACTTGATTCGGTTTTACTAATAATAAAATTTAATTAAAATTATACATACTTTTGCTTTATTTTACATATTTATTTTAAATAAAGTTCATTTTAGTGCACTTTTAGTTTTTATTGAAAGAGTTTGTTTGGCAAATTATTTAGAATATTTCTAATTTTAATGAATGAATCAGGAGCAAAAACATTATTTTCTTGATATCCTTAGCAAAGCTTGGAATATTCTCTGCTATTTTAGTTGCAACTTTTGAAAAGTATACTGCTAACTAGCCTAGCAGATTTACATCTTACTACTGGTAGTATTTTTCATCTTTTGATTCTTCTTTCCTGCTATATTATTTATGATGATATAATAATACAAATTTTCAATTTAGTTTGTTTATGAAGTAAATATTTTTTACTTTTTCTATTACAGCTCAAAATACTTTTTGGAATATTTTATAAAGCTCTATTATTACTCTACCTTCAGGACTATTTTAGTCAGTTCTGAGTCGAAGATAAAAAGCAAGTATCTGTAAAATATGTCAAAAGTATTGGACTTTCCTCCTTTACTTTATATGTATTTGCAACTATTTATGCAGAAAATTGAAACTTGACCATAAGAAACATAAATAAGCAATTGTTATTTACCTCTCATCCAACTATAGTAGTGCGGATTGTTTTATTTAGTTATGTTGCCGAATAATTAAAATTGTTCTAGAATAACAAAACCCAGAGAAGTAGCAGCCCTACTTCCGATTTACTTATACCCAGTGCTTGATAAAATAAATTATAACGGGATATTTTAACTCTAACAGTGTTTCAAGGTTATTGGTCTTGTTTTTATGCTCTGTATATTTAGCGTAAATTTTATTTTTTCATACATGATGCTGTTCTCGTAAACATTCAGTTCACTTCATTAATTTTGTTTTAAATAACATCTTAAGGTAGTCCCTGTATTTGTCAAGACTTGTTTCCCATGGCTGTTTTACATACAATCCGAAATAAGTTTGCATACATTTGTAAGTGCAATATGATCATAATTCTGAAATTGTTTTGATTTTCAGTTCTCTGCATTTTTAAAAAAAATCTTTATTAATTTGTAAAACAATTCATCAAACAAAAAAAAACTTAAAATAATATTGTTTCTATTTTTTCTTTGATGGTCCTCCCATCTGATCTAATTCTTCTTTTAATTGATTCAACTGACTGTCAGGTACATAACGATCTTCTTCATGGTAATCTTCATGTGGCACTATATTTATGGTTACTCCAACTGGCATAGAAGCTTCTATAACTCTTAATAAGATGGGAAGCTAAAAAAATATTTACTATTTATCAGATTCTGAAAAAGTTGACACCTTTGTAATTATAACATAAAATTCTACATTTTTTTGTGTTGTTAAACTTCTCTCAAGTAAGAAATAAATATGAACTAAACATAATTGGTTGCTAAGCAATCTAGCCACTTTATATAACTTTACATACTTGAACTGTGTTAATATCAGTAATTTGGATTGTCCTATCATATAAGTAGAGTTTGTACTGGGCATTAATAATTTCACTTTGAGGTTTATAAGTTGAGATTTGCAGTTCTTGGGCTGGTAGGGCCCAACTATCTTCTACATCGATCTCCATATTCTTTATGATATTGTGTAAATATTTCTGGTAATTTTCCAATATTGGGAAATCATAACCCCTTAATTGGATATTAAGAGTATCATATAACGGCACTTTAGATTTCATTCCCTTAAAACACACAAGCTCGTACATTTATCAAATTTCCTTAATTCAATAAAAATTTACCTCTAAATATTCTGGCTCATACAAAGAACCACTGTATTGCCTTGTACGTCCTAATTCCTTTGAAAACCTAATAGGAATTGGAACAAACCTTCTTAGTATATTCATTGTGAAATTATAAAAAAACTATATATTTTGATTATTTGATTGCTGAATGAAAATAAGTAATAACTATTTTTTAATTATTAGGTTTAGGTTAACTTTAACAGCCATACCTATGAAATGTCAGTGACAATAGCAACAAAACGACAGAATTTTCTTTACCATGGGTTTATTTGTTTTATACTGTAGCAACAGTAATAAATTGTTAGGATCTCTCGGCAACACTGCTGTGGGCTCCAGTATTTGATTTTAATTAAACAAAGTAATATTTAAATCATTATTTCTCAGGTATCTACGATCAAATACTCAATGAACAGTAAAATGTATTCACCTTCCTAATAAATAATAGATGATTATTAATGGTTTAGCATATTACATGACGCCTTGTTGGAAATTTACTTTTGTTTTTCTGTACAGTATAACATAATAACTAGGAATTAAAAAAGATTCCGTCTGCGACTAGTGCGACTCTTGCCTGAAGCAGACTCTGCGGGAAGCACCGTTTATAAAAACTATTAAAAGGGCAGAATAGTAGTTCGATAAGATCTTAATTTGGCAGTGAAGTTACATTGTGTTCTTGGAAAGTGGATATGGGTTGGTGAATATCCATTGCGGAGGGCTAGCAATTGGACAACTCAGGATCATGTGCTGTGCTTTTGCTGAATTCGGTACAGAAAAGAAATTTATGAATTAATGGGCAAAATATAGGCAGTTAAGCCTTACGCTAGGAATAAAAAAAGAAGCTGTGTTTTTACGATTTTCTGCTACTCCTAAGCGGTAGATGATATTATCGACGCGTGAGCGGTTGTATGCCATCTACATACAGAATTTACTTAAATAAAAAAAATTTTTAATGGCTAATTTTCTATGAAACATGTGGCCATAGTAATTATGTAGACAAGTCACAAGTGGGGAGCTCAAACAACTGTGTGGAAAATGCTCCCGTTAGAAAAAGCACAAATACAAGTATCCCGAATGTGAAGATTCCTAGATTTTTCTGAAATAATTCATGTCTGTGCCAGTACCACATGCTGTTACAAATGTTATGGCCGTTTTGAATTTTGATGCAGGTGATAAAGGAGTTTCAGAGAAAGTGACAAGTTTGAAAGAAAAAGTTATGCATATGACTAGAGAAACATGTCTGAGGAGATTTCGGAAACTGTGATGTTTTGCAACGAGATAACATTTGGTTGTCTTTACAGTAACAGATTATTTTTTTAATATATAAAAATCTAATATGCCTTACCTTAATATAATATATTTGTTTTGTCTTGGAATAACTATAATTAGAATTTGGTATTTAGTAGACAAAATCAAGAGTTTGATTAAAGTCTGGATGCACCAGAACTGATGGCAAGAGTCTTCCGGTTCGTCTCGTCGAAGGCAGACCTCTGTGTTATTAACATAAGTGGTTCCACGTGTTCGGTTTTGCTACTTTTTTTCGGGGGGAAACGAGAGACTCAACCGCTCAGAGTGGAAACTAACGACCCCGCAAGAAAGGGAGCAGACGCTGTGAACGTGTGAGGTCTAGTTGTTTCTGCATTCTATCCCGTTTGTCTGCCGCAGTTCTACATAGAATATTAGCGTAATGGCCGCTATGTGGCGGGAGTGGTAAGGGGATAGCTTGAAAGAAAAGGTCATCTCGTGATATCAGTAGTACTCTCAAGGGGCATCTAGTGGAAGCCAAGATGCATTTCAAAAATTAAAAAGTTATTTGAATGATTCGAGGTGTTCGGGAGCTAAGAGCTCGCCATCCGGACATCCTACCTATTGGGCTGGAGAATGGCGCTGAAAGCAAAAAAGTGGCAGCCGACTCCATTTTGTAAAAGAAAGAAAGAAAGAACTGTTGGCAATCGTATCGAAACCGAACGGAAGCTATTTAGAAGAAAAGAAGGATAGACAAAAAGATAAGGAAATAACCCTACATTTTAAAAACTGTTTTTTTTCTTTAAATATTGTTATAAATTTTAGCGATTAGGCGATGCTTTCATTAATTTCGAGAACTAGGTGTTGCGGTAAACTTAATGAAGCTGCTAAAATTTTGAGAATACTCTCTACTCAAGCAGCTCCACTTTCAGATGACAAACCTTTAAAAAGTAAAGACATCCTCCGAAGACAGATTCTAGAATATAGGCATGTGTATCCAGAGTTTCTGCCCGACCCTAATACAAGATTTCGAAATGTAGTTAGAGAGAAATTGGAAAGAAGTGATATGGTAGCCCGCAGAACACAAATAGATATTCCAGAGTTTTATGTTGGTAAGTATATTTGAATGGAACGGATCTACCTAACAGTACAGATTTTATTAATTAAAAATCCTTGTTTTAATATAGTACGGTCTGGCATAATCTTGGGGGCATTTTTAAAATAATTGGAAGTCGAGTTGAAGTTGTTATTTATGTTTTCTGTAACTTTAACAAAAAAATAAGATTCATTATCAATAAAGATTAGTAAAAGACATATATTTTAATTATTGGTAATAGCATACAAGTGTAAAACGACAATAAATAAATTGACTCTTCCCAGGTTAGTTATGTTTAAATATGTACAGTTTAGAAATATATATATATATATATATATATATATATATATATATGCATACATATATTCATACATATATACATACATATATATATATATATATATATATATATATATATATATATATATATATATATATATATATATATTCACAAGCAGTGTTGCCAGATGAATTTTTCAGTCAACAGTAGGACAGGACCAAAAAAAACAGTAGATTGGCCTGTCTGAACAGTAGGTTTTTATTTAATGCATTTTTTTTTATAAAATAAACAAAATATACTGAAAAACAAGAAAAAACTTCTGAAACATAAGTTAGAGAAATTGATCTGATAGGCCAGATTTATGTCAAAATCGATACTTTGGCCAACCAGAATAACTCAGCAAAAAAACTTTTCGTAGCTGTCAAAACTAGCCCTTGCCTTAGAGTTTAGTTTGTACAATGATTTTCGTTTATCTAATGAGTAGGTAAAACTAGGAAACAAGTAAACAATTAACAATTTAACTTTAACTCTACTTTAAAAGATAACCTAAATTAATTACCTACTTTTCTTCAGCTAAATTATGGAAAAAACAGCAAAACAAATATTAAAACATATGCATTAGAAAGCATTTTAGTCTATCTATACGGGAATACTGGCCTAGAAAGTAAAGCATTGATGTAAAGGATTCCCCGAGGGCTTATTACCAAAATCAGGGGGCGACAAGTCACTTTAGCGTCGACTAGGGATGCACGTTTTTAGATGTTTATGAAACGTCAATATATCAACTGAAAATATCCATATTTTTATATCAATTTAGTACATCGATACTTTTTTAATGATATTTTTTATCGATTTAAATCGACATTAAAAAGCAGAGCGAACATTTTCGTATTTTCAGTATGCATAGATGGCAAAATTGGCGTTGCTAGCGTTTTTTTTGCGTATGTTGTATGAAAGAGTTTCAACAGGAGATTTTGACCTAAAAACAGTAGGTGGAATCCTAAGACAGTAGGTCTGGTAACACTGTTCACAAGGTACATTATTAATGGCTAATATGTCACCTAACCTAATTGGGGAGTTTTGATTGTCTCAGTTGGCTGCAGGTTGCTGTAATTTTTATTAGTTTGACATCCAGTTGTAGATACTTCCATTATTAAATTATAAATTCTATTATGGTACTATATATAAAATAGTTATCCTGAGCAGAGGTACACTAAATGTACAAAAAAAATTTCAAATTTCAAAGAAGATGTATGTTCAACAACATGCTATGTTAGCGAGTATATTAGTTAATACCTTATATTGGTTCTTTCAGGTCATGTCATAACATCTGTCATTAAACTATAAAGTACCCGTTTTGTTTGATATGCATTTTAGCAAAAGTATTAATCAACAAAAAAATAGTTTTTATTGGGCCACTAAATAGATTATAATATTATATTAATGAAGTTTTGCTACATATTGTTTCTAAAAATAACTGGAAATACTTGTGGAAATATCCTGACTATTAATAATAATTTATTATTATTATTATATTTGAGCCATTTTATACAAAGTGCCAAAATATAAATAAATATTAAAATGCACGGTTTGATGGTAACTTTTAAACATTAATATAAAACAACCATTTTTGTAGTGAGCATTGTGGGTCAAGGGCAGTTTTGCTATAAGGAGCTAAGAGGCTTTGATAGTACTATTAAACTATTAACAAAGCAGTAACTGAAGCATCATAGCACCTATTATATGTATTTACTTATATTTTAAATTTAAGACTCAGTTAAAAAAAATACTATTTAAAAGTGACATTATGTGATACAAATATAGTGTTAGAGATTTAGTGGAAATAGATATAGATACAGATATGTAATGTTTCACATCTATATATTTAACACACAAAGCTAGATTTTTCAGCAAGTTCGTGGGAGAATTGTACTGCACCAATTTACATGATTTTTTAACACTATTTTTTGTATTGTTTTATTGCATATTTTTCTATAAAACCAATAGGTTTTTCTTCAATAACATTTCTGGATAATATGGTGAATGCGCCACACATTCTTATAATAACATTGGAAACTCATTGCACCATTTAATGGAAAAGGCAGAACAAGGTCTGCCAGGCCAGCTAGTCAAGTTTTAAATAATTAGCAAGACAGATTGTGAGAAGAAAGCCATAATCTCCACAAACTTTGGCTAGTAATTAATTATTGTTATTTCTTTCTAGGTGCGGTGTTTTGAACAATATAGGTGCACAATTTGAATATTTAATGTAAATGTTTATCTTCTTTTAAGTTCTTTAGATAAAAAATCGATGGATAAACTTCTTGTTCCAACAAAAAAAAATGAAATTCAATATTCTCTTAAGCCCGCTACTTACTGTTTGATTCGATGCGTTCATTCAACTTGTCTATATATATGAATGAACGAATGGGCGAATCATTAAATGGATAAATATTTCATTCACCCTATTCATCAATTATTATTTAATGGTTTTGTGTGTTTTCAACGTTTGAAAATACATAAAAACAAAAGATTTGATTCTTGCAAATGGTTCACCTACTTGGTTACCCACCCAAAAGATGGAATCGCCGCTCAACATAAAAAACGGATGAACCGGACCCTACACACTATGTGGACAGATGATCGAATGGTGAGTAGCAGGCTTTAATGTTCAAAGGAGAAAACTCCTGTTATATTAACAGGCCTCGCTCTAAAGCAACTAGACAGTTCGTCACTGGGAAAGCTCAGCTTATCGAGGTGAGTTTCCTGGAAATTATTGGTGAAATTATAAAAGATTTGGATCCGCAAATCATCTGCAGTTGTACAGAACTCGTCTGCAGACCTAGCCTAACCTAAGTTTTCAGGTGTTTAAGTAAACTATGTAGTTTTTTGTGTGGAAAAAACCATATATGTTTTGCCTCACAAAACGTTCATCCATTTATTTAGGGTATGTTATTGCTTTTATAAGATAGTCACGTACAAAAGTAGTTCATCCTTTCAGACGTATATATAGCTGTTGGAAATATTGCCTTTGATATACCTTGGGAGACTTTATTAAGTCTTTTTCAGCTTTCAAAATAAAATACTAGTAAAATTATACCTGGTTACGTGAGAGCCTACAAAGGCCAACACAGCGGTAGTACAAATTCAGGCAAGTAAATTTGACAATTGTCTGTCTATATAAAATATTATGCATCTATATTTTCTATCAAAAAATATTTTGGGTTCTCATATTGTTAAGACTTTTTGTAATTGGAAAGAGTATTTTTTACCGATTATGCTATCTGGCGGAATTTATTATTTTTCCTAGAACTTCAGAACAAATAGCCAATGTCATATGGGTGTATCAGGATTCTTTTCATTTCTTTGAGTGTATAGGACACAGGTAAGTGTCAAGACATTTTTAACTGTAAAGCAGAGATAATTATCCTACATGTATCAAAATAATAGTATTTTACTTTTTGCCAATTGGCAGGGGGTCTAATAGTCTTCCTTTATAGGAATATGAAGAAGTAAAAAGATGTCTGTTTGCATTCCAATGTGACCATAAATATTTCATTTTGACAATATGATTTTACAGATTGCACCCATGTTTACATCTCAAAGCCAATTGTTCAAGTTGTTAGGATGTAAACTTCAAACTTCGAAATAGCTTTATTGTCTCAAGTTACCAATTCCTTTTAGACAAAGCAACTAAGAGTAAAACTAAAACTAGTCCATCGAGAAAAAGATTAAGTTCAAAACTTTTAGCTCAAATAGACCAAGTGCAGTATAAGAAAATAACTAAAAAGATATTAAAATATCCTATAAAAGATCTTTTAGTAAATAAGGTAAATACAATTAATTATCGCAGTCAAAAACTAAAGTAAAATGGTTAAAACAGTAGTAAAATGTAAGCAAAAAAAACCTTACACAAACACATCATTTATATATTGTTCACTTGAATAGTAAGTACAGTTTTTAATATATATATTTTAACAATTATTATTTTTCGGGTCTGTAACAGTTACTTTAAAATAACTAATGTTGTTGCTCAGTATCCAGGAAGGACTTTTTTATTTATAACTACAGTTTACATGAATTTCTGCATTCACTAGAATGCATATCCATATCCACCTGACATCAGTTAAGTCGCAAATAATGAAATGGAAGAAAAATGTAATGTTGGCCCCAGGCATACAAGAAATATAATTGTAGGGAGAATATTATTAAATTGGTATGAATGGTACTTTCTGGTGAAATTCTGCTGCATTACAAAATAAACCTGGAAGTAAAAATAATGTTTTTCTATGCTTCAACTATAAGAAAGAACCATTTTCCTGCAGAATATATTGAACAGTACTCTGTAGAATATGATTTTAATGTTTATAATAAAAATGATATCATTGAGAGAAGAGGTGCAGCAGTGAGACAGATTAATACATTATTGGTGTTTTTAATTTATGCCATTGCAGTAATATTTCATTTGTATTTATTTAAAGGACATAAGACTATAGAACCAATTAAAAGTTCTACTTTATACTTAAAAGAAATATAATATGTCATAAATTTCAATGATATATTAAGCCGGATACAGGCAAATAACAAAATAAGAACTGGCAAATAACAATAAAATAACTCTGACCAATAAGAAATCCTTCTAAACGCTGTTGTCAGTTTGCCCAATTAAACAGGCCCCTGTCGGCCGCGTGCATAGAACTACTTGCGCAGTTCTATTTTCAGATAAAATAAAAATAAAAGATGAAATTTGGCCATCTTCAAGGGCATTTATTTTATATTATTTGCCTGTATAAATAGTCGGTACTCTTCTAATTTAACTCTCATGTTTTTATTTTGTTATTTATAATTCACCTTAAGTCAATTTATCTTTAAAGTCCCAATCATTTTTCATGTTTTTTAAATAAGAAAGTTGTTATTAAACTAATGTTTTTTGTTTATCGTACACTTAATTAAGGTTACATAAAATTTACTCTGAAAACAAACATTTCTAATAAATAGCAACATTTAAATATTCATAAACTATGAAAATGTAATATTTTTTTAATGTTTTAATGCAACATATAATTATTTTCACGATGACACAAAGGATTGAAATTGATTAAAAATCCAACTTCTTTTATGAGTTGTTGAGTGTTGTCTTGGTGTGTTTATGATTGTTCTTTTTTTGTACTTTTCCTCGTACTCTTTTTTTGTTTAATAATAATGTCTGGCGCGTGTTTAAATCAAGCCTTATTTGATTCTGAAATCCCCTTTCAAACAAGACAATTTTTTCTACTTTTGTCAAAACCTTTTCTTGCAAACCCGTATAGAATGGTTTTGGAGGCTCTCCACCATCTGTTTCTTCTCGGTATCATTTAGTACCAGATGTTTATTGTTTCGATATCAGAAAAGTTACTGTACTTGGTCTGTTCATAAAGTAACAGGAACGTTTTTTAGCTATTTCCTCCCATTTGTTTCCTAAAACAAGATTTTTTACTTTCCAATTATATTTTACCCAATTCACGTATTGCAAACATATATAAATTTACTCAAAATTAGGGATGGTTAATTTTTTTCGATGTAATCGATGTTGTGTATCAGAATATGATCGTTTTTTTGCATAGATTTTGACCCTTGTTCATAGATAGACAAGGATTTTGAATGTATGAAATATCGATAATATGGAAAATCGATAGTTGAAATAATTTAACATCGGTTTTCGATGGTATTTACGACAGACAGACCGGTTTGTTTCACAAGCAATTTCCTTTGGAACCGGGCTGAATATCGCAGGAAAAATCTTACCTAGTTTCGAGCCAGGCATATCTTCAGTTGGGATCGGTTAGGAATTGATCCCAGAACCCACAGTATCAGTTCTAGTTACGAGTCCAATGAAAAAAATGATATCATCACATCATCAATTTATATTCGAGTACGGTCGGCATCACTTTGGTTAACCTTGAACTAAATCAAACTCGAATCGAATAAGACTCATTTCATATATTCTGAAAATCTATAATTTTTAAGTTTTCCCATATATTTCCAGAGAATATTTAATTTTTAGAAATTATATTTAGTTTTTATAAATTCTCCAGGATTTTCAAACATACTACTAAGGACACGTAACTCAAACGAGTGAGGGAACGTGTATTAAAATTGTAATATAAAGTACTTATTCACTAGAACTTTCACTTCCAACCCAAAACCGCATGTGGAAGCTTTTATTAAAGGCATTGTTTTAAAAATACTACTATCCATCAAAAATTAAAAATTTCGGGCTGATGTTCCCAGAATCTTGGTTGCCTCGAGAAGAGCATGAACCTGTAACCGGTCTAAACCTAATACAATTATCTACTAGCTTATATAACTCGAACATATTTTTCTCAAATGATGTCTTGAAAACACAATTACTACCGGTAAGCTCGGCCCGGCGCGCTGGCGAATTTGGAATACGTATATCTGATTTTTGATAATAGGTACATGGAATAGATAACTATAATAACTGATCCATATAAAGTTCAGTTCCATATTACGAAGTTTGCAGTCGGCTTAGTCAACGAATGCGTGCCGACCGATGCCTGTTTCGTAGGCCGACAGACAGACGTCGGCGCATCGGAATCGTAATTCTAACTAATATTTTGGTCCGGATCAGTTCCATGTTTCCAATAGCAGTTCTAACAATTCAGTCCAGTTATAGGTAGTCATCGCTAATCTTAAACACAACCGAATACACTGGCAAGTGGAACATAGTTTATTACTGTTTCTTTATTTTCATATTTTTTGAATTTTCTCTGGATGATATATCCAACCAGATTTGGTGATTTTTCGAACCATTTGGTGATATGGTGAAAACAGCTTTATTTCTGGTTATTTTTTTTACACTGACCTATTTATAAATCTCAATTTATATAAAAAAAACATGATTATATTATGTTTTATATTCTTCATTATAAAAAATGTTACCATAATATCATACAAAAAGTCACTAATTTATATATTTGGTACTCGACTGTAACTTTATATGTTTCGAACCTCCCCTGCTAGAAACGGGGGCAAAGTTTACATAATTTATTCGCACCGTTTACCCGTACTCAGTGTTGCTGCAGTGGTACATTTGTTAATTCTTTATACTGGGATAATACATTTTTAAATCATGGAAGTTTTGGTACAATTTGTCTGTACCTACGCTGTAAAACGCAATATTGTTAATATTTCATTACATTTTTTTCTTTTACTCAATAATTTGAGAGACGGATTTAAAGATTAACTTCGCTAAATAATAACAGCTGCTTCAGATATTATTACAACAATAATGGGATGTATAAAAAATTTATATATATATATATATATATATATACATATCTATATATATATATATATATATATATATATATATCTATACATATATATATCTATACATATATATACATATATATATATATATATATATATATATATATATATATATATATATAATATATACAGGGTGTCCCAATAGTGCGTTCTCGGTTGATGTCTTGATAACGGATAGCGATATAAAAAAAAGTTCAAATACAAAAGTTTTAGAACAATACGGGCTACATAACCTAAAATTATTTTCATTTATACGTGTCTCAAAAATCTGTAGCGAAGCAAAGTTGTGTTTTTTCTTATGGGACACCCTGTATATTTTTGCATATTTAGATTCTGCTCGTGATTCTACACATTTTTTGTATAACATGTCCTATGTCTAAATCTGATAGTTTTTCTAATATCCGCCATTTTGTAAAAAATTATGAATTGCAGTGCCTTTTTTCAAACGACGTGGGCCGTTGGTTTTTTTGATATAGGATTATGATTTTTGGCAGGAACATTAACAAAAGTATGGATTGACTTTCAACGTGAACAAAATTTGTCGGCGTTGTACAGGGGGTCCTAGATAAGTAGGAGAAATTAAAAAAATTAAAAACATCATATCTTCAATTTTTAAAATGGAATGTATAGTGTTTTAATATTTTAGACTATTCGTGACTCAAAACCCTATCTTTCGTTATAAATATGTCCTATACCTATTTGTCATAATTTCCGAGATTTTGACATTTTTGTATTTATTATTTGGTTTTCAATGGCAATCGCCTTAGAATTTACTTTATTATCGAATTTTCTAATTATAATACACTACAAGTGACGCAAAATTAAAAATTCAGCTCATAATATTGTGCTAAGAATCGCGACCTAAAGACTTAGAACAGATATTTTACCAACTATTCTTAAATATTTACTATTTTGGCTATTATAAAAGTGTAGGTAGTGTCAACATTTAGTTAGAACTTAATGAACGAAGATGCTTTAGACAATCCTAAATTAACAACAAATTAAAACGGGGAAAATGTTGTCATGGCGAAATGTCAAACTCTTGTATTTGTGTAGTAACGGTGTTCAAATTGATTCAAAATTTAATTTTTCTAGAGAAGAATTGATTAACATGATTTATGTTTTGGGCGCAAGTGATCAAAATTGTTTTTTAGCAAGTAGAGTTTATGCACAACGGTTTAGCAATGCCTAACGTCATGAGGTATCATTTGTCAGACTCAAAGAACGATTTGAAAGAAGTGGATGTGTCCATTACGAACAAAAATTGGAAAGGCAGTAAAGAGCCGCAAATGAAGAAACTGAATATCTTGTTATGCAAACTTGCTAAATCTACGACAAATACAATAATTAGAAAACATAAATTTCACCCATACCATATTCAACTGGTACAAGAGATCAAGACGATTTCAATCGAAGACTTGAATTTTGTACTTGCAAAAAATAGAGAAAAACATGACTTTTTCAATAACATTTTATTTACTGACGAAGCGACATTTCATAAAAATGGATACTTCAACCGACATAATTTCCACTACTATAGTTCTGAAAACCCCAGATTCATTATCCCCTTGGATCACCAGGATAGATGGTCTCTTAATGTATGGGCTGGTATAATCGGTAACCGTATCATTGGACCTTCTTTTTTCGAAAATAGAGTTAATGGAGACACTTTCCTAAATTTACTGCAAAACAGTTTGCAGGAGTGGATTGACGAATTACCTTTGAATCTAGTGAGGCGGATGTGGTTCCAACTAGATGGCGCTCCGGCACATTTTAGAAGGCAGGTGAGGCAATTTCTAGACGCGAATTATGAAAATAAATGGATTGGTAGGGGAGGTCCAGTATCATGGCCGGCAAGGTCTCCGGATCTCACAAAACTAGATTTTTTCTTGTGGGGTTTTGTTAAAGAGCAAGTTTACCAAACGCCACTCACTACCATAGAAAATATGAAAATGAGAATTAGAAATGCATGTACAAGTATCAATGCCGCGATGCTGAATAGGGTTAACAATTCCTTTGTGAATCGGCTACAAGTGTGTGTTGAAAGAAATGGTGGTCATATTGAACATTTAATAAAGTGATTGTAGGACTTCTTTTTCTGTTGTGTCTCTTTAATTAAAATATTTATTTGCCTTTTTACATAAAGAAAAATAGTAGACTGAATTTTTAATTTTGCATTTTTTAATGTGTATTAATGTACAGGGTTATTCACCGAGATTTGCCACCCCCTTAATTCCTTTACTTTTAATAACAGAGAAAAAGTTGAAATACAGAAGTGTCCCTCGGATATCAACTTTGCTATTTTAAATGGAACACCCTGTATATTATTACATTTTTGGATTCCTCGGAAAATTCTATAAATTCGATAATGAAGCAAATTCTAAGGCGATTGCCATTGAAAACCAAATAATAAATACAAAAATGTCAAAATCTCGGAAACTATGACAAATAGGTATAGGACATATTTATAACGAAAGATAGGGTTTTGGGTCACGAATAGTCTAAAATATTAAAATACTATACATTCTATTTTAAAAAATGGAGATATGATGTTTTTAATTTTTTTAATTTCTCCTACTTATCTAGGACCCCCTGTACAACGCCGACAAATTTTGTTCACGTTGAAAGTCAACCCATACTTTTGTTAATGTTCCTGCCAAAAATCATAATCCTATATCAAAAAGCCAACGCCCACGTCGTTTGAAAAAAGGCACTGCAATTCATAATTTTTTACAAAATGGCAGATATTAGAAAAACTATCAGATTTAGACATAGGACATGTTATACAAAAAATGTGTAGAATCTCGAGCAGAATCTAAATATGCAAAAATATACAGGGTGTCTCATAAGAAAAAACACAACTTTGCTTCGCTACAGATTTTTGAGACACCCTGTATAAATGAAAATAATTTTTGGGTTATGTAGCCCGTATTGTTCTACAACTTTTGCATTTGAACTTTTTTTATATCGCTATACGTTATCAAGATATCAACCGAGAACGCACTATTGGGACACCCTGCATATATATATATATATATATATATATATATATATATATATATATATATATATATATATATATATATATATATATATATATATATATATATATATATATATATATATATATATATATATATACATTTTTTTTTTTCGTTATCAAGATTTTTGTTTGACTCACTCCATGACTAGTCTGTAGTAAAACGTGTTTTAAAACATTATATTTAATTTAATTTTAATTATTGTGTGTATCTCGTGTAAATATATAAAAAATATAAAATCTGGTGATTTTTTCCAAAATCTGGCAACTTTTAAAGCAAGTGTTTGGTAATTTTCAGTTTTTTGACCTGGCAACATTGGATATATCACTTATTACTGTATTTTTTTTGTATATCCACTAGATTTGATGAAAAAATAAAAGCTTTGAACAGTCTTCCGGTTCGTTTCGTCGAAGGCAGACCTCTGTGTTATTAACATAAGTGGTTCCACGTGTTCGGTTCTGCTGCTTTATTTCGGAGGGAAACGGGAGACTCAACCGCTCAGTGTGGAAACTAACGACCCCGCTAGAAAGGGAGCAAACGCTGTGAACGTGTGAGGCCTAGTTGTTTCTACATTCTATCCCGTTCGTCTGCCGCAGTTCTACAAAGAATATTAGCGTAATGGCCGCTATGGGGCGGGAGTGGGAGGGGTAAGGGGATAGCTTGAAAGAAAAGGTCATCTCGTGAGACCAGTAGTACTCTCAAGGGGCATCTAGTGGAATTCAAGATGCATTAGAAGGGTTTATAAAGAAAGACAAATTTAAAGATATTGAAATACACGGGGTGACCGGGAGCTCAGAGCTCGCCATCCGGACATCGCACCGACGTCTCCAAACCGGAATAAGGTGTAAATTATCTGAAAGGGTCGCTCCAGCTCTAAATAAGCCCCGGACGGAGAGCAATCTGGCAAGTTGCGAAGTGCAGTGCCAAAAACAGATTGAAATTGAAGCTTTGAATATATATATATATATATACATATAAAATGAAGGGTTATTTAGGACAATATTGTCGCCAAATGTAAAAAAAACTCTTAAAAGTACTCATCTTGAATAGTATTTTATAAGAAGTCCCGGTTTCTACAACAAACCTAACCATAAAGAAACATTACACATTACTAAATGCTAAATGTGCAATAAATCTGGCAACGGTGCATTTGCTGTCGTTTTTTATTGTTTTTGTGGCCCAACACAAATTTGATATTAATTTGTATATTATTACGAATTTTTTACATTTTTAAGAACAATCTTTTAATCAACACCTATAATCATTAATAAAAGTGTTTAAAAGAGAGTTATTAACAAATATAAGTGAAAATGTAAAAGTCGAGTGTCTAACGTCATCGAGTCAGTACAAAATAATTATAAATCCGCGTAACAGTACATTTAGGTACCGAAAATAAACATCAGTTTGGTTTGGCGGCAATTTTAATTAACCTAACTCTACTTTATGTTTTGATTTTAAATTCAATTTTAATGTCATCTTTTATCATAATATAATAAATAATTTTGATTAAAAATAACATGAAAAAGGCAAATTCTAAAAATAAGGGTTCACGAGGGTGCATGAAGATATATAGTTTTTTTACAAAACCAAGTGATTGTGAGAAATTAACAAAATCTTCTGTAAAATGTGATGTTCCGGCAGTGAAATCCAACGAAATAATCGACATAGAGTCTGAAAATGAAGAATCAGAGAGTTTATTACATTTTAAGTCAAAACCTAGCTGTAATAAACGGAAATTTGAAGATCAAGAACTTGTTACAACAGGTGTAAGTCCTCCAATGAAAAAAGCGACAAATGCAGAAGAATCAACTCGGCCTTCCACTAGTGGAGTTACACATTATGTCAGAAACCGAGACGTTTGTATTTCACCAACACCTAGTCTAGTTCCATCTACTAGTGGTGAAACACCAGTAAAGATTAGGCCCATTATAAGTGTAAAAACCCCTGAAAAACTTCTTAACTCTGCTGCCTTAAGAGAATTTCATAATCCTTTAGCTGAGAATGAAAATCATAAAGAACTTACCCCAAGGAAGTTACAGTCTCCTGTTATATCTAAGAAGATTAACTCTACAAAGGATGTAACACCTGATAAACAAAAATTAGTTACTACATGTGCAAGTAAAAGTTCCTCAAAAGTATCTAATGGAAGCAAAAATGACGTGTCTGAAAGTACACCAAATAAAAGTAGGAAAACACCAAAAAAACTATTTGAGAGATCACCGAATAATCTTAATGAATTTAATGTTGAAGTCATAAAGAATTTTGTTAAAATAACTCCTAGTAAAAAAGAAGTTAATGAGAATACCGAACGTGAAAGGCAAAGAAAGTCTCTTGAAGTACAACTTCAAAATGAAAAAACACCTGTAAAAGAAGTTATTCCCAGCACAACATACACTTCTCCTATTTCCAAAGTTAGAACGAAACTTGATTTTGCTGGCTGTAGTACCGTTTCAAAGTCTGATAATGTCAAATCCAACAAAAAAAATACTGCAAACAACAGTGGTAAGTCTATTGATGAAAGCACTTCTAGGTTTTCACAGAAAGAAAACCTTGATATAAACAATTTAAGTTTTTCATTTGAAGAAGATAGCTGGGACATTGACATCAATGATCAAATGGAATATAACTTGGATTTAACGAGGTCCCAACATTGTAAGATTATTAATGTAAATCAAGGAATTGCAGAAAAAGTTCTTACTGTAAAATCAACACAAACAAATGAACAAGCTCTGTGCATTTTGCAGGGTTTTTGGCTACATTTAAAATTAAGTATTGGAGACATTGTGCATGTTATGGCAACAAAAGTAGATAATAGTTGGTTGATCAACAACCAGAATGGCATCTTAGTTTTCGAACCTGACCTTTTGGTGTCGGTAACATCAGTTGTTAATTCTGTGTTCTGTAAGAGAAGAACAGTGTTTCAAGAAAGATTTAGAGGGTTTGATCCTACTAATAAGTATATGATTGTAGGCCACATGGTGCACACTTTACTTCAAGAAGTTTTGAGGAAAAAATTATTCCATTCCAAAGATATACAGACATGTGCTGTTTCCATATTAAGTAGAAGAGAGTGGGTAAGACAAATATATGAAAGTGGAGAACCCATAGCTTTCATTGCAGAAGAATTTTTGAATTATGTACCAAAGGTTCACGACTTTGTATTAACTTATGTTCAGAGTGATATTAAGAAATACAACCCTAAGCCCTACAAAAAGGACGATTGGAAAGGGACCATTTCCAGTATCGAGGACATTGAAGAAAATATTTGGTGTCCTGATCTAGGTGTCAAAGGTAAAGTTGATGTGAATGTTAAAAATGGACTTTGTGTTATGCCACTGGAGGTTAAAACAGGTCGTGCATCAGTTTCTCTGGAACACAGAGGTCAAGTTCTTCTCTATATAATGATGATGTCTAAGTTGGGATATCAAGTATCATCTGGACTTCTTCTTTACTTAAAAGAAGGCATTTTAAGAGAAATCCCTCCCACAGCATCAGAAAAAAGAGATTTAATTATTTTGCGCAATGAATTAGCTTACTATTTAACCCGGCCCCCAAAAGTTATCAAAACTATGGACATAAATTTTCTAGAACCTGGAGAAATACCTGAACCTATTGATCATCCCGCTTGCAGCAAGTGTCCTTATAAGGCTATTTGTACTGCTTATTCCAAATATTCAAATGAGAATATTTCATCCAAAAAGTCATTAAAGCAGGTAAGTACATTTTAGTTTTTTTTTCATATTTTATTGGATATATTAAATTCAAAAACTAGCTACATTTGAGGAAAAACCCATTATTTTTGAATAGGCAGTGTATCAGATATAAATTAACTCTCAATTCATAAATAAATCTTTGCAGGAGTCCAAATGTATGGAATACAATACAAGACTGGGATCCATTTAGGGGTTATTTTACATTGTATGGATTGTCTATAGGGCAGTTCCAACAAAACAGTCAATATGGCTGCCATGGGGCAAACAATTGTTTACTTCCCTATGAGTCCGTGATAATTTCAAAGCAAATTTTAAGGATTTTATATACATTTAGTGCATTTTTTAGTCTATTGAATCCATGAACCCATCTTATAAGCACAAAGCATTGAAAGGAATAGAACATATAAATTGAATAAAACTAGGAAACATAAAAGCAGTTATAAAATATAGAGTTTAAGAAAGTGCAGAGGTATAAACAATTCTATAGCCTTCTTCTCTACAAAAATGCTAAACTATTTGGTCTTTCGCTAGCTTTTACAATGCTTAACAATAAATTATAATTTGGTAGGAATGATTTCATTTTTTCAATACAGCAAGGTACAAATGTTGTTTACAGTATATATAGAATGTCATGATGATTTTATTAAAATGGAACTCCTCAGATAAATAAATAATACAAAAAAGAACAATTTTGAAAACCTTAGTGAAAAATATGCCTTTCTTCTACAAAAACCCCAAAATTTATAAAGTACTCGAAATTACAACTATATATATATATATATATATATATATATATATATATATATATATATATATATATATATATATATATATATATATATATATATATATATATATATATATATATATATATATATATATATATATATATATATATATATATATATATATATATATATATATATATATATATATATATATATATATATATATATATATATATATATATATATATATATATATATATATATATATATATATATATATATATATATATATATATATATATATATATATATATATTGAATGTTTGCTTTAAACTTCCTACAGTTACGACAAGTGAATATCTTTAGAAGCTCCAAAGTGAAAATTTGGAGAACACAGAAGGTACAAACAATAGATTTCTATAATTAAAAATATAGATTATTTTGTTATGGGAGATACTAAATGTAGTGTAGATCCACAAGACTTCTGCAGGGAGAAATATTGATTAGATTGTTAGTTATATAGTTGTTAAATTTAAATTATCTATATCCAAGTTAAACAAAGTTTGTTTTTTTTAACAACCCATTTTTGTGTATTTAATGTTTTGTGCTGCACTGAAGTATATATTTTTAATAAATAAAACATATATTGTCATGCACACAAGAGTAAAAAATGTATGAAATTTTCAGGGTGATTATAATAAGTAATAGGGAGAAAAAGTTTTGTCTTTGTAATAAATCTGAGGGCAAGTGTAAAGCAACTCAATTTTTTTTTAGCATAATTAAACCTTTACCCTTTACTAGACTTACTTATGTCTAAAAAAAATTAAGTTACATGCACTCTAGAATTAAAATGTCGAGCCTCTAAAAATTAAAAAAATAGTTTTTTTTTTAGATATCATCCAAAAACAAATTTTGAAAACAAAGTTCATGGCTTTCTTCTGTCCTGTATGCATAATAAGATCTATCAAATTCTGTAAAAGTGGTAAACCACAGCTTCTACACACTCATGCTATGGTAATATCAACCTGAAAAGCATACTTTAATTAGGTCCAAATAAGTGTCTCATAAACTTCCAAACAGTTTGAAAAACATACAATTTATTCACAAGTTTAAGATAGAATGTAAAAAAAGTATACTTATATTATAGCTTTGTCATTGAGAATTTTTTTTTTCTTTGGACAATAAAGCATATTTTGACTTTGACTATAACGAATTTAAGAAGTTTCAGTCTCTTTAAGTAGGATGACCTCACTTTCCAAAAAAAAAAAGAATTACAGGAAAAAATGTTTCAAGATTTTTTTAGTTCAAGATTGTACAGGGTGGTCGAAATTGGTCTGTTTTAACAGAGAAAACCTATTTCCTGACTAGATAGAGCAAAACTGACTTAGGTGTCATGGGCTCGATTTCTGAGAAATGTTTAATGGCAAAAACCGCCTGCCGATATTTTCACTGCCAACTGAGATATAGGGCGTTTTTCAATTTTCGGCCATTTTGAAAATTGTCCATAACTTTTTTATTTTGCGGAATATTAACATTCTGCAAAGACATTCTAAAGGCACTTTTTTATGTGCAATCCAGTGGCGTACTCAGATTTTTTCTATAGTTGTCCGTTTTATCATAAATAGGCAAAACTTTTTTTTTTCAAATGGAAATCATAGTTGGCTATAAATTATAAAAAATGCTCGCGTTTAGCCCTTTTCAGTGATATAAAGTTGTAGGTACTTATTTTCAAAAATAACGAAAATATTAGGTGTTTTTGGTTTACATCGAAGTAGGCTTTGATTTGTGATGACAATATCTCAATTATGTATTGTTAAGATTTATAGTTTGTTAGCAACTTAAACACAACTTTAAATAACACTAGCTAACGTTATTTTAATTATTTATTATTAATTTTTTTTATTTTTTTTTGTTTACATAGCAAAGTTGAACAAAATTAACAAACTAAACTACTATTTACAGCTACAAGTGAAAATAAAAAATAATTATGAAAATCTAGGTATTTAGTTAGATAGGTTTCTGATAAATATATTTAGAGAAGTTGTACAAATTGAGCCCCTCCCTGTTGAATACAAACTAAGCATCTTTTGCGTACCGAGTTGCAACTATTTATTAGTTCAACTGGGCTAATAGATGCAAAAGCTTGCCTAGTGGCCTCTTGCAATTCTTCTTTTGTGTGAAAGGTTCTTCCTTTAAATATCAAGTCCTTCAATCTTCCCCACAAAAAAAAATCTAAGGGAGTTAAGTCACAGGACCTAGCAGGCCAAGGTATGGGGCCCCACGTACCAATCCAATTTTCTCGAAATTCGAAGTTTAAAAGATCAGTTGTGATCCTTGCATTGTGCGGGGGACAACCATCTTGTTGATAGTAGATATTTCTGGCATCAGCTAAAGGTATGCCTTCCAACAAAGGGACAATATATGTGCGCAAAATATTTACATAATCATCTGCAGTTAAATTTCCATCGTAAAAATAAGGTCCCACAAATCTTCCTCGGAATATCCCCACCCATATATTGAATCCACACCGACCTTGCCGGTCTTGTTGCACAACTACGTGTGGATTTTCAGTGGACCAGTGATATGAATTATATCTATTAAATATACCAGAAGTATCTACTCTGGATTCATCACTCCAAATAATATTTAATGGAAAATTCTCATTCTCCATGAATTTTTGCTCATACCACTGACAAAATCTCAATCTTCTAGCGGCGTCCCCTTCACGGAGTTGATGAACTCTTCTCGTTCTGTACGGTTTGAATTTATGTTTTTTGAGTATTTTTAAAACGGTGGTCTTTGGAACATTCGTTATATTAGCCAATGTTCGAGAGGAGGTGCCAGGATGATCTAATACCTCACCAATTATATTTAGCTGCTGGATTTCCTTTTCTTCCTTTAGTTCATAATGTCTTGTTCTTAATTTTTTAAAACTTCCGTAATTTACTAAATTACTTTTTAATGTTTGATAAATTCGGTTATCCGGTTGACGTCGCTCGGGAAATGTATTAAAATATAATTCACTAGCTGCTTCAGGAACTTCGTTAGATAATATGTAACATTTTAACATATCATACTTTTCATAATTCTCAAACATATTTTGTCAGCAACTTAACACAACTTTATAAAGATAACACCAAAACGCAATAATTACACCAGACTACAGTAATCTGACAGCAATATATTCAAAATATTGAACGCGCGTCATTATTCCAAGGCCTACTTCGATGTAAACCAAAAACACCTAATATTTTCGTTATTTTTGAAAATAAGTACCTACAACTTTATATCACTGAAAAGGGCTAAACGCGAGCATTTTTTATAATTTATAGCCAACTATGATTTCCATTTGAAAAAAAAAAGTTTTGCCTATTTATGATAAAACGGACAACTATAGAAAAAATCTGAGTACGAAACTGGATTGCACATAAAAAAGTGCCTTTAGAATGTCTTTGCAGAATGTTAATATTCCGCAAAATAAAAAAGTTATGGACAATTTTCAAAATGGCCGAAAATTGAAAAACGCCCTATATCTCAGTTGGCAGTGAAAATATCGGCAGGCGGTTTTTGCCATTAAACATTTCTCAGAAATCGAGCCCATGACACCTAAGTCAGTTTTGCTCTATCTAGTCAGGAAATAGGTTTTCTCTGTTAAAACAGACCAATTTCGACCACCCGGTACATACAAATAATATTAGTAAGAAATAAAGAGAAGTTACAACATATACAAGGCACAAAAAGGTTTTGTGCAGGCTTGGGCATATTTTAATTTAGTCCAATCATATTCTAATTTAGTTTAATCCACTTCCTCCTTATCGATGAAAGTTCATACAGTAATTTTTTTATGTGTAAAATTAGTAATTTTTGGAATTTTAAAATTGTTGTCTCTCATCTCATTACTTCCACAATTCACAACACAACGAAAAGAAGGCATTTTAAGGTAAACATTTTATTTATTTAATCCCCTGTAAAAATTTGATTTGTTTGTCCTACAGCTGTCAAGAACAGCTGATCGATGTTCAAGTGACATCATTGGATTGCCCAATTTGAAGTATAATATGTCTTTGATTTAAGCAAATATTGTTTATTTTATACTTTACAATTAGGTAATAATTTATGTTTTTGGATTATATTTATTGCTGTGTTAAAAAATTATTTTCAGAAATTATGTTGGTACCTAGGTTGGTACATACCTACTTAAACTCTAAAAAAAGTTTTTTTTTCTCAACAGAGATACCTATTAAGGGATCTGGTACGATTTAATACATCTTAATTTTTGACCTTTTTATGGTTTTGTTAGGAAACTTACCCTAAATTTACTATATTTTTGAAATTTTCTATAAATAACAAATAAACTTCAGAAATATCGCTTCTTTATGAGAATATGCAGAAACAAAAGTAAGTGTATACAATTTTGCCAAACTTACTTGATTTTCTTTAATATATATAAGTGTTTTCATCATGCTCTGGTTTCACTAACCATTGGTCTCAAACGTTTAGCACTGATCTGTCAGATAATGACGTTTTGATTCCGTCATGTGTAGAACATGGTGAAAACGTGTGGTTACCGATTTCAAGTGACAGCTAAAGTAAATGATTAATTATGTTTTGATTTTGCAAAAAAAGAGTAACAAATATGGAGAAACAATTAGCAATTTAGGTGTAAAAGTTTATTTTTTAATAGCAATATTGTACCTGTAATAAGCAATTTGTCATTTTTAATGAAACTTTTTACATCAACTTTCAAATATGCAAAAACCCAAATAATATCCAACACAAAACCAGATATAACACTAGAAGACTAAAAATAATTTATTTAATGATAAAAATAAATAATTCAGCTGTTTCCAATTTGTAAACAAACCGCTATATTTTGTTTGTGGAACCGCGATCGGGACCATATCCCCGACATGGTTAGCAGTTTGACAGACCAATTATCGAACCATTCAGCTGGTGACATCACTACTTACATCGTGAATTCTTGCAGTTCGAAGTGGTCAGCTGAACCGGAGCATGGTGAAAACTTCTTTTGTATTAAGAGTTTAACAATAGTTAGTGCTAACCTGGAAGGGATTTTACTGAACATAAACTATTACAATACAATCTGATTCTCATTGTTTTGAGGTGTGATTTTATAGTTTAATGATAGTTTATGACTTTAATGATGGTTTTATCAATGTACCTGAGCAACCTAATGCTAAAGGGACAGATCGACCTAACAGTATATATATCCTAAGGGATTTTTAAACTTCCAAAGTATTTATAATTTTGCTAATTCAACCAGGATACTAGACATTGCTCATACTTTCAAACCATCACACTAAAAAAAAAAATATATAGCTTGCTGGAAAGTACACAAAAATAAAAAAAATGTCAATATTTAGAGAATAATTCAAAAGGTATTTTCTGACAAAATAAAAATGAATAGATTTTTTTTATATCTATCTTAAAAAAAAATTCTTTATTGTCTCAAGTAATGTACCTCATTGACAAAGCTGTACAAAAGTAAAATTCAATAAGACTTCTACTAAAAAAAAGTTTTTGTAATAGGTCACACCAAAAAAATATCGCAATATATTATAGCAATGGTATTGCTTTCAACTTGATCCAATACAAAATAATTAAGGATAGACATGAAATATAAACAAATATAAAAATAGATGAAAACAGTAATAAATAAAAATATAAATATGGATACATATAACCAAATAGATATTGATGGAGTCGTCTAGTATCTACTAAATTAAACATGAATCATTTATGACTTTTCCTAAGACAAACATTAAGAATAAAGAGCAAAAACCTTCAATTAACATTCCAGCATAGAAATATGTATCTAATACTGTAGTCTTATTATTAGCACAGGATTTTTCATGTTTTGCAACTTTTTTTATTATTTTTATTGCCATACTAATAATGTTTGATGCTGGTTAGGAATAAACCTAACAGTTTAGAGTAATGAAAATAATTAAAGATATTGTATGTGATTCTGGATGCTCTGAAATAATGCCAATTAGAAGCTGACTTTTCAATGAGCAATTGTATAAAAGCATACCTGATAATAAATCCTTTTATCAAATCGGAACATAAGAGCTCGATCAAATTTTAGTCATTATAGCTGGGCTACAGATTAATGGTGTAGATTTATTTTTAGTGACAAATCCATATTTAATTTAAAGCTAGATTTCTGAAATTATGTTCAAAATAAATTCTATAACTTTTCATTTATCCTATTATTTATTTTTGCAGGTCCATAGTGAACTGAGCAACTTCTTGACCTCAGCCCACATTGACTACTTTATGCACTGGACTTCACTCTTATCTATAGAAATGTCAGAAAAAAGTGGAACTAAGGATCTAAGAGAGATCTATACTTTGTCACCAGAAGCAAGGAAGAAGAAGGGAAAATGCCTTATAAACTTATTGTTAAAAGAAGTTGCAGAAGAGTGCAATGGAACTTATTTGCATACATTTCAACAGACCCGACAAAATTCCAATGAACTGGACAATTTTCTGCTTAGTGGTTTAGTAGAGAATTCTTATGTTGTTGTGAGTGTAAAGAGTAGACCTGGAATAGCTACAGGATTTATAACTAATATTTCAATGAATTCTGTAACTGCTTCTTTAGATAGGAATCTTAACAAAAAATATATGAACGAAATAATGTTTTTAGACTCATATGATTCTACTGCAATCCTTACTTTCAATCTGGCAAGTTTGGCATTGATTTTGGATACTTCAGAGCGGTCAAATATGTTGAGAAGCATTATAGTTGATAAGCAACCGGCAACATTCCAGCCGAAGTTGCCGAAAGTTCTTGCAGAAAAAGCAAGACCCATTTTAACGAGACTAAACAGGGTCCAGCAAAGGGCAGTCTTAAAAGCTGTTGCAGCAAATGAGTATTTTTTGATCAAAGGAATGCCTGGCACTGGTAAAACAGCAACTATAGTAGCTTTGATACAGTTACTTCTTGAAATGAAGGAAACAATTCTTATAACTAGTCATACTCATTCTGCCGTTGATACTGTATGCCTTAAGCTAATAAAAAGAGGTGTTAAGTTTATGAGATTGGGAAGTGAAGCTAAAATGGACCCCAGTCTTAGGGAATATTCTGAAAAAAACCTCGTTAAAGATTGTAATTCTCCTGAATCATTAGAAGATGTTTACAATCGCGTGCAAGTACTAGCCGTCACTTGCCTGGGCTCTGGTCACTCTGCACTTTCGAAGAAAACTGTGGATGTTTGCATAGTGGATGAAAGTACGCAGGTCCTTCAGTGCTCTCTTTTTAGGCCGTTGCACGCTGCCAAAAAATTCATTTTAATAGGTGATCCTGACCAGCTGCCTACCATTATCAGAAACAGAACTGCCCTTGAATTAGGAATGTCTGAGAGCCTTTTTGAACGTCTTGATTCGGAGGAGTGTCGCGTATCATTAAATTTAAACTATCGCATGAATGAACCAATTACAGCATTAGCCAATGCTCTCACTTATAATGGAGAATTGGAGATTGGTATAGAACGAATTGCCAAGGCTTGCTTAAGTGTTCCAAGATTTGGCCATATGGTTAAAACATATGCGGATCAAACATGGTTAGTAAAAGCTTTGGATAATAATATAACAAATGCAGTACAATTAATTGACACAGGTCCAGTTTGGAATTTGACTAAGAAGGTTACTTGGGCTAGAATCGAAAGTTATCAAGAGGAGTCTCAAATTGAGCAGAACCAAAATATTTTTGAGGCTGCTGTAATTTATCGTTTGGTGCAGGCATTGGTAAATGAAGGCGGCATGCCAGCAAATCAGATAGGAGTTATTGCAACATACAGAATACAGGTTGCCCTTCTGACATCACTTCTGTTTTCTACCTGTGTGGATGTTAATACTGTAGATCAGTTTCAAGGGAAAGATAAAAATGTTATAATTTATTCCTGTTCCAAGTCAAAAGATGTTAATAAGGAATGGGTCAAAAACAAGTTTGACCTAACAGAGGACAAACGAAGATTGAATGTAGCCATTACAAGAGCCAAACACAAGTTACTAATAGTAGGAGATTTAGCAACATTAGAGAGATATTCAACCTTCAAAAAGATTAAGTGCAATTTAGAAAAAAATGTTATTAAATTATTGGACTGTGATGGATTTGAATGGGACTCTGTTTTAGATATTCCTGTTTGATCTAAGTAATGTAAATTGTAAATAATAGTTAACTTGTAAGTTAATGTTTTATATTTTTCTAATTTATTTATTATCTTATTACTATTAAAGAAGATAAATGTACTTTTTTATATTTCGTGTCATTTGTTAACGCTGCATTCATTCAGCAATATTACATGACATATAATTAACAAAATTAGGGTTTATTTGTGATTATCTGTACATAAATATAATAAAAAAATATGCTTGTTAGCAACAATTCACATTCTATTATTTTCAGTAAAAAAATGTGGCTTTAAACATTACTTTCTCAGTAGCAATGGTTTAAATAAGTTTTGCCTATATCATTTACAAAATTATATAAGGTAATTTTTCATGAAAAGGTTCAGATTACTAGAGCTATCTAATCAATGATTGTTGCATATTGTCCATTTATTTTTAGCGCGTGTTCTGAATTAAACATAATCTTTTAAGTCAACGATATTTGAGAGGTATTTAGAGAAATTTATAACACTGAATAAATATATGTAGTTTAATAATTGCATGTATTTGTTTATTGTTTTAATGTAAGGCAAGAAAAAATGCATCATGTATCTTGTGAAGTATTTTTTAAAAAATACAATAAGGGTAATATTTTTTATGGTATATATTTTGTACTTTAATTTCATTATTGCATGAAAAATATTTTATTGATTTTTATTTGATTTAGCTTGATCATAGGCCAAAATTTCTCATTTTTAAATATTTTAAGTACATTATAAGAATGATTTAATAAAAGAAATTCAGTTTACAATAGATATTAATTTTCAGCTGTAAATATAAAAAAATGTGTACATTTAAATATCTAAGAATTTTTTATTAAAGCAAATTTCGCAATGTTTTCCTTTGTTTCATTATGCACAAGACAGTCAGTCAACAAAACCCTATCCTAAGGTATTTTCCTACTTCAGAACATAGTAATACTATTTTACTGTTTTATATCTGGTTCATTATTGTTTTTATGACCAAAATATGAATGACTATCAAAGTTTTTACTGAAGATAATAAACAGTGGGCTCACATGTAATCTAGTTCACAAACTCAAAATGGGTTAATTCTTACTGCTGCTAGTAAAAATGTTAATGAGGGCTCTTTGGATTCGGAATGACATCTAGAAAAATGTGCAAAAGTTTCAAACCCGCACATAAGCAATTTTAAAAGTTATTAACAAATTAAGATAAAAAAAAGGAGATTTTTGTAAATAACTTGGAAACTAATAACATTTAACATATTTTAAAAATAAATTCTTAAAGTATAAGAAATTTTAGAAAAATAATCTGGACTCCTGGAGCTCTCTCTATTATTAATAATTTTAATTTAATGTTGAAAATAGAGCTCCGCGTGGTAAGCGCTAAGCCGGTATGATGCCCCAAAACCTGCCATAACAACTAACTTTGAATTGTATTTGTACAATTAAACGGGTGACAATTTTTTTTTGTAAAAGTTTCACTGGATTAAAATTGTAATAATATTGACCTCTCTAGGAAAAACTGAACTGAAACGAGTAGAAAATTAAAAACTTGATGGGAACAAGCAAAAAATCCTTATTTCTTAAAACCTAATTTACTGTTTTATTACAAGACAAATTGTTTCAGAACCTCTGATTCCTGATAAAAGAGCACACACTTGTACTTTTCGCTTTATCTATCATTTTAGAGAAATGCCATTTCATGGAACTGCCTACAACGTTTGAAGCAAAGGCGGGCATGCCTTTCTTTTCTAGAATAATATGGGAGTTATAAAGATAGAAAAGGATGATAATAGCTTGAATATGTTGATAGTGGGAATTTTTTTTATAGCATAAAAGATAATCTGTCAACTAGAACGAGGAAGATAAAAATAATGTTTGATTTCCGGAAGAGCAAATAAAGCCAGGTTTATTTATTTAATGTATTACTCTGTCGCCTTAAATCGGTATTCAAGTTTAGGGGTTTGCGAGACCACGAGACTAGTCTCGGTCTCAAAACGAGACCGAGACAGACTCGAGAAAGTATTTCGAGACCGAGACTTGGTGTTCGAGACCGATACCGAGACTTACCTATCGAGACTCTCGGTCTCGATCTCAAATTATTTGTTTTGACAAAATAATTTAAAAAATATATGTTTGGGGGCAAATTAATGGATGCAAAAAATAATTTTTCGATAATCAATTATATTATACTAGCATTGTGATACTGTGAAATAGTAATTTAAAAAACGATACAAATAACCATAAAAAGAGAATTTCCCAAATTTAGAAATTCTAGTAGCCAAATTCCACTTTACATGTCGAAAACCGTAAATTGCTACCCTGTTCTTAAAGAGAGACACTTTATCACAACTATACTATATAGGATTTTGATATTGTGATCTTTATAAATTTATAGTCGGTTTTTATGTTTAATTATTGAAAGTAACTAAAATCCAAAAATTTTAGTTTTTTTGGTTCAATAATTAATAACTAACGCAATATCATATTCAGACAAAGTAATTGTGGTGATTTTTGTTTAAAAAATTTCCGACTCAAAATTAACAAAAAATTGTTAAAAAAAATCGGTGAAAATTTTTCTTAACATTTTCTTCTTTAATCGCTTCGATGGCGAAGGTACGTGTTTTATAGAACAATATTTTTGTATTGATTTTGTTTGTATTTGCAAATAATGGACGATATAAAATTTTTAACTATATGTGTATAATAAAAATAATACATATACATACGGACAAGATTTTCAACGAACAAAACACAAAGCAGAATTTGGCTTAGGATTTTAAATAGATGATCAATAAAGCTAATTCGACTATAACGCTTAAAAATAACGAACTGTTCTAATAACAAAGTAAAAATTTAACTTTCTAAACATACATTATAAGCATATTTTTAGATTTTATTTCAACCTATATAATAAACCTAAAAATATTATTTTCAAGTTACTTTTATACCCTGAATGAATACATAATAAGCATTTGTTTGAAGTTTCATTCAACATGCTTCTTAGTTTTGTAATAATTAACCCTGCTTGTGAAAATAAACGCTCTACTGCTACGGAGGACGCCTGTATAGACAAAAGATCTTTTGCCATTTTGGCTAAATTTGGAAATTGTTTATCGTGGCTTTCCACCATTCTAAAATATCTGTACCCTTTGGAGCGCGCTTTAATTGTAAATATTCTTTTATTTCTTTTCTCCAATTTTCGGAATCACTTTTTTTTCAAATAGTGATGTATAATCGATGTCATATTATCATCGCTTGAGGAACTTGATATTACTGGTGATTCAGCAGACACAATATAATATTTATCCCTGTACATTTTCTCAAAAAAGGCTATAGATTATTCTTTCAGGCGAAAAATTGAACAAGTAGATATTTGTTTAATAAATAAATTTACTTTTAAAATCTACTCCACTTTTAAAATTTATAGTTGATTCACAAGTAGTATTATGAACCATAGCCGCCATTGTGCTAGCACAACGTCCAGACCCCTAAGAACGGTTCTGGTTAAGAAACTAAATACGCATCAAAGTAATAAAAGTTTGGTTCAAAATAGCAAAGTTTACAGAGTACCTAAGGGTGCTTTACTTGGCCATTGATCGTTTTCTACCTATTGAATTATAACATCTGTCTCTAGAATGCCCAGAACGTTGCTTGCATGAGTTCGGCAGCATTATACAGTGTGTCCTTATTTTGTGTTTAATATATCTTATTCCATTTGTATATCTTTCGAAATGTCAAATAATTGTTGTTCTGTGGATGGTTGTTTAAGTAACTCTAGTGATGTGTGGCCTTTCTGTTGATGTCCAAAGAACAAGGGATATGTGACATTTATTTTGATACACCTACTATTGTCCGTATATCTTCCTTTACTGATTCCATCTGTTGGCAACATCATTTCGAATTATAGATTTTTGGAATAATTTTTTATATAAATATACCTACATTTTTCTATTTTACTGAAATGTTCAAACATTGGGTTTTTTTACATTAAATTTTTAAGCTTCCATGTACTTTTGTCTAAATAACATCTCGGCGAACAATTATTACTTTTAAAATTTTGTTTTCGAGACTTTCGAGACCGATACCGAGACTAAGTAGGTCTCGGTCTCGAAGCATCGAGACCGATACCGAGGCCGTATACATTTTCCAAGACCGAGACTGATTCAGTCTCGGTCTCGGTCTCGCGAACCCCTATTCAAGTTAAAATATTTTTAGGGTAGATTGTAGAAGTTCTTACTTCTCCAAAGTAGAGAAGGCGATGTATGAAAATAATTGAAATGGCGGTGTTAAATAAACATAACGATAAACTAGTTTTTATATATGAGGTCTTTACGTGTTAAAGCCTTGTTTAATTTTTATTTACTGACTTGCTGGTAAAAGCGATATAAAATATTATTTTATATAGGAATTGCCCTTAAAGATTGAAATTAATAGTTTGAGGAATGCTAGATAGCATTTAGCCACGGTTAGAAATCAATTTCGGTTGATTTTTGACGTGGGTTTACTGGGTGTACATGCAATTAGATCAAGTGCGCTAGGCATTAGGTGTTTTGGAAGAGTGTTTCCCAACCACTATCTTTCCATAACGTTACTAATACACAGGATATCTCACAGTTACCTGTTTGTATTATTATTGAGGCTTTGGAACTTTCAAAATTCAGCAATATCGTTGGTATTTAGTTCTATTCTCTTTGACTAAAAAATGCTTAATGTTTCTTTAACTGTTCATATTTATATGCAAATGCAAAATTAGTCATTTACCTTTGTGTAGGATTTCAACGTTTTGTTAAGTTTTGGACAGATTTTGTAAAAAAAAACAAAACAATTCATCCCTTTTCACCTTCTTAAGGGTGGAATTTCGAAAAATCAAGAAATAGGTTTTTTGATGATTGTTTTTAAAAGCCACTGAAGATATAATTATTTTAAAAACTTATTTAGTGGAAGAGATGTTGAAAAAAGAATTGAAACACAATCACTGGTGTAACTACAATGGTGCGAGATGTGCGGTTGCACCAGGGCCCGAGGCTTTGGGGAGCCCAGCGGCGGCCCGGTTAAAGTCTGCAGAAAAAACTATCGTATTAGATCTATTGATAGAACTAAAAACTATCGATTTATAAAAGCGCATATTTAAGTAAGGAAATTCGCCGTGTGTATAGACTTTAAACGCGCACCAAATAGGCAAACAGCCTTTTATTTTTACTTGGCTTTCACCAGCAGCGGAGCGTTTTACGTCGGTAAAGATCAATCGAACAAAATTTCTACGGGGAATAGGGAGCGAAGATGAAAAATAATTACTGAACTTATAGTTTATTTTAGGTTATTTGCTTTGGCAGGGCCGCATTACCCATTAGGGCCGGTCGAAAAGAGGGCCCGCCGCCGCCTCCCTGCAACAAAAATCGTTTCTATAATTTTCCTTGTTTCATTTTATCAGTAAGTAATTTTTATATACTATTATATCAAAGGAGGAGATAAGTGTCTGTTATATGGAAGAGAGGACTTTTTTTTTGGTTGTCACTCTTTCCCACAAGCTTGGGGCCCGTAAATACGTTTGGACTAAAATAATTAAACCGGCACTGGTTGCAATGCTTTATTTATTTATTTATTTGACTACATTTGTTAAATGAAATATTGTAGCAAGTCAAAAATTTGAATATAAAATTGAGGTATTATGAACACTTAAAATACTAGCCTGTCACACGTAGCTAAATATAAAAATAAACAAGCATATAATCAGTATTAAAATCAATACACGAAACATAGAAAAAAATATGCGAAAAAAACTTTACATATAAATTGAAAAAATAAATTAACAAGTAAAAAATGTTCACTGAAAAAGTCGCTAAAAATACTCAAACGGTCAAATCTAACATAGAGTTTAAAGAATATATATATTCAGATATGTACATAGTTAAAAAAAAAACGAAAAAACAAAAACATAGTCAGATGGTTATAGTGGAAGCTTTCTGTAAATATTCGTGGATAGAACAAAAGCCTTTTTTTACAAGGAAAGTTTTAAGTTTAGTTTTAAGCACATCGATTTTCAGTGCCTTATGTCTCTGTGGCAAAGATTGTAAAGTTTAACATTTACTTAATGAAGAAATCATGGTTCTTGGGATTAGACCGTGTCAAATTGGAACAGATCTGAACACGTGCCATCGAAGGCGAAACGTCGGATAGTAATTCCAATTTGACACGGTCTAATCCCAAGAACCATGATTTCTTAATTGACCAAAGCCGTGAAAGCTTCCGTTCTATATTTACTTAATGTTTTCCGAGATTTTGTAAGTCTTAAATTGGGTGCTATTAGATTAGCGGAACGTGTCTGAGAATTATGATTTTCAGAATGTGTGCGAAACAAGTACTTTCTTCTATGTATGTCGCAAACCTGGCAAAATATAAATAAAGAGGGAAGTATTAATATATTTTGTTTTATGAGTGTTCAGCGTTGTAGTTATGATAAAATGAAAAAGCTGCGGAAAACGAAGCAAAATTGAAAGAGCTTGTAAAAATAGACAATCTTTTTTTAAGTTATAGACAAACACCAGTCAGTCGTCTAATCGAAAATCGGTGTAATTAGAATTATTATTATACTTTAGAATGTTGTTTTGTTAAGTTATTTAGAATAGTTTATATCTAATATGTTATGGTTGATATATATTACCTTATTTCATTTTTCTGTCGTACTTATCCGATTTGCTGGAGCTATTCTGAATGTTAAAACAAGATTTCAATATTTTTTGTGATTTATGAAACCTCATATTTTTTTTATTTATATGTACTTATTATAGAGATGCCTCCTCCCCAAATAGTAAAACCCTCCGTTTTACGATTTGGCACCAGGGCCCCACGTTGTCTTGTTACACCACTGAATACAATTCACCTCCTTTAACCCCTTTAAGAGTAGAATTTCAAAAAGTCCACAAATGGATTTTTGAATAATTATTTTTGAAAGATTTGTTTTAAAAACTTATTTAATTAAATGGCTATTATAAAAAAGTAAGAACACATTTCACCCTTCTAAAGGCGGCCTTCAAAAATCCTTTCTATCTACATACAAAGAGAAAATCCGTGTTAAATTTTAACGTCTTGACTTTAAAATGTTTCAGATATTTAAAGCTATTTTTGTGAAATTAACTTTTATAACGTTCTTATAATAAGGATTCAAATATTTTTATAATATTTAACTTTTATAGTTTAAGTTCTAAGTCCAAATAATGTTAATGTATTATATTTCTGAAAAAACGCTATTCAGCGTTCAAAAGCATAACTCTATCCAACAATCTAAAAATAGTCTTAAATTAAGAATATCTAAACAAAACATTGTATTCGAAAAATCAAAGTTTGGCACCTTTAGGCCGAGCATGGGGCCTATCTGGCGTATTGAAAAAAAGGATTTTGTTTTTTAGGTTCGATATTAGCAGTTACCTCTTCGGATCCTCACACACCTGGAAAAACTCATAGGTTTGTTGGAATCTGCATTAAAAGGGAAAAATGTGGTCTCCGTGCTAACTTCATTCTCAGAAATGTCATAGATCAACAGGTAAGAGATTTCTGTTACCCCAACTCGAAATCATATAGATATTTTGCTTTTAGGATTCACCATTTTGTGTCGAAATATAAATCAGCCACACAAAAATGCTGTACAGGGTATCCGAATTTCGATGGTTTTGCGGGGTATCTCCCTTATTACTGAAGATAGAGAGATAACCCTCTTCGTTTTTGAGCTACAGGGTTAAATTGAAAATTTTGCGTTTTTAGGTACCCCTCGTATCTCGATGGTATTGCAACTTACCGAAAAGGTGAAAACTAACTTCGATAAAGTTTTTGCGTAGAATCCAGTGGCGTAGTCAGTTTTTGGTTAGCTACTATCGTTTTCGAGTTATAGACTAAAGTTGGGTTTTTTAAATGGGATATCCTGTATATTTTTTAATATTTGGTTTCCGCTCATTTTTGGCTTCTCAAAAATATATAACACTTGATATTTATTTCAATCCGGTATCGACAATTAAGTCAATTTAAAGAAATTTTAATCTGTTTTTCTAGTAGGCCATGAACATTGTGTGTTAATTTTTTAAATCTGAATTATCTGTACCAAAGTTTGTTATAATATTATTAGTAAACAATAAATCAGTTAACAAAGATTCATACTATTTAATTTTTACGCTAGGGAAACACAAACATCCAAGAAATCTGCTAAAAACACATTATAAACTAGAAATATATACATATGACCATAATTTAATTATTTTTTAAATGTTGACAATAAAATGGTATTCTGTCAAATACTTACTATTGACTAAATTAGAAAAAAACGCTATGCAGGGTGTAGAAATTACAGATACTGTTCGAACCGTTCCCCATTATACCTTATACACATATCACACATCTTTCATATTCTACTTACAGCGTTAAGCATAATCATTTGGCGAGCTTGTAAATATCTAAAGGCTCTTCTTGTGTCGTTTTGTAGATCTTCGATCGTGTGGTGTTGCCTTTGGTAGATGATGCCTTCAAGATATCCCCATAGAAAAAAGTCTAGGACCGACAAATCTGGCGACCTAGGTGGCCATCTTACAGCCCAATTTGTACCAATCCAGCGACCTGGAAATTCATTTTCTAAAAAGGTACTAACGTACCGTGCATTATCAGCCGGGGCACCATTTTGCTGAAGAAAAATATTTTATAATTGTGCCAAAGGAATATTATCTAATAAATCAGGAAGCGTATTTTCTGGTATCTCTAGGTACCGGTTTCCAGTAAGACTACCGTTATAAATGACATACCTTATTTTTGTGCCAACGATAAAGCAGGACACGCTAAATCCAAACCTGCCTTGTTGTTCGCATGGAAATATAACGTGTTCCTTTTCTTTGGACCAGTATCTATTATTGTGTCGATTGAGAATACCTGCACTTGAGATAAATGCCTCGTCAGACCATATAACTCTTCTTTCGAAATTTATTTCGGTATTTGTCATATGAATGTACCAATTGCAGAAATCTATACGACGCTGTGCATCTCCCGGGTGCAAATGGTGCACTAACTTATATTTATATGGTTTGAAATGGTATTTTTTTAGAATAGTCGGCACTGTTGACTTAGGTACTCCCACTTCATCCTTCATCCCCCTCGACGGCTAAAACATTAATCTCTTCAGTTTCTCGATTTTCTTTGTAATATGATTTCGGTCGCGGTACTTTAAATGATCCGTGATGATCAGATTTACTTTTATTCTTGAAAATGTTCTCTTATCGAGCTGTCTTCGTTCTGGGTATCTATAAGGAATAGATGCTTATTTACAGATATATAGAGTATAGAAGGACATATTCAAAATAAATTAAATTGAATTATTTTATTATACAGGGCGATGTAAAAGATGTTTTTTCTTATCACTTATCAACAAAACTGCTATTCTACTTTTCAAATATTTTAATTATAATTAATTTTATTGGAAATTTAGTGACATCGTATCTTTCATGTTACAGACTTGCTGGAATAATATGCTTTTTTATTACAAGCAAATTTTGGACACAATTGTAACCTATTAGGAACGATAGGCATAGTTTGAAATATTAATATTATTGTTCTGAAAAAAGTCACAAAACTAAAATTTTATTATTATCTATACTTTTGTTTTTCAAAAATACTGAAAATCCTTCTACATTGGCTATCACTAGTTCCGAAAAGCCCTGGTTTAAGAAGCAAAGTTATTTTGTTTACTTAGTATTACTCTTATAACTTAACGGATTAGATACATCTCTGACGCTTCATCCGGATTTTCCTGGCACTGTATAAAACAAACAAGTATGTCATATTTCTCCAAGTTTTCGAAATTCGCAGCCATTTGATATTTAATAAATGGACAAAGGCAATATTTGATTAAAATAATTTAACAATGACAAATGTCAATTAGTTTCTACAATGGCTCAACAGAATCTATATATTCTTTTGTTTAATCAATGCCGCCTTATTTTATTTAAAACAGATCTTGGGTATTTCTAAGGGATAAATTAAATAGTTGTAAGTAAGTCTTTTCAAACAACACAATTGTCAACATTAGAAAAGTATTAAATCCAACGTCATTTGTTGTAAATAAAACATTTTTAGTGTATAATAGGTATATATTTTTTTATTAATTTCCCAAGTATTTGTGTTAGTTGTGTTGTCCAGGGTAAATACTAAATAGTAGGTATGTATCTTTGTTTATTGATTTATTGTTTAATTATGATATTATAACAAACTTTGGTACAGATAATTCAGATTTAGAAAATTAACACACAATTTTCAAGGCCTTCTAGAAAAACAGATTAAAATTTCTTTAAATTGACTTTATTGTCGGTATCGGATTGAAATGAATATCAAGTGTTATATATTTTTGAGAAGCTAAAAATGAGCGGAAACCAAATATTAAAAAATATACAGGGAATCCCATTAAAAAAACCTAACTTTAGTCTATACCTCGAAAACGATAGAATATCTAACCAAAAACTGATTCAACGCAAAAAACTCTATCGATGTTAGTTTTCACCTTTTCGGTAAGTTGTCAGGCCATCGAGATACGAGGGGTACCTGAAAACGCAAAATTTTCAATTTTACCCTGTATCTTAAAAACCAAAAGGGCTAGGAAAAATTTGTTTGTAGCTTCTTTGGTTTCACAAAAAAGTAGCACAGTCTTGCGAAAACCGCATCTCACTATCTTTAGTAATAAGGGAGATACCCCGCAAAACCATCGAAATTCGAATACCCTGTACAGTGTATATATACTATACAGATGAAATTGAATGCCCTAGTAACCATAGTTTCTTTTAAATTCATTACTATAATAAATTTTTATAAAAAAAGTGGACCCGTTTAGATACAATAAAAACTGGGGACAATTGAGGTGTCGTATGGTGGAGCTTCTTTAGGAGCCGCACTAGTTTTAAATGTATGTGGAGATAATTTACTTTTTATTCGTTATATGTATAAACAATTTGATAGTAGTCCCGGTATATCAGTTTAGTTTGATACACTTTTTACATCAAAACATAAAGAGCAAAAATACAGTCCGATGGTTAAAACGCGATTTAAATTACGGGTTGTGAAAAAAGAAAAAATGTCACCATGCGAAGACCGAACCACAGACTTTAAGAGTGAAAGTCTAAAACATCTCACGATCTTACATCTGTAGCTCACGGTAGATGGTGTCGCACTTATCTGTAGCATTTTTTAATGTAATATGACAAGTTCCATTGTTTTACTTTGCTACGTGCCGCAAGCTTTTGAATGGTAGTTGATCCGATATTAAAAATCTGCTATACCGATTCCAGTTTAGCGCTTCTGGTAAATACAATATTAAATTATCTTACTGTCATCATGTATGTTTATATAGTAATGTTCTTACATTCATGTATGGTATCTGTATTGGTATTATATTCTAATAGAGTCTACGACCATTTGGCGGAAATTTGATGGAAGTACAGGGTGTCCCGTTTTCGTTGTTCTTATTAGTGAAGATAGAGCGTTGCGGTTTTCGCGACATGATGCTACTTTTTTGTGAAACGAAAGATGACCCTAAAAAAATTTTCATAGCCCCCTTCGTTTTTAAGATACAGTGTGAAATTGCAAGTATTGCATTTTTGGACCCCCGTCGTATTTCAGTTGTTGTTTAACTTATCGAAAAGGTAAAAACTGGCTCTCATACAGATTTCAGATTTTTTATGTGAGCTGTCGTTTTTGAGATATAACGCAAATTTATAATTTTTTAATGGGACACCCCGTATATTTTTATTTTGTATTATTCAGTTCACAATAAGCTTCTCGAAAGTATATAATAGTATATACTTTTCTATTCGAATCGCCCAGTAATTTGCATTTTTTAGAGATAGTCTCAGTTTTTGGTAGTAGGCTGGGATTGTTTACAAAATAAATGAATTTTTCGGGTATATTTTATTTATAGTAACAAGAATTTTTTTAAAAATTTTACAGTAAATTATTACCTTGTATATCCTTGTTTTATACTATTTTACAAGAAATGTTCAAATTTTAGCAATTTAATAATTCATCAGGGGCGTGCAGTCGATGGAAGCAGTGCTTCCCCAAAAAAAATTACAAAACATCTTCTAAAATGTAATTTTTGAAATAGGAAACCATTAATTTAGTTTATATTAAAAATGCTAAAATATTATCTTAATTATCAAGCCCATAATAAATGCGGCCTTGACTCCGACCGAACGACAATAGAAAATTGATTAGAACCTATGCGGGCCGCTAGCTTCTCTGCAGCCAAGTCCTGTATGCTTGATTTCATGTGAATCGAGCCAGAGGTAGGTTCTTTGTTTGAACGACTATCCGTGTGTTGTGTGATACGTACGTCGCGTCGTGCATGGTGCGATATGGAAGACAATAATACGGACTTGGATATGCAAATACCGTTAACTTCGGCTGTCGGTAATAACGTTGAAAATGTTGGAGAATTTAGTAAGGATAGTGTGTGTGAATGTGTGGTGTATGTCTTAATAATAAAGGGATTTTCAACATTAAACTTTGCTGATAAGCTTCCAATAATTTCCAAATGAAGGGCTAAACCGCCTATGAAAAATTTAACCACAAAAATGAAAAACTGTATTAGACATTTTTATCCGGAAAAACAATACGAGCAATATAAATGGCTAACAGGGTTAGAAAATATAAGTAAATTATTTTGTTGGCCATGTTTACTTTTTGAAAATGAAAAAGGTCTCTGGAATAAAACTGGTTTTTCCGATTTAAACAATTTCCATAAAGCTGTAAAAAGACACAAAGCGCATTTGCAGGCCGTCATAAAAGAAAAAGTCTTTGGCAAATTCAGAATTGAACACGCCCTTAATAAACAGTTGGAAATTAGTCACCGCCAACACAATGAACTAGTCGATAAAAATAGGCAAATATTAAGAAGACTTATCGATGTTGTTTGTTTTCTCGGACAGATCGAATTGGGATTTAGAGGTCATGACGAAACAAGGGTTTCTCCAAATAGAGGAAATTTTCAAGACTTACTTAGTTTAATGGCTAAATATGATGATTGCTTAAAAAATCATTTAGAGCAGTCTAGCGTTTCGCGCGGAATGTCGAATCGAATCCAGAATGATTTAATTTCCGCTGTTGCAACCATTAGTCTAAAAAGAATTAAGCAGGAGATTGGCGAGGCGCAGTTCATTGCTATTGTTCTGGACGAAACCACCGATATCACTAGTTTTAGCCAATTATCTATAGTAATACGCTACGTTAAAACAGGCGGAAGTATTCAAGAGCGATTTTTAGGTTTGAAGAATGTGTCCGAAAATCGTACAGCAGATGCATTATATACCGTAGTTTATAACGTTACTAAAGAAATTAATGGAGAGAAAAAATTAGTTGCTCAAAGCTATGATGGAGCTGCAGTGATGGCAGGACAATTAGGGGGTCTGCAAGCTAAAGTTCGAGAAACTTTAACACATTAAAGAATGTAAAGTATTTTTCGTTACTTTAAGTGGCATGGCTGCTTTTTTTTCCAAGTCAACAAAACGTACACAAGCTTTGGACTCCATTGTCCACAAACGATTGCCCAAAGTAGCTCCTGCTAGGTGAAACTATAATGGAAGACTTGTGGTAACAGTATCCGAAAATCGTGAATCACTGATTGAACTATTTGAGAATATAATAGAAAATAATGAAACGTGGGACTCAGAAGCAATAAATAGTTCGAAAGGGTTTTTGGACCGTTTGAAACGAGATTTTAATTTTAATTATTTGTTGAACATATTTTCAGAAATATTTCCATTCTCGGACAATGTTTTTAATATATTACAAACTAAAACAAATGATATTGCTTTTTGCCTAAAAAAAGTAGATGATTTTAAGTCCATGTTAAGCCAAAAAATGACTTTGACCTATTTTGGGAGAAAATGATGACGTTAAATGTAGAGCCACAAGCCAAGCGTCTTCGAACAGACAAGGTGGGAGATGTTCAAACATCATACAGACGCCTCTTTTATGAAATAATCGGTCAAGCAAATAAAGTATAGATTTAACGGTTTAATGATTTTAAATTCCTTTAGCTCTGCAATTTTGATGCATTTAAAGGAAAAACTTTTCCAGAAGATGCGTTTAAATCTCTTCTTCTTCGTTATGGCCAGTTCTTCGACCGAGTGTTACTGCGATCTGAACTAAAAGTGATGAGCTGGAAGATGTCTACACCGAAGTGTCGAAATTGTGTGAATTAGTATTGACAATACCTGCCACAAGTTCATCAGTAGAACGCAACCGACGTTTTTATGATGACGTCATTGACGAATTTGCAAAAAATTATCGAAGAATCGAATTACATTACAAATAGGTAAGTTCTAAAAATTGCTTCCCCTTCTTAAAATTTCGCTGCACGTCCCTGTAATTCAGCAATTATAATGTAAAATGTAAGCAGATTTGTAATAACTATCAAATCATTATCTATCTTATATTGTTATAATTTTAGCCTCTTGCCTTGAAGAAGGTTCAAAATCGGACCGAAAACTCGGTTTTATAATGAAAAAAATTATTATTAACCTGTTTTTCGCTGCTAAACCCGTGAATCCATCAATCTTGAAAAGTATTATTAATTGAATAAAATGAACATAATTAATAATTCTACCTTTAAATAGCAACTAACAACAACAACAAAAACTCACTAAAATAAACAGAAAACTAAATTTATGAAAGATATTGCTCGAAATGATGTCCATTTTGCCATACTGAAAGCCTACATAATTTCCGTATTCTCCTTAAGGCATTGAAAATACTAACCGGTCGTTGTTGCGTTTCATTGAATGCCCTTTTTGTGGCGTTTATTAAATCGGCTAAGGTATGTCGCGTAAATAGGCCAAAGGCAGATCATCGAGTAATTCCGGTAGAATAAGTTCCAGTATTTGCAAATACCGATCTGTATCTAAGCTCCCCTGGTATATACGGTACATTATTTTTGAACCCAATATGAAACAAGAAATATTAAACCCAAGCTTACCCAGTCGTTCGCGAGGAAATATTCGATGTTGGTTTTCTTGCGACTAGTATCTAGAATTATGCCTATTTAATACTCCGGCGCTACTTATATGTGCCTCGGACCATATTACTTTTCTATAAAGGCCAGGGTCATTATCGCATTTCTCTAGATACTAGTTACAGAAAATCATACAACACTGCGCGTCGCCCGGATGTAAGTGTTGCGCCAATCGGAATTTAAATGGTTTATAACCTTGTTTCCTTAAAAGTTTTTGTACCCGGCTTTTTGGAATCTTAACATTCTGATGGATTTTTCTGCAAGAACTTGAAGGATCTACATCAATGGACGCCAGAACATTAACTGCTTCGCGGCTTATTGAAAGATCCGAAATGAACTAGATTTCTTTTCATTCTAAGAAATGTTATATCACAGGGTTGTCTTCGTTCTGGATACCTATGTTTAAAACGCCAACAACATCATAAAAATGTATTTATTATAAAATATGACGAATGCTAAGTACCTTAATAAATATAGTTCTGAAGACTCGTTAACATCTTCGTTAGATTGTTCAAAGCAGAATAACATGTCGTATTTTCCTTCATTAGAAAACGTTTGGTTTCTAGCCATTTTTAAATTTAAAATAGTTTTTGCGGTTATTTAATCTAACTTCAAAATGAACTAGAGGTTTTTGACAAAAAATTTATTTAACATGACAACATTTTCTTCTGTTTTGTTTAGGCAATGCCTACTACCAAAAACTGAGACTCTCAAACTCAAAACTCTCTAAAAAAATGCAGATTACTGTGCGATTCGAATAGAAAAGTATATACTATTATATATTTTCGAGAAACTTATTGTGAACTGAATAATATAAAATAAAAATATACGGGGTGTCCCATTTAAAAAATTATAAGTTTGTGTTATCTCAAAAACGACAGCTCACATAAAAAATCTGACTACGCCACTGGATTCTAGGTCAAAAACTGTATCAGAGCCAGTTTTTACCTTTTCGATAAGTTAAACAACAATCGAAATACGAGGGGGGCACAAAATGTAACTCTTTCAATTTCACACTGTGTCTTAAAAACGAAGAGGCTATGAAAATTTTGTTTGGGTCATCTTTCGTTTCACAAAAAAGTAGCATCATGTCGTGAAAACCGGAACCCTCTACCTTCACTAATAAGAGAGATACCCCATAAAAACAACGAAAACGGAACACCCTGTACATTTGGCGAATGCAATACTTTGGCGGAAGTCAGTTTGGCCCAAAATGAACTATTTTGGCATATGTTTTTATAATTTAAGATTTAATTTTAAATGGTTTTGTCATGAAGCCTATGAAGAGGGATGGTTAGGTTCTTGGGGTGAGCGAAAAGGATTTGCGTTGTGTACTTGCGACGTTTTGATCCTCCCATCAGCTACGTCTAGTTACTGTTAAGTTAACTAGTATGATGCTAAGCTGCATTGTATCACTTAATATATAGGAATACAGAAGTCGTAAATAAAAAAAAGAAACTTGCATTCGAGATTTAAAAAGAATCATCAAAAATGACGAGGTAAACTACTCTTTAATTTTAATTTAATTTATCTGAAAAACTTTATTGTAATGAGCGTTTAGAGTAAATCATCACTATAGTTGGTGTACGTAAAAAAATATATTAACATTATTGCTGCCAACGAAAGCTAGGAATTAACAGTGTAATTCAATGCAGGTCGTGGTATTAGCCAGCGGAGCATTTAATTATGTGATTTCATTTGGTGCCTCTACCCTACATGGGGCTCCTATGTCTATGGCGGCTTGATGAACTCTGAAAAGAGGGAAAGCATGATCTTCATTTGACGTATATGGATTATTGTGTCTGCTCCGATGCAGAACATGTTCCAAACAGGGATCATAGTTACTTGTATATATATTTTTTTTTTTGATAATTTCAAATTATGAAATTTTCGAGAATCAGTAATAAATCCCAACAATTAATTAATTTTACTAAACACGTTCTGTCGCACTTGCATTATCGTTATTATTTTGTTTTCACAACGTTTCGAATGGTAACTATTTTCAATCGTTTTCAAGTGTAAACTAAATGCTAACTCTAAAGCTAGCTTATATACTAGTCGTGTGCAGTGATGCCTGAGGTCTCCGCCCCTTGGTTACCTGAACCTTCTTTGCCTTTCCTTTTTCTCGCTCGTTAAGCGATCCGCAGAGGGCATCAAAACTACAGTGTACTGAAAACCCATACACAATATCTCATCTAGGGTTCTAAACATTTAACAACAGCAAAAGAGAGCATCATAAGAACGCTTTACAACCGAGTTGTAATAACTTCTCCGTTGTAGAATGGTTACTCTGAAAGATTAATAACTAATACAATATCAGAATTACAAAATGATGTACTACGACACATTTCTCACAGTACCTTTTATTGAGAGAATTTCTGAAAAGATTCGCAGAATAGCCAGGGATTTCAATATCAAAAGGGCTTTTAAATCGGGAAATATACTAAGAAGCTTTCTGACGAAAACTAAGCCAAAGGATATCGACAAGAGATAATTGTGAATGTGGTGAATCGTATATTGGAGAGACGTCAAAATCGGGCATAGCGGAAGACGTCTGGTCAAACAAACACCGGTTTCGGTAGTCGGAGGCTCAAATTTTGCATGGGGAGCAGCACTGGCGAAAATGAAAGTATGTAGAAGCAGCTTTCATAGAAAGGAATCGAGGCATATTTAGTAATATGCGTCTATATTCCAAACATATGGAAGCCGCTAGTGTATAAGCCGGTAGCTTTAGAGTTAACATTTTTTCCCACCGAAGAATGAAGAGCTGTAATAGCCGTAGGCTGACATAATTTGCAAAGAAGACCCCGAAGAACTTAGCATTTAATTTATACTTGAAAACGATTGGAGATAGGTAGCATTCGACACGTTGTGAAACCAAAATAATAAAGACAGCAGAACGTGTTTAATGAACATTCTATATTGTCTATCACCTTCAGACAAAAGTTAATTAACTACTGAAGCCGCTTTTTTAGGGGATTGAAGTTATGTATAACATATACGATCCTACTCTCCACAGAGTAGAAGTTTTAAAATTGGAAAAGCGGCTAGACGACAAACTTCTTTACCTCAGGGATGCATTGCCAGAGTACAGTACTTTCGATGTCAATATGGATCCAGAACTTTTATCCGAAGGTAAATATTTTTAAATGATTTTCAGTTTTTTTTTTGTTCTTCACAGATTTTGGAACTTATTTAACAGTTTGAATGATGTGCTGTAGCCTTCAACAAATGGAATAATTTTCTTTAGTTCAGTACAAGGCGTATCTTCATATTTTGTTTTATCATGGTTTGTAATGAATTTATTAAAAAAAGTTATCCAAACGTATTTGAAGCAATTGTTTTGGAGAATATAGGTTTAATTGTATCGTGGGTACAATATCAAGCATCTTGGGAACAAAACGAATTATTATAGACGAATTACTAAACTTTGCATTGATTTAATTAGGATTATTAAAAATATCATTTTTTTCGCCATATAAAATATATAATTAGTAACAGAAATAAATAAAAATCGTAATAATCCAGCCATAATCGTACGTCGCGCTTTTTTGGCTATCCCGGAGTTCTACTGAAACTACCAAATATTTTTCTCCTTTTAGTAACTGCCCGCCCTCCCACATATATCCGCAGCATTTAATCCGCCTATGCATCGACCTACATATTGACTAACACCGATTATACTTAAAAAAAAGCCCTTCATATACAACATATCAACTGTTGTTTGTTAGGCTGTTTATTTAGAACGAGCGCAATATGTGGTTTGGTGTTACCAGAAGCGTCTACTTGTTTAGGATTACAATACAAAAATTATGCTTATCAATAAACGCACTTAACCAGCCAGGATGCAGTAAGTCGCGGACTGGCAACTCTGGGCGAATATGACTAAAATATGAATATTTTTAAATAGATCACCGCATGTGTTTTTGCGTTTTATAATTTTGCACACTTTTACCAGTTTTGTAGCTATGAACAAATTAAAAATGCGTGTTTTTAGCAGGGCCGGATCAGAGTAACTTCGGGCCTGAAGCGCTAAAAAATGTGGGCTAGTGACTAGAAATTCTTGTAGATAGCATTGACGCGGTAAAATAAAAACATGTAAATAAGACAATATACAAAACTGGAAAAGTCATAAAACTTATGATGCTAATAATTCAGATTAGTTTATAATTTTCACACAAAATATATTATATTCAAATCAATTCAAAACAAAAACATTACTGACATCGTGATCAAAAATCCAGAATAGATCACCCAGCCTAGACTGGCGCAGCGTTGCCATTTTCACTTTCGGCTGTTTAAATCTTAAGCCCAAGCTGGATTACGACGCGTAACTCGCGAAAACCATTTCCAAGAGATGGCCCTGAAAGCCGTTTGTTCTCCTTTAAACTATCTCAGTGACATTTACTCAACAAAAATAATTTTTTTTTGCTAATATGCCTAATTTTAGTCAAATACACTGTAAATCATAATGGAAAATGTAAAAATATTGTAACTGTCAGTTTCAACATTATAGGAGAACAATTTCAAAAACGCTATTTTTGATACAAAGTGAATAGCCAATAAAGCCACCTACACTGAAAATGCTATTTTCCATTTCTATTATTTCGGATTTTAGTTTTTAGAGGGAATAATTATTTAAACACTTAAAAAATTTTCAACCAAATAAAAACTTATATAGTTAATTCCAGAGAGATTGCTCTGAAAGCCGTTTGTTCTCCTTTAAACTATCTCAGTGACATTTACTCAACAAAAATAATTTTGTTTTGCTAATATGCCTAATTTTAGTCCAATTTACTGTAAATCATAAAGGAAAATGTAAAAATGTTGAAACAGATTGTAACTGTCAGTTTCAAAATTAAAGGAGAACAATATCAAAAACCCTATTTTGGTATTTAATAGAAAAGTGAATAGCCAATAAAGCCACCTTCATTGAAAATGCTATTTTCTATTTCTTTTATTTCGAATTTTAGTTTCTAGAGGGAATAATTTAAAACAATTATTTAAACATTTAAAAAATTTAAATTTCAACCAAATAAAAACTTTTTCGGGCCTTCTCAGCAACCGGGCCATGAAGCATGTGCTTCATGGTTAATCTGGTACGGATTTTTAGCATTTTGAATCGATGCCATAGATAACGGTTCTAGATGGGAAAAAACATTTGCACATTCCTATCCTAAATTTTAAATATTTGTTCGATGATCTGGTGGTACCTACCAGACTCCGACGGTACAATCTTGACATTTTTTTTCAAGTTAAGATATGAAAGTTAATTTGTCCAACAACCATTTTTTTCTTTGCGTCAAATTAAAATGCCTAGTGCCTAATTACTTTAGGTGATGCTTTATATATTTGGGTCGTTACTTTTTTTGTTTTATTTCTTATTCAACTTTTTATAGTTTCAATCCAAACCAAGATAAAGTGGGGTCAGAATATAATGAGATTCCCTGTACACGTTCAGGCATGGTTAAACTATTTTTAACATATTTTTTTTTATTAATACATATTTTGTTTTGAATAAATATATAGTTCATTAATGTTAAATCTCTAAAGACTATGAACTGAACAGAATAGAATTTTGTAGTGGTTGATCACACATAACTTCCACCCTTCTAATCTTATTTATTTTTGTCACCATAAAAAAAAAATTTGCACTTGTGTGGCAAATCTATGTAAACTTAAATGGGTTTCTACATGTTTATTGCAAGTATAAATGGTTTGATACCTTTATCTTTAAATACTCAGAAATTTGACAAAAACTGTGTCATAAGTAGTAATCTTATGGTAGGGTTTTTTTTCAAGTTTCTCGGTTGTCTTTAAAGATAAAGGCATCATAGTATATTTATAATCAGCAGGAAGAAACCCATTTGATGGACATATAACATCCTGTCCAATGTAAAAAATAATAACTTCGATCTGTCCCATATACTTCTCATAGTTTTCCAAGACCTATGTAAATAAGTTAAACCATACATTTGGGGAAAAAAATAATTCTTAAACAATTAAAACTTAATACTTTTAGGTGCTCCCGTTCCAGTTAATCCAATAAAGGTAAAGCTTAAACCTAGACCATGGCTTGAAAGGTGGGAAAGGCAGCACTTAAAAGGCATACAAGATTTGGAATTACCTGAAAAATTTTATAAGAGGGCAGCAGAATTGGATACACCCTGGGAGAAGTATGACTTAATGAAAGAATACATGTAAGTAAAAAGGTGAATACAAATGAGAGAAAATTTAGAATGGTAGGTGGTACACTCTGCATGGTTTTGAGTCTTCAGTTCCTGTAGTTAATCCTCTATAACTATCTCATAATACATATGTCAACCGTTTCAGTGGTAACATCAATTGAATCAAGTTAAAACGCAGTTATACTTTTAATACGATTTTTAGCAATACGTGGGTTGCTTCAGTTTGAACAAATCTTAGATTGTCAGTGTGTCTGCAGGAAGAGTTCGGAAGAGGAAAAACTTTTTAGTTGCAGCTTTACAAAAAAAAGTTATTCTTCATAAAATGGCCTGTTTTATGTAAAACGTCTAAACAATAAATTATTATTTTTTTACCAGGCGTATAAAAATGTTAATTGACTTAATGTCAAACCTTATTTTTTGCCGTTTCTTCTTTTTTTCAGGCTTCTATGATTGTTACTCCCGCTCACATCGAGTTCGACGCTGTTTGGGTTCTGATGAAGGCAGACAATGCAATGCAGTTTGGTGCTAGGATGTGTATATTTTCCACCTAATTCTAACCAGGAATGTTATCAGTCTTTCTGCCATACCTGTGAGTCGCTGAGAAATAGATTCAATAACCATACATTTTTTATTCTTGGGGATTTTAACCTTCTTTCGGTGGAATGGATCTATGAAGACAATTCACTAGTTCCAAAATGTTTACCGTCCCTAGCTTCTGAAACTCTTTTTGTGACAATGAGTTTTCTTGAATTGCAACAAATGAATTCTTTTTGCAATCACATGGGCAGAATTTTAGATCTGCTATTTGCTGATGACTTCGTTAGTGTTTTTGTTTCTTCAAATTTCCCTCTTGTACAGATTGACCTCTACCATCCAGCAATTGAAGTGAACTATAAAATTAAATATCTTTCGCCGATAAAAAATCAAAATCAAGTAAGTGTTTACCAGTTTCATAAAGCAAATTTCGTCAATTTGGATATTTTTTATAAGTAGTCCGACTGGTCATTCTTATTGTCTGAGCCTGATATTAACAGAATGGTTGAACAGTTCTATGAGGTTTTATTTCATTTCAGGGTATCAATAATTGTATCCCCAAGAAGATCGTGGCTGACTGTAAATATCCCAAATGGTTTGACCTTCCCTTAAAAAAGCTTATTGGGCAAAAAAATTGCTTATACAAAAGATATAAAAGGACCGACAAACTTGCTGACTATTTGGCCTATTCTGACATAAGACGTGAGGTTAAACTTTGAATTGATATGTGTTATCTTACATATGTCACACAGACTGAGCTACTTATCCCAGAAAACATTAAATACTTTTGGTCATTTGTACGAAACTTAAGAAGGGACTCCAATCTGCCCAGTGTTATGAATTTTGACGGGCAAGAAATCACTGGATCAAATAACATCGCAAATGCTTTTGCTACTCACTTTCAGTCTTGCTATACTTACCACCATAATTTAGACTTTAGTAAAATTGATCCAATAAGTTATTCAGGAAAGATACTATCAACATATTGTTTTACAGAGGCAGAAATCTTTAATAAATTAAAGGACCTTGATCCTTCCAAGAAAGCGGGCCCTGATGGAATTCCTACTATTCTATTGCAACGGTGCTGTGAGTCATTGTCTCAGCCTCAATGTATAATTTTTCAGAAATCCATTAATCTGGGTTCCTTTCCTGAATTTTGGAAGTTTTCTACCCTTCTGCCCATTTTCCAATCTGGTGATAAAAGTGATGTGAAGAACTACAGAGGTATTTCTTTACTTTCACATATACCAAAGCTCTTTGAGGCAATTATCACCAATCATATATTTGAGTGTTTAAAACACTATATTACGAGTATGCAACATGGTTTTTATCGTGGTCGTTCAACAACTACCAATCTTGCAATATTTCAAAACTATTTAGTGACATCGGTTGAGGCTGGCAAGCAGATCGATGTTATTTACACTGACATATCTAAGGCTTTTGACAGTGTTTGCCATCAGCTTCTGTTATGGAAATTACAGCAAATTGGTTTTTGTGGAAAATATCTTGAGTGGATCAAATCGTATTTATTTAATCGTCGCCAGCAAGTCAACATATGCGGTTCAGTCTCCAGGGAGATTCTTGTGACATAGGGTCTGCGGGACGCATGTGGGTCCAGTTATCTTTCTGCTCTTTATAAATGGTATAATAACCTGTTTCGAATTTTCCGAATGTCTTTTATATGCAGACGACTTAAAATTCTTCTCACCAGTCTCCTCAGACTCCAATCCTCTGCAGTCTGATATGGAAAGGCTCGTCAAATGGTGCAGAACTAATTATCTCTCTCAACATCTCGAAATGTAAAGTGCTCCGTTTTCACAAATGTATTAATACCATACCCTCCACCTACTTCATAGATAATGTAAACCTTGAAGTTGTTAGTTCTTTCACAGACCTAGGTGTTATTTTTGATGAAAATCTTACTTTTAATCTACATATTGATAACATTGTACTTAAGGGTTTTAGACTTCTGGGTTTTATAAAGTGACATACGAAACACGTAACTGATACCAAAGCAATTGGGTCTCTATAACTCATTGGTTCGTAGCATTCTAGAATATTGCTGTACAATATGGAGTCCATCATACCAGTGTCACATCGACAGAATTGAAAAGGTGCAAAATAGGTTTTCAAAATACCTCTTACATAAATTGCATTTCCCATATCAAGGTCTGTCATCTAATTCTAGAGCTCTTCTTTGCGGCCTTCAAACCCTTGAATTTAGAAGAAAGAAGGCACTTCTGGCCTTTTTGTATAAATTGGCGAATGGGGGGATTGACTGCGAAGTGCTGCTTAGATCAGTCCCGTTTTTAGTGCCTATTAGAGGAACAAGACAATCACAGCTATTTCTTGAAAGGTACCACTGTACAAATTATGGGTTTAGCGCATTTGTTGACTGACTGGTTCACTTTTTATTAATACATATTATTTTGTTTTGAATAAATATAGTTCATTAATGTTAAATCTCTAAAGACTATGAACTTAACAGAATAGAATTTTGTAGTGGTTGATCACACATAACTTCCACCCTTCTAATCTTATTTATTTTTGTCACCATAAAAAATAAAAATGCCCTCGTGGGACTTTTCTTATACTGTTTGCACTTGTGTGGCAAATCTATGTAAACTTAAATGGGTTTCTACATGTTTATTGCAAGTATAAATGGTTTGATACCTTTATCTTTAAATACTCAGAAATTTGACAAAAACTGGGTCATAAGTAGTAATCTTATGGTAGGGTTTTATCTCAAGTTTCTCGGTTGTCTTTAAAGATAAAGGCATCATAGTATATTTATAATCAGCAGGAAGAAACCCATTTGATGGACATATAACATCCTGTCCAAATATAAAAAATAATAACTTCGATCTGTCCCATATATTCTCTTCTTCAGCAAAACTGTTCAAACTGTTAATTCAACTTCTAAACACGTTCAAATTCATAATTTCCTTAAATATATGTTTCTATCAATTTATAATTTTTGTTATATATTTTTGTCGAGTTGCGAAAAAGCCAAAATAAAAAACTATAATTCTAACTGCAACAAATAATCTAAGTTGGCACATAAAAAAACGCCATATAATTGTTGTAATTACGTTATTGTAGGAGAACTATACCAGAAGAGGAACAAATTGAAATATTCAGTGAAGTTCAATCTGAATTGCACAGACTGGAGATCCAAAGAAAGAAGATGAAGAGGAAACGGGTTTTTGTTAAACCAAGTAAATTAGCTTAGTATTTTAGATTTATGAAAATACATTGTAATAAGAAATCAAAAAGCATTTTTTGTTGTATAACTATTACCCAGTCAGTCTGATTAAATATCTATTTGTATATGTCTGTATCCTGTAAACAGTATGACCTAGGGTGCCGTTTCTCTTTCTTTTGTATTAACACATCAAGGACAGGAATGACACCATCTGACTTGGTGTAGATAATCTAAAAATATAGTTAAATTTCCTTCTCCATGAGGACATATTACAAAAGTATCATCTACATAACTAAACCAATTATTGATTAATCGTTCAATTAGGTGTTATAATAATCCCTGACCCAAACCAGTTTGAATACTTTCTATAGGGATGGGATCATCAGGAGATTTCCTCAGAGATCAAACTCATATCAACCCCAGAGTTGTTAGTCCGCGGGCGCTTCTACCCATAATTCGCCATCCAATTTCTCTCTAAGACATTTTACTTTGCATTTTAATTTACACTAGCAATGAAATATTTCTAAGTAAGAAAATCGCACTGTTCGGAAACACTTCACATTCAAAATACCTAATGTATATTTCAAACTAATTGTAAGACTCTGTATATAAAACAATGTTTCTAATCCCCTTCTAAGGATAGAAAATCGTTCGAATTCCAAAATTAACTAATAATATGACATGAATTTTACATTTAATCAATTCAGTTTCATGAACTTAAAAACCACGTCTACGTGGCAACACCGCTCTTCCTCAGATTTCGATACCTTGCAAATCAATATCAAAACTGCTATTCACGTCTTTTCATCAGTGACCCGCCAATCAGAGCGACTCGCAACAGCTGACTGCATAACCTTGTGTTAATAATTATTCTATTATACTGTTGGAACACAATGCTACTCGAGCTAACAAGCTTCACAAAGAATACTTAACGACCCTTGTTTTTACCTCGCCGAAATAAACCTATACATTAGAAGACGTAATTAACGGGAGGATCGAAAATTTAAACAATAGGGTATTTTGATTGCCATGTTACTTTGGTGAGATTAAATGCTGGTTTGAGAGCAACTTTCTTGTGAAGTGGTATCAAAATATAAAAACATATGATATGCAGAGTGTACTTAATAAAAAAATATTTTTGTTTCTTTAATAATAAAAACGGACGGTCCCGTAAATACCAAAATACTTTATAGTTATTATTTCTTCCTAACATTCAATTTTTGAAAAAACTTTTTTTCGTTAAGTCTTCTTGAATTCAAAGCCTTCTTTGTTGTATATCCAGCCTAGGGAAGAATCAGAACAGTCTCAAGGTGAATGGGATTCATATTCATATATACCTGTCAAAAATCCACCAGCCTAGCTATCAACAAACTTTCCAGGCTGTACTTGAAGGGGTTCGAGAGGTTCCTTGACACAAATGCCTCATTGTATGACTTGACTAAAGCGTTCGATTGTATCTCCACAAATATAGTAGTGACCAAACTCGCATCCTACAACTTTAGTGAGAATAGTCTGAGGCTGATCGGGTCATATTCGTCCAACAGAAGCACGTGTGGATGCAGTCTCTTCCAGGCTGATTGTGCAGCATGGAGTCCCCCCATGGCTCAGTTCAGGGGCCCATATTGTTCATAATCTACATCAATGACTTAAGCAGTAGACTCCTCTGTGAGTAAACTGAAAATCTAAATTTCACTCCACGTAGAAGTGATGGGGAAGGTACCCAGGTGAGTTTTTTGGATGTGCTTCTCAAACCAAGACTATCATGGGAGGATCATAACTAAGTACAAAACTATGCACAATTACTTTTCTAATATGTGACTTGGCAAATAAAGTGTCGCCAGATGTCCTTCTTGTAGAATACCATGCATACTTTGGGTCAAACATGTCCTAAGTTGTTATGATTTCTGGTCAGACATCTCATTCATCCAAAGTGTTTGCCGTCTAGAGGTGTATTTGGGTTATGATGGGTATTGGCTATAGAGATTGCTGCCGCTGGTGCTTCGCGAGACTGAATATTCTCACCTTCCCATGTGTTTTTATCCTTCAGGGCCTTGTCTATCTATATCAGGTCAAATATGGACAATGGTATGATACGCAGGGATATCTATGAATATCCCAGCCAGGATATCCAGGGATGGTGTACCACAGTTTTGATCTTTTTAATGCACTTCCTGACGCCGTCAAACAACTTGAGATCAAGAAGTTTAAAACCATCATATTTAACTCAAAAAGTCTTTTACTCAACAGGAGAATATATAGAAAATGATTTCAGTGATCTCTCCTCTTCTGAGCCCTGGAAGTTCCTAAATCTTACTGTGTACGTAAAGAATTTAAAAGTTTGTGATTTCTATTGTCAGTATATCTCTTAAACTTTAGGATATTTTAAATATCTTAGGCATGAGTACTTCCTTTTAAGGGATTTCTATTGTATCTTACTTTTGTACTTCCATTTTGACATTGAATTTTATTAATAAAGTCTACTCTAGTTTAGGTGTCCTCGGCGGAAGAACAAAAATTATTAATGGCAGGGATGCCAAAAGAAGTCTACACTTTGTATTTCTATTCTATTCGTCTTTAGTACCGGAAACTACTAGTTCACTTTGACAATAGAAATTATGCCGTTGTAGGGGATCAGGGGGGGGGTTGTTATCACCTTGGCTTCCTGTCTGCATCTGGTACGTAATTACCCTCACCTACAATATTTTGACAGCAATGTAAACATTGGCTGGTCCAAAGAGCTATCAAAGACTTACAGTTGAAGTCCGACCTAAAAAACGGCCTTGCTTCCTGGACATCATGACAAAAAAACACATATGAGTTTAGACCTAAAATTCTATTCTGAAGAAATTAAAATTTAGTTTGAATATCTTGGGCATCATCTGCGAGAGAATGCAGATGGCCTGTAATATATTGGAGGCATGGTGTAATGAGGTAGGTCTCACGGTTAATCCGCGGAAGACAGCTGATCCTCTTCACAAAGAGGAATTTAGATTTTCGACCCCCAAGATTGTATGGTCAACAACTGACCTTGACAAAAGAGGTTAAATACCTGGGGGTCACAGTAGATGCAAAGCTGAGCTGGAAGACTCATGTCGATAGGCAGATAAGGAATCAATAGGGACCTTCTGGCAGCTCCGTAGAGCGGTAGGCACAACCTGGGGGCTAAGTCCTAGGGTCATGCACTGGCTGTACCAAGCAGTCATAAGACCCAGGATATCATACGGCTCAGTAGTATGGTGGCCCTCGGTGGAGAGGAAAACCATTCGTTCCAATCTTGCAAAAGTCTAGAGACTGGCTAGCCTAGCGATAACTGGAGCAATGAGGACGACGCCGTCAGCAGCATTGGATGTCTTGCTAGGGCTGCCATCATTGTTGACTTTCATTAAGAAAAAGGCTATGGCAACGCACTTGCTAATGGAAGACGCAGGAGCTTGGCATACCAAAAGTGAGGTTGTGGGTCATGCAAGGATCTTCCACATTGTGGAAAGATAGATCCCTTTATCTACCTAGAGAGTAGTATGACCCTCAGGCAAACTAAGATGGCATAAGGGTTATAGTATCTCAATCCCCGAAAGAGAGGACTGGGAGAGAAACAGGCTGGAGTTCTCCAGAGAGGCAATTGTTTGCTATACGGATGGTTCACGTATGATACAGTTGCAATCATCTGGTGCTGGAGTTTATATTGAGGCTACACAAACCGGGTCCAGCTTCCTTTTGGGGAAGTTTTCAAAGGTGTTTCAGGCTGAGGTATATGCCATTCTATTGGCAATAATGATGAAGGAAGTCATAGAGAGGGCAGAGGGAGAGATTGTCATATGCTCAGACAGTCAAGCAGCACTAAAAGAGTGAAGTTGGTTTGGATGCCAGGACACTGTGGGATTGAGGGCAACGAGAGAGCAGATGAGTTTGCTAGACTCGGCGCCACCAGCCCGTATGTAGGATCAGAACCAGCTTTAGGCATCACTAGGCAGAAGATAAGGACAGCACTCGACGAATGGGCACAATATGAACTTCAACATGAATGGGGCCAGTCCGGGGTCGGGAGGCAAGCTAAAGACTTCATTGTGAAGCCCGATAAGGACCGAACATAGTGGTTACTCGCCCGAGACAGGAAAGCTCTAAATTCCATCGTAGGAATAGTAACGGGGCACTGTCGATTGAGGAGACACCTCTTTAAGTTAGGCATTGAGGAAGATTCTATCTGCACGGAGTGTCAGGAAGAGGAGGAAACTCTGCTTCACTTCCTGTGCAGATGTGAAGCGCGAGCGAGATTGCGACGAGATATTTTCGGCACTACGGTCTTGCATAGGGACGAAGTTAAGGATCTTGCATGGAAGGATATACAGACTTACATAGTAAGGACAGGCAGATTCAAGAATGTACACCTGGTGACGGGTGGTGGTTGAGGGAGGAGCTGGGGTAGACTGAAAGGGCCCTATAGGCCTACCAGTCAGGTCTCTAGACCTCCCCCTAACTATTACTACTACTACTACTACTACTAGTTTGAATATCTACAAAGGACACAAACAGGGTTTTAAAGGACATAACGTGTTTAAGTGAACTGTACTTTAATGTACATTGCAAATAAATACTACAAGGAATGGCTGTATAATTTTTCTATAGACAATTTCAATAATTTACAATTTCAAGAAATAGAGATTTTGTTACAAATCAAAAAAAAAATAGACAATATAAAGGCAGTAAAATATGCTTATTTACAAATGTTTCAGCGTTTTTTTAAAACTATACAATAGAACCTTTACAATTTTCATGAAGAATCACTCATAAAAAAATACTCTACACAAAGAACTCGACAACACATCTCAGGTAGGAATTTATACACGGCGTAATCAACTACACCTATTATACCCCGTCTTAGAAGGGGGTCCCGGGGGCGCCCTGTGGTTAAGCGAACTAATAAACTGTTTTTGAAACTCATCCTGAAAACCGATGGCGCCACTGAAATTCGTCCTTTCATTGTTCACTCCACTACTTTGGCTGGAATTTGAATTCGAGTAATTTTTGTTAAAAGCTATTACTGATACCCCAGAGTTGGATACTTCTGCTGATTTCGAAGGTGAAGACAATTTTTGAAGTGCTTTTAGGCTTTCCATAACTTTCTGAACATCGTCCTTGTCGTTAGGCAAGTGAACATTGGTGGGTGTTACATTAAGACAAGGGAATTTCGTTTTTAACTCGACTTCAAAGTTTGGACTCGATAAAGGCTCCGGGCGTTCTCTGAGCAGTTGTGAAGTACAGGGAGTTTCATCTATGATTTTTGAAGTTTTGACTGGAGTGTCGGTGAGATCAATTACTTGGCAGTGTGTCTCTTTTACTATCACAGGGTCTTCTTTAGTCTTGGAACTTAGAACGATAACTCCATTGTCCTTGGTTTCTTGTGAATGGTCTGATTTTTCCTTGGGTATTGGTTTTATAATTTTTTCCGGTGCCGATTCTACTTGCTTTATTATCGAATGGGATATGATTTCAGGCATTCTTTCTAACGTTTCCCTAACTACAGGCTTAATAATGGTATCCGGCTTAGCACTACTAAAGTTATTATTGCTCACTTCTCCTAGCTTATCAATTAAATTTACTGGCGTAATAGTTAGATTATTCCCCGAACTATAATTAATGATTGAGGAAGTATTGGAAGACGTAGGCAGCTTTTGGGAATGTTTACTGGAGACTGTACTAGCTAGAGCGGACGCCTTGAAATCCGGTGTTCTTATCGCCAGGCTATTACAATACTTTTTGAGCACTGTCATGGACATCCAACCTCCTGGCCATAAAACCAAAATATTTCTTTTTAAATATTCTGTTAACAAGTCTTCTAGGCTATCTTTCGGTTTGCCTTCGTGCAAAAGACACCTTTTCTGGAGGCTTACAATGTCTCGAAGCATTCTTCTGAAAAATAAAGATTAATTTATTTATGGAAAGAAAATATATAGTACCTGCATTATTTTTTTCATATTGAACATTTATATTGTGGAAAATCCTTAGATCGAGAACGACTTTGAGATATTTGGAACTGAAAAAATATAATTTGTTTCCCTTTCAGATGTTTTAAAACGAATTTTTATCACATGAAAAAAAAAAATATATCACTGACGCCACAGATTTGTAAAAAATGATCTCTGCAATCTGACAACATTGGTGAATATTGTTGTGTTTGTGGTTTCCCTAACAGAAAGGCCATTGATAGAGGTAGAAACGTAATCTTAACCTCCCATACATATAACATCTTTTGCAACTATAAATTTAAAAGATTTCCTGTCACAGGTATTTTCACAGCACAATAAGAATACTTTGATGACGAAAAAGACTGTAATGGTGCAACTATTGTTTGATGGGTTAAAATCACCTGAGGATTGTAGATATAAAATAAATTTGGGTAAAATTTACCATGTTGCTATGTGTTTTATTGTTCATTTTAGGGATTAAAGGTTCGTCACAAATCTTTGTTAACCAGTGTACACTATAATTATCATTATTTAAGGTTTAGTTATAAAAGTATTTATTACTAAGGTATTTTTCTCTACTACTTTTAAATATTTGATGCATTATTTCATTGTATTTATTTTTAAACAAAATATTACCAACATTTTATATAGAAATGGTATTAAACCAATGGGTATTTTACAACAGTCTGTTTATTATCAGCTCACAGTTCGGTATTGTCACAAACTATGAACACAAATGTGACATTTTTCCAACCTTACTGTGCCTGAAATTAATTGAAATGTTGTTTTGTGAGCTTACAAAAGCTATTGATTGTGATACTTACAAAGTACTGCTCAGAAAACTTAAGATGTTAGAGGAATTGAAACAAATTATCAAAACGTTCCAATTAACAGTATGGAATATAAAAAATTAAATGTAACAACAAATGTACTAGGGTTCCTATTTTTTGCACCACAGTCAAATTTACAATTATGAACTGCAACACATTCACCTGAAGTATTTACATCTGCAAATAGTTTTAGGTCGTCGGCTTAAGACACTCATAGAATATGAAACCTGAATTGTTTAATAAAATTTGATCATGGACCTACTGCAGTGTTCCGGGAGATAGGAACCAGGACAAGTTATACCTGGTTTAGAATTCAATTTGTTTTATTTTGTTATTAAAATTTGTATAGGATTATACATTCCTAACAAAACAAAATTAAAATATTTATTTATCTTTATGCAGGCAGCACATATGCGACATTCGACGAGCAACGATCAATCATTAATCGGCGACTTCCTACTAGTTTGGACGGGTTACTGTAGCTATTATTTGTTATTTTAGAGGGACACTGTATGCTAAGTAAAAAAAATCAGTTTGGGTTCTGAGAGAGACATAGTGCTGTGTTGGCTGACTTAAATCTGATTTCTTTAATCCTAGATGACTTTAAAAGAGAGCAAGATGGCAACTGTATTCTGTACTGTTGAGTCGGTGTTGTCAGTCACTCATAAAACCCATCCGAGCAATATTTCAGATAACATTTGACAAGGGCATCTTTTCATCAATCTGGAAAAACTCCACTCTTATCCCCATATTTAAGTCAGGTCATAAGAAGATCCAGTGCCAGAAACCTGGCTGTATATCAGAATTTTCTGGTTACTTCCCTGGAAGCGGGTCATCAGGTCGACGTGATCTATACCGATCTCTCGAAAGCTTTTGATAGTGTCATCTGCTCATTCTGAGGAAGTTGTCTGGAATCGGTCTAGGGTCCAGATACCTATCCTGGATCGAGGATTACTTGTCCAATCGTAGTCAGCGCACGCACGTGGGAGGTGCGGTATCTAGAGAGGTGAGAGTTCTTTTAGGCGCCCTACAGGGCTCCCACATCAGCCCTACATTATTTTCACTCTTTATTAATCACGTGTCACACTGTTTCAAAAACTCTAACCTTCTTATGTACGCGGATGATTTGAAATTCTTTGGCATTGTTAAGCCATCATATAACACACTTCAGTTAGACCTAGATAGTCTGGTGTCGTGGTGCACAAATAACTATTTAAAGTTAAATGTAAAAATAGCAAAAAGATGACCTTTTGGAGGAGCCTAATTCCAACAATGTTTGATTACACAACTGATAGCATTTCTCTTGAATCGGTAATATCATTCAACGATCTTGGTGTGTTATTTGACAAAGACCTGTCATTTAATCTACATATCGATCAAATAGTATCAAAAAGTCTGAGGCTATTAGGTTTTATCAAAAGAAACCCATCTGTATGAATGACACCAAAGCAATTACATACCTCTTTAACTCTCTGGTTCGAAGTATACTTGAATACTGCTCAGTCATATGATGTCCCTTTTATCAGCGTCACATTTCTAGAGTAGACAGAGTCCAAGCTAAATTTGCAAAAAAATATTTAAACACCACTTTCCTTATTTGGATGTGCCTCAGGAAACCAGACTTTTGCTTTGTGGTCTTAGACCTCTTGAAATCCGGGCGCGAGAACTTTTATTTGTTCTTTCTCCATAAGCTAATTAATGAGACTATTGATTGCGCTTTTTTTTTTTTTTTTCTATTCAGAATAGCATATAAGTTGAACCATTTGGAGAATTACCTCTGTTGTGTACTGTTCTGTATAAATAAATAAAGTGTTCCAATGTATCGCCTGAGCTGCTTATCAGAAAGCTTAATTATTATGACTTTAGTGCAGACAGTATTAGCACTTATTCAATCATATTTGGATAATACGGTGTCAAAAAGTGTTTAGAATAATCAGCAGCAATAGCAATAGATGATATATAGGAGTACCTCTGGAATGTATACTGGGTTCCTTGATATCCATAAATAACTTACCCTTGATAAGTAACAAAGAACAATATGTTCTGTTTGCTGATGACACCACAATCTCGGTTAGGAACCCAGAATTGGATGTATTGATGGGCAGTATGTGCGATACACAGTTGAGGGCGGGCAGCATGTTGTTTTTTCCGAGAGACTCTCTACTGACTGTGCACTTTCTCATAATTCTGTAAATTCTTCACAGTGAAACTGAACCCTGAACTTAGGTAGGATGTTCATGCAGTATCTATCTGGGTAACTTGTCAGTACAATGTCTGCTGGCATGTTGCGAACTGTATACTTTGCACTATTTCACTCTCTAATATCCTATGCCATTGTGGCTTGAGGTCCTGCCCCACAGTGGTGTCCCTGCAACACAGGACTGTGTAGATTCTCGATGACACAGTTTACCGGGATGATTGCAAAGCAAGTTTAATTAAATTGCAAATATTTACATTTCCCAACATGTTCATTTTTGAAAATCCGTTTTACATTAGATGCAATTTGTACCAGTACCCATTAAATGAGATCGGGCATCAGCATACCACGGGGGGGGGGGGGCAAGGGCAGCTCTCTGTGTCCCTGTGGAGGCATCTTACACTATTTAACAACTTACCAAATGAAGTAAAGAATTTTTCTGATGTTGTTTAAGAGAAGGATTCAGGAGGTGTTGAGAAATCCTATTTATAGTAAAGATGAATATATGAATTTAACTTTTAAAAAAATATATGTAAATTTCACTGAGTAGGCTTCTTTTGATTTTATATATGTGTAAAGCTTTAATTATGTTTTTTTAGTGCTTAGTATTCAATTTTAGACTTTTTAAACATTTTTTTGTGTATTGATAAATGATGACTTTTTATAAGTTTTATATTTTCCCTCTTTTATGCAAAATATAAACTTCAAAAATGTGCATATGACAGTGGATAGACTGTCGTTTACCACCGATGAGATTTGATTACAATTAGCAATTGAAAATATAGTTCACATAATTAAATTTAGTTTTAATTGGATGTAGATCCTGTATAAATGAATAAATGCTATTGTAAGTATTCGATGAAACAAAGTAATAAGGACCTCTGCCAATTATGTTTATGATATATTATTTATGATATGAAGTGTAGTAGTAACACACTTGCATAATTCATAGATTATTTATGGGCTGTTTTAAAAATTCATAGTATTTAATTTTAAAACAATTCCTAAAACTTCTGTGACAGATACTATGGTTTTATTTAACTCACTTCATTTCATCATGCAGAGGAAATCTTCTTCTTGGTATCTTCAAATTTTTCAGTTCTTCATTAGTAGCTGCTTCTTGAGAAAACCTGTAATTAAAAATGGTAATTATTGGAATGTATTTAAGTTTTAAAAAAACACAATAAAAGCAGTTGAGTTTAAAAGAGGTTATATGTACAAAAGGCAACTTTTTGGGAAATGGGATGAACACATTCTATACATTAACAACGCGACAGTTTAAAGCTTGTAGAAGAGACCAAAAATGCATAACTACCAGTTAATTAATAAATTATGATGAGTTTTAGAATCTCATTTAGTTGAAGATACTGCAAAAAAAAGTAAAAACACGTTTACCCTTGTTCATATCTTGAAGAGTAAAATATATTTTTTGATAATTACTTTTAAAGTTGACAAAAGAAATGTTTTAAAATATTATTTAGTTAGAGATGTTCTTCCTAAAATTACATGTTTTTTACCTACTCACCATTAATTACCTTACAATGAAAATTACGTCTATTGCATATTATATATACTCAATGGCCTATTAGAAATATCTGGAAAACTAATGAATACAATACTTTGAAAATTTGGTTCAGGACTCCCCGTCAAGAAAAACTTTCTAAAATATTTTTAATTTTGCGACGTTGCCGCTGTTACCCTAAATCAGTGGCAACATCTGTTTTCTAAATGTCCGTTATATTATTGTATTTTTCTAGCATTTCTAAGTATTTCAAACACCTAAATTAAACTGTTTTCAATAAAATGACATTTAAAAATTGACATTTTTGCCTCTAGAGTAACTGCCAAACCACTTAGATTGGAACAAAATAGATCTCATTTCCCTATCTTAGTTTTTAATCATCTATTTACCCAGACACCAATTTCCGATTCGACAGGAATTGTCAGAGAGTGCTGTCGAGAGATAGATAACTAAAAATTAAAATAAAAAAGTGCAATCCATTTTGTTTCAAGCTAAGTCGTTTGGCAGTTACAGGCCTTCAAAGAATCAAAAATGTCAATTTTCAAGCATCATTTTCTTGAAAACAGTTGATATGAAAATATCAAAGACACGCTTTTTAAACATCGTATTTCTCTTTTCGATTAGTATTCCATAAATCGATAATAAAAGAAAAAGTTGAAACATTAAATTACCAAGACGAAAACATATTGGAGAGTACAGATCTTCTAGACATTGTCCGGCAGGGTTGTTTCGAAAATACGTATTTGATAGCAGAAGGCTGGAATCTTTCACTTTTTACATGCCCTAGGCAGGAGCAAGTAAGGGTACGACATCTTCAAAACACTGGGAGCCCTAATATGATGAGCTTTGATTGAAGATGAAGTAACGTGGAAGGAAGCTCATCAAGGAGTAAGAAACATAACTGAAACGACGGAAAGGGAAAGTAGACGCTGAACACAGTAAGTAAGGTAGAACCAATGGGTTTTTACAAGCAATTTGAAAATTTCAACTTTCAAAATGACAATTCGTGCAGCGATTAGAGTGTAAGATTGAAATGTTGGTGCGTTCTCAAAAAAATCGTAATCGTGCTACAACCATAAAACCTTCGAGTGTAATAAAATAAAAAATTAACTCACTTTCTCTGCAAAACCCTCCGGCATTCTTTTTCGTGATTTGTTATTAGTGCTGGCATCAACTGATCAATCTGAGCCCTCAAATTGTCTATTGTCCTCGCAAGTTTCTTCTGTTCGTCTTCAAATACCAAATTCTTTCCCCGTTTTATTAATGTCTCTTTGCGGCACTTAACGAACGGCGCCAAATGTTCATAAACTCTCACTCTCGATGAACGTCCAAGTACCTTACATTTACGTTCCAAGCTAGAATTGATCAAAAGTAAGTAACAAGTAAATGCCTTTCCCCAGGTTTCGTTTTATTTTTTTACTTTATTATCTTTAAACTATTTTTTAAATATAATTATTATTTATAATTTTACGATTCTTTATATCTCATTTTATTATAGTGAAAAGTGAAAGCGAAAGCACAGAACAGAAAAAAAATTACGGTAAATTCTGATTTTTATCTCGGAATTTATTAAATTCTGAGTTACAACTAAGAATTTGATAAAACTCAGAGTTATATGTCGGAATGTAATCAAATTGGTTCCTAGTTAGAAGATTAATAAGAATTTTTCGTCCATGTTGCTTGTTTACATTTTGAGATTGCCAAAATAAGATTAAAAAATATATATAATTCAGCTGTTTTTAAATCAAATATTAGTTAAAAAACAATAATAGAGAACTAGTGTAACCTGCACAAGTGAAGGCAGAATAATTTTGTAAAAAGTATTTGTTTTGCCATTGTGTGTGTTTTTCTAATCTAAAAACATAAATTGCGAGATTTGGAAACATTCTTCTGAAACCTCTCTGCAGTTAGTGATTTCAAAGTGGAAATAACTGACGAAAGGGTAGTAAGAGTGTTCTTAGACTTCAAACGAGTCTTCGAAATTGTCGATAGACAAATTTTATTACAAAATATAGCAAAATATAGGATTTTTGGAAATGTTTATAGGTGGTTTGAGAATTACCTTCGTGAAAGGTATCAGCAGACTAGTGTTAACGGTGTGCTTTCTAATAAGAAGCAAGTGTAATATGGAGTTCCGTGGGGAACAATACCTGGACCAGTATTGTTCCTGATGTATGTAAATGACATAAATGAGTATCTCTTAGGGCATACTATGTATGTATGTATACTTGTTTGCAGATGATACATGTATTTCAGTAAATGTTGTAGATGTAAATGTAGCAATTAATAAAATCGAGAATTGAGGAGCATTGAAAAATGGCTAGTCGAAAATACATTATTTGTTGTCATGATTTTTAATGACAAAGTAAATAAAAATTATAAAAGAATCAAATTGTTCAATAAGGAGCTTCAGTATTGTAATGTATGCAAATATTTAGGCATAGTTATAAAATTATTATATATTCACATTTCGAATATTGTCCCACTATTATGTCATATATCTGAATCAGACTGAAAAAGAAAAATTGTTATTACTTCAAAATAAAGCTATGAGAATAATATTAAGGGTTGATCATTACTCTAGGATCTCTTATATATTATCTACTTTAAATTTTATGTCAATTAAGAAAGTTTAACTATGCCATTTATTTATAAGATTGTTGTTACGATGCTACTATAGTATATGTGTAATAAAATTAAGTTTATTAATGAAGTGCATTCTCATAATACTCAGACAAGTGCAAATATTTACGTTTTGGTTGCCCGAAAGATTGAAACACACAAATCTTTATTTTATAAGAGGTTGCTAGCATATAATGCACTACCATTATAGTCTATAGAGTTTATAAAAAAAAAAACTTCTAGTTTATTCACAGTTTATATTTATATTTTTGTATTTATTAATGGTTTTCTTTATTATTTACAGTAGTCTTTTGCTAATAAAATAATTTCATTTCAGATAGTACAGATAGATTTAAAATGTTTGAGATAAAAGTTACAATTTATTAAATTCTGAGTTAGAATTTAAATAAATTCGGAGACAAAAGTCAGAATTTTATACTCTCCGAGTTGGAAATCAGAATTTAACAAAAGTCTTAATTAGAAGTAGGAATTTGATAAATTAAGAATTTAACTAAATTTCGAGATAGAAATTGGAATTTAATAGATTTCTAGTTAAAGGTCAGAATTTAACAAAATTTTGAGATAAAAATAAGCGTTTAATAAGTTTCTAGTTAGACGTAGGAATTTGATAAAGCCGAGTTATATGTCGCAGTTTAACTAAATGCTGAGTCTTAAGTCATATTTTAATAAATTCTTAGGTAGAAACTAAAATCTAAGTAAATTCCGAGATAGAAGCCAGAATTTACCAAAAACGACTTACAAACATTAAGATGATTATTGATTTATTACTAAAGGAATTTATAATTGGATTTACCAACAAATTAAAGAAATGAACAAATGAATTTCACATGAATATAGTAGGTACTTACTTCAGCAGCATTATATTAACGTGCCCACTGAAAAATTTTACTTTTCCCCCATCTTTGTACTCTCTTGCAGCTTGCTTGATTTTCTCTATTATTTCCAGAATATCCGCCGGCAGATTTTCTGGAAGTCTTGCAATTTCTGCTTTGGAAAAATTATTGGTAACAGTTTCTGTTTCCATAAGCAATGGTGGTCGGTTATCGTCTAAAACAAATAAATAAATATTTTATTTACGGATCGGCTATTTTTAATATTTAAAAGTGTCCTATATCCTTCCAATAACTTTTTTTAACCAAAATCTAGTCTTTGAAAAACGTATTTATGTAAATTAAATGTAATGCAGTGACATTAAATTATTGTTAAATTTTTTTTTAAATTAAGGTGTTACCAAGAATAAAATGCGAGATTAAATAATACCGTAATAAAAAATTGATAAATTACATTAACTTACAGTAATTTACTAATTTTTAAAATCTTATTTTTGTTTGTAAAATATTAAACTGAAATTAAAGAAATTAAGTATTGTTTTTACTTAGATTTTCCTTGTAAGATTTTTCAACTTAGGCTGGGTTAATAGGGTTAACCCTATTTTTAACAATGCTTTACCCAATCTCTTAATTTCTATTCCTAATCCTTAATTTTTAGTGTATTCCACCAACAGCGTCCGCTAAATAGGTTTACATTTCAAGGATTCTTCTTAGCAATAAGCTTAAGGATACGAATTAAAATTGTGAGCATGTCTGCAAAGAAACATGAAGTATAGTAATCACTAGACATGAAATTCGGTTTTATTAGTCCCTCTTCACTTAGCGGTATAACCAAGTTAAAACATGTATAAAACTTGGAGAAAAAACACAAACGTGGATTCACTGGCAGGAGCCAGCCACACATTTGTAAATTTGGTCAGAAAAGCCCCAAATTTTTAGAGTCAATATCTGACGTCTCTACAGAGGTAACCTTGACAGCCGTTACATTCAAGCCCAAGTAAGGTAACCACTAGACACGTTTCAGTCTTATTAAACCCTCTTCACTTATCTTATAACCAACTTAACTTATAACCAGGCTGAAAGATGTAAACAACTTGGAGAATAACGAATTTAGAAATTAGATAAAGCCGGCCTTCGCAAGGATGTAAAAAGTAAGAAAAATTTTACTGATTTTTAGCATCATTTTCAAATAAAGAGAAGATTGTTATTGATTAGCAAAGTTTGAAAATTCAGCTGCTATTATGTATTGCATAAAATAATACAAATTTCTTAAAAAAAAACATGGTCCAATTGAAAATCTGTATAAAACAGCAGTATCTATGATATGCAGATATATTAATAACAAAGCTAATCCTAAAATACTTAATATACACCAAAAAAATTATGTAATAAAAAATAAAGCATCTCTTTTAGAATTATTATTTAATATTATTATTGTTAGAATTCCCTGTAATGAACTTATACGGTTGGTTGGGAATGTTGAAAATAAATAAAAGCAGTTAATATACAGGCAGGGTTGGGTAATTAAGATGTAGAAAACTGTTTTAAACATAAGATGTAGAATAAGTGGTAAAGTATATACACCAAATTCTGGACATTCTAAAAAATTGAGAATGGTTGGAACTCTACTGTGTAGATTCAAATTATTCAAAACTCAAATAATATTCTTCGATGGCTCAAAATTATATAATTAGTAGTTTAAATGATGAGATATTTATTAAGTTTGATGCAGACAGCAATCAGGAATATTGTTCTGTTTGAGAAAAACAATTATGAATATGATTTGTGAATGTCAACTCTGTTTAGGTCTCATTAAAAATATATATTTGACTTTTTACTTATGTTTTCCATTTTAAAGTTATTAAACTGGAATTTGTAGAAAGCTTCCAATGTAATATACATAATTTTCTATGTACAAAATAAAATATCTTTTATTATATTGGCTCAATCTTGAATACAGGTTACTTGTATTTATAAACAAACCAACTTGATAAGAACAAAACAGTTTAAAAAGCTTTCTCCTTACCATTATCTCAAAACAAAACAATAATAAATTTTGATTAGTTAATAGTCTATACATTTATAATTTTACAATCCAACATTTAATTCTAAAAAAAACTTTTTTCTTTTTGTAATTTCCATTGGAAATTTTTACATTTAAGCAAATAGTCCGACACTCTAATCATATTCATAATATAGTTTTGCTGGCAAATTATACATTTATATTATACATTAATATGATTTTCGAATTTTGTTTGCAACCTAAAATTTTAAAATAAAATTAAAAACTTACTGATGCATTGATGACTATTTTAAGTTATTTTGATTTCATCTTTAATGAAAGTTAGTTGATATCTTTTATATTTTGACTACTTTTTAGTGTAGTACTTAAAAAAAAGTATGTGATGTGAATAGCTGTAGCATCATTGATTCTATTTTATTGTAATGACGTATGTAAACGATTTTATTGTTTTTACATGAAATATATGACTTTGATTAATGGGAACTAAAGAAAAGTCGGTTTCGAACACGCGAAGTCATTTTGCAACAATAATGCACTTCGAACATACCTTAATTAAGCTTAATACATTAATCAACATACCATTTTTATTCTGATCTAAAGTCTTTTGTACTTCAAGCGTAACTTCAAGTTTTTCTGGTGGTTTTTGTGTTTCTTCAATTCTTCCTATTACCGAGTCTATTGCAGCGACAACGCTGCTTAATCGCATAGGCTTCTTGTTTTCTTTAGGCACATCTTTAACCAAATCTAAAAAATATACTTATATTGCATACTACATTTTTTAGGCATAAACTCAGGAAAATTATTTATTTATAATCTGACCTAAATTAAACTTAAGTTATTATATATAAGAGTTACTTATAAAAACTACAAATTAATCAGCGAAATTTACAGTGAATTACACTTAAGTGCTAATTAATATTCTTATTACTATTGAACATGTTTTTTTAATTTACTTTTTGACACAATAAATAAATCAATATTCATTTCTTTTACTACTCTGTTACAGTTTAACAGGCAGGATTGTATGGTGGAGTCATAATTTTCCACCCTGAAGAGGTACTCCCTTCTCTTTAATCTAACATTAGGTACATCAAAATATATTTTACTTAATAAAGAGCTAAGATTATGGTGTAAGATGTCATATATAAACATTACTCTGAAATTAATCTGTATCTTTCAACGGTTAACATTTCCAAGCTGTGTATAATATGAAATCAATATGGGATTTATAGGATAACATTATGTCTTAGAAAATAAATATATCTAACGAATTTGTATTTTCACATTAGAATATCAAAAATGTTTTGGTGCCCATAACACATTACTATATTCAAGTTTAGACCTCACCAATGCATAAGACTATATACGTTTTCCAACTTCTAAAATCTCTGACAAATCGTAATACAAGGTTTAACCTTCTGCTGCACTGATGATGCAATAAATTCTTGGGAGACAATTAAAATTTAGAAATAATACCCTGTTTTCAAAATATCATTGTGAAAGTAAACGAGTTTTATTGTCAAAATTGTTCATTTCTAATTTCTGCAGGCAACCCTGTGATACAGTTTATCAAAAACTTTTGATATCAGTATAAATTGTGCCTACTAGAGATTTTTACGAAGTGCGAAGATACAGTTGTGGATGATGTAAGATTTTTTATTACTAAAACCGTGCTGTCTGATAATTACAAGTTATAGTAATTTATTCAATTATGTACTGTAATTTTGAATATCTTACTCAGAGTATTAAGGATTGTTACTCCTCTGTAATTTGTAATGAGTGTTGTATTTCCTTTTTTGAGTACAGGAATAACTTGGCCAACATTTAGCTTTTCTGGAAAATTACTAGTTTTATTGCCAGGTTTAGTAAGATTTTAATTGGCTTCATCTCTATATCACACTTAATAATAATAATAATAGTCTTTATTAAGCATATGCAAACATTTACAAGATATACACACACTTGGAACACAGATATTCCTCCACTTAACCATGAACTGTGATCCATTATGTGACCTATGATAGAAAAAAAATACAAAGTACAAACTTATTTATCATAAAAGTATAACAGGCTAACAGAACATTTGTTATCTAAATACATAGTAATAAATTCTTATAACCTATTCTGAGTTTTTTGATCCTATACTGCCTAAACTGTGATGGAAGAGTATTACAAAGTTTAACAGAACTATGAGAATATCATTATTGCACAAAATTTGAAATCAATCTAATAAGTAGTTTCCTCATTCTGATTTTTTAAAATATTTTATTAAACCGTCATTTTGTTTTGCCATCTTGGATTCATACCAAAAATTTATCAGTTTATTTCCACATAATACTCGATTTTTGTGCAAATTTTCAGGCAAATTGGATATGTAGTTTTTTAGTAATAATTTTTTTTAATATTTCACTAGGCCGCCATTTTGGTCCGTCACATTGTATTTTTACCAAGATGTAATCATTTCATCCCAAAAACATTTTTTGAGAATGCCTTTTTTGTTGTTCTTATTTGCTTTAAATTTAGTTTTAATCTACAGAGTGGTCCAATAACAGAGGACGTCGGCTGTAGCTCGGAATCGTTAATGACACAACTTAAGGAAAAAATATTTATAGATAAATCGGCCAAGACAAATCACTTTAAATTATTTTCAAAAAGTTGTTTTGTTTTGGATGAACCCATTTTTATTCAACTTAGTGTCGAAAAAAAGTGCTCTTTTTGCTCTATTCGTGGAGCTATAAACTGTACCATAATGACTTTGTTAGTGGTCTCTAGATGGCGTTGTTTCAGAATTTTTCTAAATAATGCTAATTTTCTCAAAAAAATCAAATGGTATGCTATGACTTTTATATCACAATTATTATGCACAGTGCAGCCACCACTTCTGTTATAAAGGGCATTGAATAGTGAAATATAAAATCCAGGTCCGCATTTAAATTAAGAGAGTTGGTAATGGTTTTTCGAATCCGAAACGTCGGATTGGAAAATTAAGCTTGCCGTTTTGTAGAGGAGAAAAAGTGACAATGGGAAAGTGAAAATTATTTTCATCTCTCATTTTAATTCATCCTAAAATTTTAAGAAAACCAGAAAACTAAAAAAAAAACAAGGTTCCAATAGAAACTTTAGTGGTCTTGAATAATTATAAAGAACAAAACTTAAAAAAGAAACAAAGCAAAAAATACTAAAACTTAATCTCATAATCACATAAGCTTCGCAATAAAATGGCTAAAGCTAGAGCGAGGCAGTGCAGGACTCGATTTGGGCAAAAAAATTAAACAGAGTTCTACCTTACTTCAGTGAAACAAAAAAAAAAAACGACAAATATATTTAAAATGACTGAAAACTACTTTCGCAAATGCTCAAAATTCCCTGCCGTCATTTGTCAATAAGTTGCAATCTTTCCTGTGTCTATTGGACTGCAGCCACCACTTCTGTTATAAAGATACTTTGGATGCCATTCCTAATTCGGTCACCATATCGTTTCTTGTAGTGGTTCGAATCATATATACTAAATCTTTTTACTTTCTTTAAGTACTTTTCAGTAATTTTAAATATAATTGTTGTTAGTTATTAGTTCATTTCGTCGTTTTTTTTTTGTTGTTTCCCTGAAACAAGATAGAACTAAACTTAGGTTTAATTTTTTTGCCCAGAGTTCTGCCCTGCCTCGCCCTAGCTGCAGCTATTTTCTTGCGAAGCTTATGTGGTTATGATACTGAGTTTTAGTATTATATATGATACTGAGTTTTAGTATTTACTGTTTTGTTCCTCTGATAAGTTTTGTTCTTATTCTAAAAAAGTTTCTATTGGGGGCCTATTCTGTCTCTATATTTGCAAATGTATTTTTTGATTGTGTTTTCTTATTGAAATTAGCTTTGTCAACAAAATTATTTGATTTGACAATAAAACATATTTTTAAATGTGTTCAGATTATTTGTTGTGATTAGATTGACAAACAAAAATCTTTTTTGGCTTTTTAGCAACTGAATAAAAATATTTAACTTTAAATTAATTGAAGCAGATATATTAATTACATACCTCAACATGTAGACTAGTCTGTCTACGGAATGTTTTTTTATTTATATTATGTATCGAAACATTCCGTAGACAGACTAGTCTACATGTTGAGGTATGTAATTATATTAAATATCTGCTTCAATTAATTTAAAGTTAAATATTTTTATTCAGTTGCGAAAAAGCCAAAAAAGATTTTTGTTTGTCAATAAAGCATATTTTGACTTTGACTTTGTCATTAACGATTCCCGAGCTACAGCCGATGACCTCTATTATTATGTACTTTATTTTAGACAGTAAAGCATTTTTTGATTCTGAGTCACAACTTGTTGCAGTCTGTGTTCGTTTTGTACTTAATTAATATCACACGACTGCATTTTTTTATTTCCTTTCCTTTTTACAATCTATAAACAAGAAAGATGAGGTATTACAAATAACATTTTTGATATTGTAAAGATTAAGTACAACATCTAAATCTATAGATTATATTTACTTACCACCACCATTTGAATCAGGTCTCTTCTCTCTCAAAAGTTCCTTGACAGTATTTTTATGTTGGTGTGCGAGTTTTCGTTTTTTAATCTGAATCTTGTCAGTACTAAACAATTTCTTCTTGATAGCTTGCTGCATACTAATATTTGGAGTGTCCCCATTCTGTTGCTAAACACAGAAAAGTTGTGTTATTTTTAGCTTCTGAGAAGTATAGTGCAATAATTTACTCAGCAAAACATAGAAAAAGTGGTTTCCAGAAATACTGCTTGTTAGTTAGGAATATAGCCTACATGCCTAGGAATCCCAATTTTTTCATACTAACCTAACCTAACCTGACAATAAGTTGTTAGATTGCTCATGGTCACTTGTAATTTTAGTACTTTTTGTGTGTATAATCACTTAAAATCCCACAAACCCCGTTTACGCGGGAATCAACGAAAATGTAAAAATTTAAAAAAATATATGTTTATTTGATGTAATAAAATGTAATTATTACTAAAATCGTCTTCACCAGTATGCACTGACAGGAAAATACAAAATAATTAAAAGAATTTTACAAGTGCCAGATTTAAAAACAATTATATCTATTTCTAAGACAGTCTAGTTAAGACGATCATCTTGATTACAATACTGGTTTCTGATGTATACAGGGTTCTTAAAATTCCACTCACCAATTTCTAGGGAAGTAAAAGGCATATCAAAATTTGGTAGAGTGTTTTTTTATTTGAGTAATGTCAAAGAACGCCATGATCCGTGCGGGAATCGTGACACCAAGACAAAGTAAAACATTTGCAGAAAGCTAAAGTCATGAATTTCAACATTATCTCTACTTTTTTTTACAATTTGCACCAAATTGACAGTTTAGTTAATATTCTACTAGAAAATCTCCAACACCTTAGAAACCAGTGTGGTAATCAATTTGGTGCACATAAAAATGTCTTAGTAATAGATCTATGTAGATTATGGATCTTATTATGCTTCTCACTTAATTAATTGCAAATCATTAATAAAAAATTCATAATTCTGTATACAGAAAAGAAAGGCATAAAACTAAATTTACTAGAATCTTTAGAAATAAACAAACTTAAACACACAGATCTATTACTTAACGATCAAACTGTCCTAAACAATTCGCCTCTTATAAATATTTTTTCTTAATATAGATTTAGGTAAATATGAAAAACCAATTGTGAAACAGGAGAAAAAGGGTTTTTTTCATTCAATCTATTTTCATTCTTTTTGTATCACCTGAAGAAGCCACAATATTGGCAAAACATGTCGTGAGTTCATTTTGTTTAATATAGTGAAAGTATCGGCCAAATCAATCCACTTATAAAGGGTTATTCACGCTCAGTGGCCCATTAGAAGTATGTGGAGAACAAAATAATAGATTACTTTGAAAGTTTGACTCTGGCAATACATGAATGAATATAAACTATCTTTTCAAAATATTTTAAATTGTGCGGTGTTGCGGCTTGTACCTCACACTGGTGGTGACAGCCGTTTTCTAAGTGGAATGTCGTGTATATCGTTACAATATTGTATTGTCCTGAACAATCTTAGCACATTTAGTGTTTGGTTTCCTATAAAATTCAACTATTTTCGAGGAAAATGCATTTGAGAATTGACATGTTTGATTCTTTAAAGCTCTGTAACCAATGGATTGAACTTTTTTGTTTTAGTTTTTAGTTATCTATCTCCTGATACCAATTTCTACTTTGACAAGAAATGTAGATTTCGACACCTCCTGTCAAACCAGAAATTGGTGTGGAAAAATAGATAATTAAAAACTAAGTCTTGTATATAACTATTAATAATTATTCATCACATGCTTTAGAATATGTAACAATTTACCTTTTGTTCTTGCCCTTGAGAACTGTGATTACTATTGCCTTCTTCTTCATCAGTTGTATCCAGAGCTCTCTTCTAAACATATCATTAGTATTAGCATCACAATTAAATTTATACTAGAAATATTACAAATATTAGTTGAATATTTATTAAAAATAAATACAAATCATCTGTTCCAAGTAAAATTAACTTAAGAATATTTAACATAAATGAATAATGAACTTAGTTTTGGCACTCAGAAACATTAAAAAAAACCATTGTATGTATAACAGATTACAGATTACTTCTTATTTTGTACAAGTTATTTCCTGCCAATGTAAAAAATACTTTAAAATAATTTCTATAAAATGTATAACAGTTAAAGGTAAGGAAGCAATAGTGTATCAAATATTGTACAAGAAATATAACCAAAACACTTAATGCTTAATATTATGTTATCAAAACAAGTATAACAGGATAATAATAAAAGAAATAAAATCATGATTTTGTTCTAGATTTCCTACTTGGTCAGTGTAGTTCTATAATATCATTATCAAGGTGTCTTTTGACAATAGAGAAATGAAATAAAAATGTCTATATATGTCCAAATATAAGTAAGAATACCTTTCTTATAGAATTGTTTGCTTGGTCTTCCTCTTCCTCCGATTCACTTTCTTCTCCTGAACCACCAGAGGACACTTCTGATGATGCTTCATCATCTGTTTTAAACTCTAGGGCTCCACTATTAATATAGAACCCACCTCTAGCTGTTGTGACATGTGGTGGTATGATTTCATCATATCCATCCGTGTTGTCAATGAAAGAATCTGATTCATCATAACCTGCCCCTATATCTGCAAAATCATCTTTGCGGAATTTCCGCTTCTTTTTGACACCACCAGTCACTCCGGAACCCTTAAGGACAAATAAATATGTAAATAAATAAATAAATAATCTTTTATTGCATAAGTATAAAAAATAAAATATGAATACAAATGGTGGTTAGTACCGCAGAGCATGTTTTAATAACCACAAGGCATATTGACATGACTGTTAAAAGTTAACCTCCTGTCCATATATAATCCCAGATTCTTCACCTCATCCATACATTCAATAGTGGTGTTATCAATTTTGATAAACATATTATCAATGTCCAATTCTGTTGGGGAAAACATTATTGCCTGTGTTTTTCTGGGATTAATTATGAGGGAGTTGCTCAATGCCCACTGCGAAATTCTAGCCAGGTCCTTACTAACATCCCACAAACCATTCTCAACCCTCTTTAATGGTATTTCCAGGTATATTTGCAGGTTCATCCACATACATGATAGGAACAGTTTTTGAGAACATCATCAAAGTCAGAAGTAAATACAGTGAAGAGCAGAGGACCAAGAATTGAGCCCTGGGGGACACCAGACTCCACCAGTTTCCAGCCTGATACTACAACCTGCCCACCATCAACCAACCTGACAGCCTGCAGCCTGCTTTTAAACCATCCATTAACTTCGATATTTAAAGAAGCCAGTTTAGACAATAATAAGTCGATGTTTAGAGAATGTTCTCTATTTTAGGGATTGGGGTTATGAGTGCTTGTTTCCATAAGTCTGGTACAGTTCCTGTTTCAAGTGAAAAGTTTATTATATTAGCTAGGGGTAGCAAACAATGGGGAACACAGAGGCTCAACATTTGGACAGACATATCATCCACACCAGTGGCACCGCTCTTAATGGATGTGAGACAATCAAAAACATCAGAAATCTCAACCAACTGAAACTGAAATGGTTCCCAGTCAGCTGCTGCGTTCTGGACAGCGTTAAAGGTAGATTGGTCAATCCTGACATGAAGAATTTTAGCAAGCAAAGAGTCATTAATATGGTCCGGATCTCTCAATTCTTCAGGTATTGGTGTATTTTTTCCCGAAATAATCTTCCAATTTTTAATTTTTTGCCAAAATAGTTTTGTTTTACCAGCACCAGTACAATTATTAATTTCAAAGGTATAATAAGCTGATTTCTCTGCTTTAATGGCTGTATGAAGGTAATTTTTTAGATCAATATAGTACAGTTCATTGTCAAACATTTTAATGTTTTTAAACCTATGAAATGCTTTGTTTTTTAAGTTGATAGGTGTTTTTATATTTGGTGTAAGCCAGGGAGGTCGAGGTTTACCTAATTTGACTGTTTTCAGTGGACAGTGTTTATCCACGACTGATAATATATGACTATTAAAAACGCAAACTTTAGTGTTCACCCAATTAATACCAGCAAGATCAGTCATAAAGTCCGCTGATGAAGTTGCTCTAAAATTTCTATGTTGTATAAATTTATTAGGAGTTTTCATTTTCTCACAGTTTACAGTACAATAGATGGCTTCATGATCTGTATGAATAGGATCACATGTAGTTATGTTATTGTCCTAAATAATTAAAATAGTGCTTTTAAAACGATTTACAATTTATGCTCAATCTACTTAACTTTTTATTATTATTACAGAATTATACAGAATCTGGCAGCATAGTGCGTGTAACATTAGCAGAGGTCATTTATGTTTTAGTCAATTCGATTTTAGGTAGTTTGGAACAATAACAACAAATGACAATTTGTGTCAATTTATGTCAAAAATGACGATTTAAAATACATCAAAATTTCTTTCAGGCACTCCTTTGATTTCTGCAAGCTTAAATTGCTATAAAAATGTCATAAAATGCTTAATTACACAAAAAATAAGGTAATTTAGAGAAGTGACAAATATATTTGATAACAAAATAAGTTTTTCATATTTCTGCAAATAAAAATGGTTTTCTTGTTTATCAGTCTTTAGGAAAGAGACACACAGTCCTTAATAAATAAAAACATATGAAATAACCATATTTCAAATAAAATATATCAAACAGTTTCCCATTGCTAGTTCAGGCACCACAGACTTAAAAAGCTAAAATGCCCATTCAAATGCTAAGATTTAAATGCGATAAACCAAGATCTCTTCTAAATAGATAAGACTGTAAATGCCTTAAAAAATGTTGGGTGCTTTTTGTTTAAAAATCTTTTATTACCAAAATACAGATAAAAAGTAGATAAACCTAGAAAATGAGTTGGGGTTTTTTCAGGACATATATTTTGATGAAAATTTTAAAATTTACAGAAAGGAATTATTATTAAAGTTAGTATTCTAACAAAACATTAACAACCCAATAGCAAAAAAAATAGCCACAAATCAGTATTTAGATAAAAGTTTTTAAATATGAATTTTTTAAATATATATTTGAAACAATTTTGAAACAAAATCGGTGTTAAATTAGCAACAAACCTGCAATAAATCAGGAATAAACCCACAATAAATTATGACCAAATTGTGGTACCCCATGCCCCTTGATGTCTAATTGTCAACGCCACTTTTTTAATATAACTCGAAGAATATATGTGGACCAGATAAATGTCAATATACAATTGTTTTAAACTTTCCAGGATGCGTCAAAAATATGTAGCATATAAAATGGAATAACCTGGTTTTAATTTTATTATAAATATTGATTGTTTTAAAAGAATTACATCAAAAATAATCAACATAATCTGACCAGACTATCTATTCTGAAAATATTATTAACATACATTCAGCATTATTATGTGACTAGATCTAGGGTAAACATGTATGCAATGATTTCTAATAGTAGGAAAAATGTAAAATTTAGATTCGCAAGTTATCTTGCTTCTAAATGTTATAATTTGATCTCATATAGAATTAGAAATATTATTAACAAGGCAAAATTCAGTAGGAAATGTAAGACTTTCATATACCTAAATTATTACAAATTCATCAAATTTATTTTATATAATATTGAATAAATGCCCTTAATACAAATACATCAAAACCTCCTAAACTTGCAGTTTATTGTGCAGTAGGTTACAATTAATATTTTTGGTGTCATTTACTCTGAAAGAAAAAACCAACAAAAGAAATTTTTTTTGAAAAAATTTAAATTTGGATTTTGAAAACTTTACAAGTTTGGTCTATGTATGCCTTAATAAATCCTACCCAACCCTTTATAGAGAATTCAAATATCCAACAAAATTAACAGTATTTTGTTTAAAAAAGATATTTATTAATGATATATTTTATTTAACATTTATTGGTCACGTAATTTGGATGAACCCTGTATGTTTGCAAATAATTTTAAATCGTAGCCCCATCTGATCCTCATATATACTGTATAGTGGGTAGAGACAGACGAGTATAGTGTACCCCAACGATATACATAATAAGCTCATACTTAACAGATTTTTTTCATTTGGTTGTAATTTATTGTGCTTATTTCTAGTTTAAGGCCAGTTTGCTGTAAAGTTGTTACTAATTTAGATATAAGAAATTCATATTCAATACTTTTCTTTTGCAGGTGTGTTGGCGATCTGTTGCAAGATTATTATAACTTTATTAATAATTATTTTCTACACATTTTCAATTCTTTAATGAAATTTGAAGACCTGAAAGACCTCCCTGTACCCAGTTTTTATCTTCATAAGCTTTTTAATATACTTTTTATCAGTCATTTGTTAATAATTTAAAAAAAAGCTTACAAAGAAATGTCATAGACTTTGAACTATTGTCCATTAGGAACAAATACCTGTTTACCACATTAAAATACACGTGTCATAACTGGTGTTCGAGGTTTTTTCTAATGCCTCGACTGTTGAAATATTATTTATAAATAGTTTTGTGAAACCTTACTAAGATATTTAATCTCATGTCAAAAGGTTTAAACAAAGCCATCAAATAATTATCAGTTTTCTACAAAGTAATTGTATATATAAAAGTATAAAAGTTCTCGAGGTCATGTTAAAATGATTCTGAAAACAGTAAAAACAAATAATGCTGTTTGGAAATTTCCTTCTAACTATTTCAAACCATGATTTCCTTTTATCACCCTCCTTAGGAATGACGAAAACATTTGTTCTGGCGAGTTTGCCAATATGTTTTGGCAACATTGTACAAAACAAACAACTCTTAATTCTCCTGCCGAACCCCTGTTCCATTGTTTTATAGATAGACGTAAAAATAAATTTAAGAAAAACCTGAAAGATGTCAACTTGAATTTCAAGAAAATGACATTTTCCATTTTCTCCATTGCCTGATTCTGTGGCACGAACATATTTATTGAAAAATTGGCTTATTACAAAAAATAGATTTGACATTTGTTCACCTTCATATGGCACCTACTTTCATTTTATAAAATAAAAAAAATTCCATGCTTGTAGGTTTGCTAAATAGCCTTAATGATGACGTTAATTCTTAAATTTTATCCCACTCACTCCAAATGTGTATGATAATTCCAAGACTTCCCTCCATTGTCAAAGCCTAATTATGAACCTAATAGTAAGTAATACAGTAACCACCTTGGCAATACAATTGTGTTGCCAAAAAAGCAATTGTAAATTGGGAATTTCTTTGAGTATCCAAAAAACATTGATTGAATAGTTTCTCCCATATAGAGGGAGGAGTGATTAAAGCAACCATGGTACAACTGTAACATACCACTGTATTCGTGTCTGATGAACTATCTAGATAAGGAGAAACTTACATATTTTGCTTCCATTTCGAGTGCGATCCGTCGTACGTCATCATCGTTTGCATCATCAAAAGGATCCAGTCCATTGGGAACATCATTGCTTTCCTTGACATTCTGTTTTGATTTTTTCTGGAATGGAAAAAACACTTAATTAGAAATTTTAAAAATTTATTAAATTTCTAAATACATAGGTCTTGGAATGTGTATCGAGAGTGTTGGGCTTATTAACGACCTGGGTGTGATATTTGACAGCAAACCATCTTTCAACTTCCACATAGACAGCATTATCCTGAAAAGCTACAGACTTCTAGGATTTATTCAATCAATCAATCAATCAATCAATCAATATTTATTTGTGATGGATATACATAGTATTTTCACAAGTCAAAATTTCTAGGAGAAAAGAAATAAATGTCACAATAATTATTATAAATACATTACAGGTCACTGATAAAAAATACAAATATAACTAACAAGTAATTCTAACTATATACAAGGACCAAACAATTTACATTCATAAGTAGTGTATAATAAAATTACAGACTATGATAGATAAAATTTAACGAATATATACATGTTTAAAGTGGGTGCATCTAGATGTCGTCAAAATTGTTCATTAAAAAGCTTTCCAAAGAATAAAAGACTTTTTGCTCTACATAGTTTTTCATTACTATTTTAAATTTAGGAAAGGAAAGAGATCTGGTCCTATCTGGAAGTGCATTAAAACACTTTATTCCAAAATGGTTCTGTCCATCCCTGGCCCTTGCCGTTCGAGAATGCCTGACAACAAGATCATTCTTGCCCCTTGTACCATATGAATGGTAGTCACTGTTGGTCTGGTACTGTGTTATATTGTTTTTCACATGAATTAAACATGACAAGATATATACACATGGAACAGTCAGAATCCTCAGAGAAACAAAGAGATCCCTACAACAGTCTCGAAAACCCCTCCCTTAAATGAAAATTAAACGAAACACCAAGTACGTTAATGACACAAAGGCAATTGTGTGCCTGTATCATCTGTAGCATCCTTGAATACTGTTTTGTAATTTGGTCTCCTTATTATGCTGTCCATATTCAGTGACTCGAAAGGGTGCAGAACAAATTCATAAAATACTTGTTGTACAAACATCACTTTCCATCTTCTGATATAACCTACGAAACCAGGCTGATGCTGTGTGGAATCAAAACTCTGGATTCCAGGTGACATGATGCACTGTTGCTGTTTATGTACAAACTCTTAAACAACTTAATCAGCTGTGACAGATTGCTGGAGCTGGTACTTCTGCAGGTTCCCTTGAGACGCACCAGACAGCTGCCACTCTTCCATGTATGCAGACACCGAGCCAACTATGGACTTACTGCTATTGTTTATAGACTTTTGGATAATTATAACAGATTTTACTCTGACTGTGATATTTTCAAATGTACGATTCTAGAGATAAAAAGGCTGATTAAATTTAAATAAACTTTTTATCTTCTACATTGTGTGTATGCTTCCATTCTTTTTTTTTTAAATCTTATATCAATTTCTTTTCGTTTTGTTTCGAATCAAATTTTAAACTTTTGTGTTAGTGCCTTGGTATTTTATTTTATTTTAAGATATAGATATGTATTTATATTCCTAATGTGACATACTCGATGACATATTATACCATTTGGAACTTTGTTGTTCCGTAGTGTATTGCTTAATAAATAAAAATAAAAAAAAAATGTCTTTCAGTTTCCCATTTTGGATTCGTACTGACACTGACGAATGTAATTGATTGTGTATTTTTTTAGTGATACCATGAACAGATAGACAGGCAGACTGACAAAACTGGGAAAACATGTTTTTCAACATATAGGGATCTGAAATGTGAAAATCTGTAAAAGTCTGGGAGCATGTGGTAGTAATAACAGGTGTAAACATTTTTTCTAGAAGAAATCTGAACAATAGTATTTCATGAGTAAAGGCTAATAAAACATAAAAGTAACAACTTCATTAGCAACAGTCTATGGAAATGCATAAATCTACTTTGCTGTTAAAATTTTCTATTTTTTTTTAATTTGTAATATGACTGACATATAAAGGTTACTTACATTATATGTCACCTTAAATGGCCATTATTTTGCATCTCTATTTATGATCTCTTTTGGTACAGAGTACAGTCACAGTAATATATTACTTTCTGTATTATTAACTTCATTAAGTGCAAATTACATCCAAAGCGTTAGATACACGGCATTTGTTTATAGTTTGCCACCCCTTTAGAAGCTTAATTCTTATAATTAGAAAAAAATTACCTACCTATTTTATTATTTTTTATATTTAACACTCTAACAATGTTTATTTGTAGAATTTCTAAGCTTTAAACTTAACTATCTTTTAAACAAGGATTTCTTCTAACAATGTGGAATTATATATAATTGCCATATTAAAAATACTAATTTTAATTTCAGTAATTTAATAAATAATATAAAAGTAGTGCAGAACTTATTATGTTCACTATGTTGTCTGTAGATAATTGAGCTGGCAATAAGAAATATTATCATTATTATCATTACTCTTATTATTATAAAGTAGTTTAAATAAAAGTTTTAAGTTTTTTTCATGAGAATTTTCAGTGTGGTAACTAAAAAAGTTAATAAAACCAACACGTAAGTAATTCACGTAATTTACGTTTTTCGCGGAGCAAAAAGGCTACAAAAACATCTTGCAAAATTAATACCCCAAAAATTAAACAAATTTAGACATTCTACAGCATGGGCGTGAATTTTGGGTAACATAATAGACAATTTTTTATCGATTTTAGCAAAAAAGTGATTCTACATCAAAAGTAATTTCTTACTAAAAAACTCTGACTAAGTACAAAAAATTTCCTACATAAAATATACAAAATGCGCAAAAATAGGTAAATGGGAGAGTAAACACAAGTAAATAAATAAAAAATTGTGACATCAAATTTTTTGAGATAGCTCAATTAAGAGCCTAGAAATACAATATCCCAAGACAAATGTAGTATTACCCATTTTCTTAATAACTACGTCTATTACAAAAAAACTTTAAATACCTTTTTGATATTGTATTTGCAACTTCTAACTTGTATTCGATTTGTGCCCTCTGTATAATATTGAATTATATACCTACCTATTTTCCAAAATCAATCAGCAAAATTTTGTATAAAAAATAACTAACTAAAAATAGGTAATTAAAAAAATGACTATGTTAACTAAATCCATGCACACACTGTTAATTATATAGCCTTATTAAAAAAAACAAAATTGTAAAAGAATTTCCAAATAAAAATTCCATATGACAAGCAGTACATGTGTACTGCATTTTAAAAGCGAAGATTTTCACAATCCAAAACAAAATATCTAAACATTTATAGTAAAAGGTACATAGGTAACAGTTGATAATACCTACTTAAATAATAAAAAATGCTTAAACTTATTTTTATTTTAAACACAATTCTTTACATAATAATTATTGTTATACGTACAGTAATTTAAATTATGCCAACAACCAAAAACAACTTGCTATTTCCGAGGACTCCACGACCTCTCCTAATACATTTAAATTTAATACCCGCCAACACTGAAATACGACATTCCCCGCCTAGCGATCCCATAAAAAGGAAGCAGACCAGCACGTGGTCGCCCGACCAACCTTGTTTTTCTTATTACAAGAACTATATTGCTCTCACTCCAACGACACGCCCCAATTTTAATTTGGTCTTCACTGTTGCGAAACTTCCTTTGGAAAATGACAAAGGAATATTATTATTCATACCCGAAAAATTAGTAGTAAGTAGAATTATTTATACATGTAAACATATCGAGAATAATATATTTGAAAAAGAACTACTATTCTATTTTCCCGCTAACTGCAATTATAGACCCAAAACAAGTTTCTATAAGGCTGTTGTGTATTTATAAATGTTAAATCGACAATAGACCGGCAACGTTGCATTTTTCCATATACTATTCTCCCAGCAACAATATTTTTACCTCTTGGGTTTTGCTCTGCTCCTGATAAATGCGCGCCATTTGCTTTCAGTAATAATAAGAAAATTTGCAGTAATTTTAGCTTGTTTAACAAAAAAAAATAGTTGCGTTTTCCCCAAATGTTGCATTTTGACATATATTTTCCTTTTTTTTGGTTATTATTTATTTCGTACAGTGACTTGCTCTTAGTGACAACTGTCCACATCTATAACAAAGTCAATATCCCGAGCTGTTTGTACCTTTTATTATGCACCTCCTTTTTCTAACAAGGAGACAGCTTAAAATAAATTGCTTATCAGTTAACTAGTTTTTCAATAGTTTTTAAGAATGTATGACCAGTTCAAAATACACATAAATCCGCATAAATTCCCATGTATTCGAATTTCATATTGGTCCAAGTCAAATATTTTCCAGGGGCTACATACACGTTTTATCAGACCAGAAAGCAATTTAAATTCAACCGGATATTGCTTATAACAACGTATTAAAATTACTCTAATCAGAAGATTGAAAACAAGTATTACATACATTATCCACCAAAAGGTTTGCATACTTTCTCTCCAAGTCTCAATTCAAATTATAATTCAAGAAAATCGACTAGATATTTTCTACATAGACGCCCTGTTTTGGATAAGAATATACGTGACAACACTGGCAGGATTATAATGACAAATATGTTTGAATCACAAAAAAAACACTTAAATAAAATAACTCGTGGCAAAAATGAAATAATTGTTTTTTTCGTTTTCAATAAAACTAAAAATCTCATATGTTCTTAGAAAGAGACCTACGTGACCAAGCTTAGCTCATGTGGCTGAGCAATCATTCCCAGGGAAACGAGTTGGTATTGCATCTCTCTGAGGCATTTGGAATGGGTAAAAAGACATAACCACAATCGATATTTATCAGAGAAGCCCTGAATAATTTTTTTTACTGTTTTTTTTATAGGTCATACCTACTTAACACTGCAAAACCTGCATTCAAGTTTTGGCTAGGTACTTGCAATTTAAAACCTAAATTTCACGGGCAAAAACAGTTTTTGTTAAATATGCTTCAAATATGGCGTCTAGAATGAAAACCAAATAATTAATAGCGGCCCTAAAATACGCTTTTTGCTAAAATTAGGTGACAAATGGGGTATATAGGGGTCGCAAAAAACTCGAGATTGTGAAAGTGTAAGAATGATTTTCTCGCACTGCCATGAAAAATAGATCGTGACAGCTTTGTATTTGCTATTTGCCAGGTCTGAAATATTTTAGCAGACCATTTTCAGTCACAAGATTTACCTTTACAGCTGCTAGCTCTTCCTTATAGTTGAATTCTGGGAATATGTCTTCATTCGATTCTGGTAATGGCACACGTATTCGCACTGTTTTACAATGTTTTTTTTCCACTTTCTCATTCACTTTTTGTGGTTCTAATGTTGTTAAAACTACACGTTTAATGTCTGACATAGTTCATCACAAAAATTTTAAATAAAACAACACTGCCCGGCTTTACTCCAACATGTTTAAAATGTACTACTCGCAGAACCAAACAAGCGATTCAAACTGAATTCTCTCCTTTGCGCACTTTTTTGCGCAATGCATGGCATTTAAATGTTGGCGGTTTAGGTTTGAAGCTTTTCTAACAGGATAAATAATAGCCTAAATTTGGTTCAGAGGGCAGCACATGTCCTAAATTATATTTTGTAACAAAACAAGCAGTTATTAAAAAAATAAAGTAAGGAAATATGACATCCTTATCAAATTTTCACTCATAAAATAACTATTTTAGTAGAGTATATTTAACATAAAGATTAAAAATAAAATATTGCCTTTTTTGTCTGGGACATCTATTAGCCAGTGACCAAACGTGTATATGATATATTTTATATAAGAAAGTCTAATTTGTAATACCGATACCTTAAATGTGAAAAATTTTGAATATACATAGTTCTTGAATCATTTTACTAGTATTATACATTTTCAGTTAAAAGCAATGTCAAAAATAATGTTCTAAAAATTCGCGTTTAAAATGTTATATTAACTGATATTTATAAATTTTATTTTGCAGTGATATCGACAGAATATTATTTCAGGATCTCAATTTTTCGATGTAAATATCTCCATTTACGCCAATGTCAACTTTATTGGCTTTTCATCACCAGCGATGTCAGATCACACGATTATTCGTGAGACTACACGATTTCTTAGGATTACTCGAGTGAACTTGTAACATTCACGAATTTTATCATTTTATCAAAAATAAATCGATTTAAAAAAATTTAAGGTATGCCTTTGCTCCCGGTCTTTTAATTTAATGTATTATTATGCTTCACTACTGTGAGCGAGAAGTTTCGGCCCTCGGCGTGGCGTGATCAATTTCTGGGAAGCTCCAAAGCAAGTTTTGGTGCGGGTTTCACATCTGGAATGGTTAAAATAAAATTGCGCTGTATGTGAGAGGAGGCATGATAAGAGCTTTATTATAATTGTTTTTTCTTTGTGTATTTGCTTTTTAACTTGTTTGTTTTAACTAATATAACAATAATGTCGGGTACTGATGCCTGATGCAAATGGAAACGGAACGTAAAAAGCCGCGGTAAAAACTTAAGAAAATCGGTTATAGATCAAATTATAACAGCGACTGGGAAACAGTTTTAAACAATTTCGGGATTTTACAAGAATTTTGATACCCAATTTCCAGGATTTTTTTCTGCTTTCATCTGGCATCACTGTCATCATTTTTATGTGGCTCTGACTTTAATTGACATAAACATACCTCATTTTGATTTCTTCCAGTTTTCTATGGTTAAAAAATTTAAAATAAGTTATCACAAATCATGAGCTCTGACTTCGGAGATTCGTCTTTTCCCTCTGGGCTTAGTGGTAAAGGTGGAGATAAAGAGTTGCAAGAATTTCTAATGATAGAAAAGCAGAAGGCACAATTTAATGCACAGGTAAGGTTAGGTCATGCTTCTCCAAAATTAGTAATTTCTTGTTTATTGATTTGAGCCCTGTGCTACCTGCACCCAAGACTTTACTTTATTTATTATAAGAATTTTTGTGTTAAATTTCGAGTCTAAATGATTACATAACTTGGTGCTCGAATTAACCCTAAGAAATTGTTTCATATAGCCCCCAAGAAAATTATAATTTTTTCAATTAAAATAATAGGTTTTCAATAGCTTTGTTTAGCATAGTTAAGACTGTTTTTAAAAAATATAAATCTCTACAGTATTTTTTATCCTCATTTTCCAGTGAGAATTGTTGTTTTGCTTATGTATGAGCCCCCTTTAAATCTAGTACGCACGATAATTTTAATAACACAAGAAATTGTTAACTAACTATATTATAATTTTCCAGATACATGAATTCAATGACTTTTGTTGGGACAAATGTGTAGAGAAACCATCTAATAAACTGGACAGTAGAACAGAGACCTGTTTAACTAATTGTGTAGATCGTTTTATTGATGTGTCCTTGCTAATTACAAATAGATTCGCTCAGTTATTGCAGAAAAGTGGAGGAATGTGAATAGTAGGGTAATTTTTGTACTGATTTTGAATAGGTATTGTTTCTCATTTTATAAATAATTTTAGTATCTGTAAAATCAATAAAAATGTCAGTTGTTCCTTATAATCATTTTTATTGTATATTTATATTAAACTGTTAATAGATGATGTTTTTATAAGTTTGTATTATTATAACTCAAGCGTAATTTGAAATATTTTCTCTTTGTTCTCTCGACATGAAGATGTTATTTTGACATTTATGATATAAGCTGGTGATACATACCAGTGGCGTATATAGATATGGCTTCTGGGCAGTTTTGACAGACAATAAAAAAGTTTAAACAACAAAAAGAAAAAAAAGTTGGTCACTGTTTTCTACATAAGTAGACATTTTGATTAAAAGTATTATGGACAAAGTCACCATTTTATTTTAGCAACAAGTTAAACTGGCTCTGGAAGGAGTTTAACTGTCACTCCCGAAAAAAAAGGACTTTATACTATTTAAGCATTTTAGCTTAAATAAGTGGCTCTGATGGGAAGGGGATTTAACCCCCAAACACCCCTCCTTAAATACGTCACTGATATATACAGATCAGGAGAAATAAGCAGACAATGCAAAATAACATCATTTGTAGATGTTCATGAACAATTACAGGAATTCATTCCAGGAAACCAATAAAAATGCTTATTTTGATCTGCTGCTTCTTCGCTTAGCTGTGCAATTGGAATACAAGCAGATCTAATTATACCACTTCCATGAAAGAAGATTTCACCCACGGATGAAGGCATATAATACCAAGTATATTAATAAAAAACTCAGCTGTATTTTGTGCATAGTTATTTAGTTTATTTTCATCTCTTGCTCTTCCTCTAACCGAATCTTGCAATATTATTGAAATTCTCAATCAGTTCATCAGTTCCACTTATTACAATACAGTAATTCCTAGTCCTTATTTAACATTAGTTTTTCTCCGTTTGATCTGGCACTTCATTTTTTAAAATGTAATGTATACGACATATGTAACATCCATTCCATAAAACAAATTACAGCATGTAGGCTAGATAGACAATATTTTTAAGGTTCACAATCTACTTATCCAAAATTTTTGCTAAACCTTTCATTTGATTTGGCTTTGCTTTACAGATTCTTGCAACATGCCGCAGATGAAATTCCTGTGAATACCTTACCCGATTGACTTTAAATTTAGGGTCATAGGGGGATGAGATGGTAACATTTTGATAAAATTTCAAAATGGAACAAAATGGCCGCCTAATGTAAAAAGTTACTACAAAATTACTTTAGTTTACCCCAAATTTTGCACAAAAACCAACTGCGAGATGGGAACGAGCTGGTAAAATTTTGGTACAAATGCAAGCTGGCGAAACAAAATGGCGGCCTTATTTAAAAAATTAGTCTTAAAAAAGTACTTATTCGGTTGATTTTAAATTTTGCGCAAGAATTAAGTGTGATATAAAAATGACCTGGTAACAATTTTGGTTTGGAATTCAAGTTGGCGGAACAAAATGGCGGTCAAAAATGTTTTAAAAAATCAGCAAAAAATCCTTATTCGGTGGACTTCCAATTTTGCCTGAAAATTAGATGTGATATAGGAATAAACTTCTATTAAAAAAAATTAAAATCAAATTATGCGACGCGGTAGACTTGAATTGAACTTGAATGAAACTTGCTATGTTTTTGGCACAAATATTGCACAAGATTGCTGTCTGTCTGTAACGGTCGTTAGTTTCCATATTGAGTTCTTGGGTCTCTCGCTTCCCCCGAAATAAAGCAGCAAATCGAACACGTAGAACTGTTTATGCTCGTGGGGACTACTACCTGTGTTGTTTACTCTCAATAAAGTTAAACTATAAACTGGCCGAAATTCTGCCAAATCATACAATCAATCTACAATACATTTTTTGGCTGAGGTTTACGGTGAAAGTACCTAATGAGTTTATTTTTATACCTATATAATACTGCTTTTTATGGTTTACAAGATAAAATAAATGTAAAGATAAAAATATCAAGTTTGGACAATATATCTAATTAATTTACTGAGGTCATATTTAAACAAACAAAAAAATCTTGTCAAAAGAATACTGCTAAAGATCATCAAATAAAGTTATTAATAATAACAAACCCACCTTTTAAAATTACACATAAAAAAAGCTCCTTTATTTTATAATAAGTTAACACCCTAATATCAATGTAATAATACGCCTGTGGATTCGCTGAATTAGATTTTACAAAATTGTATGACGTCATTACTTAAAACAGAATCCGCCATACAAACTTTTTTAAGGTTTAATCTTTATTTGGACTGAGCATGTTGCAATAGCATAGCCCCGTAAGGATATCAACCAATATATAAGACGCCATATTGTATGCCGTCGTTGACTGACACAATAAATGTATCCTAAGAGCGAATCCCTAGTGGCACCACACATCGCACCGCACGCCGCATATAGCGCTTGGGCGATGTACTTATATCCATATCCGTAAATACAATTGTTCATAAAGACATCTCGCCAATGGTATCGCACTTAGCCTGGAACCCTCGCCTCGCACATAGAAATTGAAAGGAAAATTAATTGTCTGCATGATTGTAAGGGAAAAAATTTGTAATAAAAATACATTATTATGATTTTATTTAATAAATTATAAAATGGCAAAACACTGTCAAACAACAGGAAAAATAGAAACAAAATATTATGACTGCGGTATAAAATTCATATAATATGTACAATTACCAGTCCAGATGATTTGCATATTCTTAAAAAAAATACGAAAACATCTTTTATTATTTATGTACTACGTACTGTCAGGTTGCATTCAAAATATGCATTAAGTAAGTTTATAGTATCTCTATAATTCAGGTCATGTTTGATTAAAAAAAACTATATAAATTTACTTTTTTAAGAAAAAAGAATAGGAACAAAAATAAATTTTCAAAACCTGCCCTACGTTTTTAAATTACTCGTCTTCCTCCATATATTAAAAAAAAATGTCAATGTGGGTTTTTTCATAAGCCGTTATAAAGCTAAGGAAATTTCTCGTTATTTTTTTTTAAGAGGTAACCGGGTTAATAAGCAAACTGCGTCAATGCAATGTACCGACCATCAACGTGCGCAGTACTGTGCAAAGTAGAAGCCAGGCTAGGTGCGGTGTGATGTCCTTAACTTGCGCCCTATTCATGAATAAAAGGTATGACCTATTTTATATTGGTGTAAATGATTTCGATATCAAAAATGTTTATTAATTTTTATTTGAACAAATAAATTGCTATTCCCTTAGGGGCCCTAGGCTTACCATACTCAACCTAATGGAAGATCTGCGCCTGTTTATAAACTCTTCCTTTTATTAGGAGTTGTAAAGGTGTGATACTATCTGGTTTCACATATAAGTACACAGTGCTTACATATATAAATTGTGTTATCTTTAACTTTTAAACAGTGGATTACTTTTGAAGAAACTTCTATGTAATTGGGTAAAACCAATCTGTAAGGGAATTTTTCTCCTGAATCCACCTTTTTTTGGTCTACAAAAGTCAAAATGCACAATTGATATATGTATTCTTTAATGACTATGTACGAAAATAAATAGGATCATACTTCACTATCGAGTGAAACGTCCGAACATTCAACACACTATTTCAAGATGATACTTTAGCGCTAAGATTTTTGAATAATAAAACGCCTTTATTAATCTTTGTAAGGAGGCAGGTACTACAAAAAGCCTAAATTATTGATTTTTTACGTTTTTCAAGGTTCCTGATATATTGGCGAATGTATAAACTATCTGTGGCAAGTCTCATTTATTGAAGTGTTGCTTCTTTAAGAATGCGTACTGTTATCTTCTGGCACGTAACTTCGCCCGTAAATAACCTACAAAAAAATAAAAAAGTTATTTCATTAATTCGTAGAGTTGGAAATTATTTTATTTCACTTTGGTTATCCTAAATAAGAGTAATATGCGTTTGCCACGGTTTTTGAGTCGAGTTAAACCTTTAGGAGACAAAAAACCGCGACATTTAGGCACTTTTTATGGTTTATTACATCTAAAACGTGCTTCGTACCAAAATTAAAGAGCATTAAATTCTGCATTGATTGACAACGTCCTCCTTAAACATTAAAGTTGGTTCAGCGGTTTGGTCAGAATCAGCAGTCAAAAATGAGGAAAATTTTCGATTTCGGGCGTTAGGCTTACTTTCAAACGCCTGTGCCTTGAAAAAGGCTATTTGAAATGAAAAATGTAAAAAAAAGTTCCAGAGCATCGAATTCTGCTTCTAGGAGAGCACATCATTTTTAAATTGTGCTCATTTCCACGCTTAGATACACACAAAAAGTTAATGAAATTCCTCATAATTGTTTTTTTTAAGAGGTAATCGAGTTAATAAACAAACTGTTGAAAATCAATAATGATATATCTTAGAATTAGTATCGCCATCTATGTTTATAAAATGTAAGATTTACAGTTTCCCTGTACTCTGTACTGCGCGCCACCACACGGTGACTGTTAAAAATAGTCCAGTAAATATATTTCAACAAGTAGCACGTTGTTTTGTTGCCGGTCAGTTTATTTAACAAGTTTAATTAAAACTTCCGTGATAAAAAACTCTGTTTTCTATCAGGTTATGGGCCCAGAATGCCTAATTCACTACGGGAAGTGTATGGAAGTTTTTAGTTTGTAAAAACGTCGTTTTTTTCGTTTGTAAACGTAAATTGAATACAAAACATGGCCAACTATTTGCCAAGCGTTCCTAAGTTGCTTGGGCGCGAAAACTATGAGGAATGGGCTTTCGCAGTGGAAAATTTCCTTGTGCTTGAGGGCTTGGATAAATGTCTTAAAGGTACTGAATCTGACACTACGCTGGTGGCAAAAGCCAAAGCAAAATTAATACTTACGTTGGATGCAAGCTTATATGTGCATGTGAGAAGTGCAGTTACTGCTAAAGAAATTTGGGATACCCTCCAACAGCTGTATGCAGACAAGGGTTTCACCCGAAAAATAAGTTTGTTACGTAACTTAATTTCTTTGAGGCTAGATGGTTGTGAGTCTATGCAAAGTCATGTAAATCAAGTCATAGACACCTCACAAAAGTTGAAAAGGACTGGATTTGACATCAGTGAACAATGGGTTGGCTCGTTACTTTTGGCAGGTTTTCCAGAAAAGTACTCACCAATGATTATGGCAATAGAACATAGTGGAGTATCTATTAGTACTGATGTGATCAAGAGCAAGTTGCTCGATATGGAGGATAGTAAATCAGATGCAGCAGGTGCATTTGCTGCCAAGCAGAGATCATTTAAAGGTGGGCAGTTCAAAAAGAGCAGTAGTACCACAGAAAAAAGCAAAGTTAGGTGTTACAGATGCAAGGGTTTAGGTCATTATATGAATAAGTGTCCTAAGAGCAGCAGTGAAAGCTTCGATGATGACAGTTTGAAGTCAAATGACAAAAGAAAAGGTGTCAGTGCTCTGAGTGCAGTTTTTATGAGCGGAGAGTTTAGCAGTAGTGACTGGTATATTGACTCGGGGGCTAGTCATCATGTTACATGAAGACAGGACTGGATGAGTGACTTTCAAGATGTGGTGGAACCAAGGGAAATTACCATAGTTGATCAAACTAAACCACCAGTGTTAGGCACAGGAGACATTCAACTTATAACCATTGTAAATGAGGAAAAGCATGATATAGTGATCAGAAATGCTTTATATGTACCAGGAGTGACAACGAATTTATTATCTATAGGACAGATGATCAAAAATGGAAACAAAGTTCAATTTTGTGAAAAAAATTGCAAGATCACTAACAGTGATGGAGACATCGTTGCCATAGCTCAGTTTACTGATAATATCTATAAGTTGGATTGGTGTTCGTCAAAAGGTAGTGAAGTGTGTCATGTGATGAAGTTAACAGATGCAGTTTTGAATCTGGCAGTTTCAAAAGAGGTATGGCATTGTAGATTAACACACTTAAATTTTCAAGACCTAACAGCCATGAAAAATCATAATTCAGTTGAAGGTTTGCAGAGTATGACAGGGAGTGTCTGTGCAAATAAATTTTGTATAACTTGTTGTGAAGGCAAACAGTCAAGGTTACCCTTTAGACATGAAGGTCAACGGGCTAAAATACCATTGGAAGTAGTGCATACTGACTTATGTGGACCCATGGAGGAAGTTTCCTTAGGAGGATCCAGATATTTCCTACTCCTAGTAGAAACACAAATTGGGCTTAAAGTGAAGTGTTTAAGATTGGATAATGGTGGGGAATTTTGTGGGGCTGTTTTTGAGCAGTATCTCAAGAAAGGGAATTGTACACCAAAAGACCAATTCCTATACACCCCAACAAAATGGCATAAGCGAACGTATGAATAGAACCATCATCGAAAAAGCTAGATGTTTGCTGTTCGAAGCTAATTTGCCAAAAATGTTTTGGGCTGAGGCCATTAATACAGCCATATATTTCAGAAACAGGTGTATTGCTAAAGGTTTAGACTACAAAACATCATATGAGCTTTGGCATGAAAAGAAGCCTGATATCAGCCACATTAGAATATTTGGGAGTGAAGCGATGGTACATACACCCAAAGTCAAAAGACAAAAGTTCGATAAGAAGTCTAAGAAAATGATATTTGTGGGTTTTTCTGACCAAATTAAAGGATGTAGACTATTTGATCCAACGCAAAGATCAATAATCACTAGCCGTGATGTCATTTTTAATGAAAATATATCAAAAAGTTTCCAAGCTCTCGATTTAAACAGTACAAACTTTGAAATACCAGAAGAGACACCAAAGTTAGTGGGGGACTCAGTGGGGGATATGAGTGAAAACGAATCAAGTGAACAGTTTTTGGATGACTCGTATAACCCAGATGAAGATATATCATCAGAGTCTGATCTCGATATTTCAAATGACTCTTTAAATGAGCCCTTGACAGTCAGAAAATCCACTAGAGAGCGGAAATCAAACACGTTTCAATGATTATGTCACATATGCCTGCAAAGTAGATGTCAACTTAGAAAATGTTCCACTTAGTGTCTCTGATGCACTTTCACGACCTGATGGACAGCTGTGGCAGCAAGCAATTGAAGACAAGCTAGCCTTATTTGAAGAGAATGATGCCTGGGAAGTTGTTTCGAGGCCAGGGAATGCAATTGTGCTGTGCAGTGCAAGTGGGTTTTCAAAAAGAAATATGATAGTGAGGGTAATATACGTTACAAATGTAAGTTAGTGGCAAAGGGCTTCACTCAGAGGCCTGGAATCGACTTTGATGAAACTTTTTCACCAGTAGTTAAACATTCTACACTTCGTTTGTTAATAGCATTGTCAGTTCATTTAGATTTACATATTACACACTTAGATGTGACAACGGCTTTCTTAAATGGCTCTTTAAAAGAAACTGTCTACATGACGCAGCCTGAAGGCTATAAAAAATGTATGAATAAAGACCAAGTGTTCAAATTAAAGAGAGCCATTTATGGATTAAAGCAGTCGTCAAGAGTGTGGTATGAGAAAGTGGAAAATGTACTACTTTCATTAGAATATAAGAAATCCAAGTATGAACCTTGTGTGTTTTTAAAATGTAAAAATAATATTAGGATTTTTATAGCCATATATGTTGATGATTTTTTCATTTTTTCAAACTGTCATGATGAAACGAATTTTTTGAAAGATAAATTGAGTTCAGAATTTAAGATTAAAGATTTGGGTGAAATGAAACAGTGTTTAGGTATGAGAGTTAGCATTAACAAAGCCAACAAAACGATAACCTTAGATCAGGAACAGTATATAAATGAGCTGTTGTTGCGTTTCAACATGACAAACTGCAAGTCTATGAGTACACCTATGGAAAGTAATTTAAAGCTGAGCAAAGGTAAAGCTCAAGAAACTGAAAAGTTTCCCTATCAACAACTTATAGGGAGTCTAATGTACTTAGCTGTACTCACTAGGCCAGATATTTCTTATAGTATTAGTTATCTGAGTCAATTCAATAATTGCTTTGATGAAACGCATTGGAAATGTGCCAAAAGAGTGTTACGTTATTTACATGGGACTAAGAGTAAGGGATTAGTGTTTAGAAAATCAGACACTCTTGAACTAGAAGGTTTTGTCGATGCTGATTGGGCGGCAGATATTGTAGACCGCAAGCCATATAGTGGTTTTTGCTACAAGCTTTCTATTTCAATATTGTCATGGGAAAGTAGAAAGCAGTGTTCAGTTGCACTGTCAAGCACAGAGGCTGAATATGTTGCACTTTCAGAAGCTTCTAAAGAAGCTGTCTATCTTCGCAATTTGTTTGGCGAGTTGACTGGAGGCTATGGATGCATAAGCCTGTTTAACAACAATCAAAGTGCACAAAAATTGTGTTTAAATCCTGGCCTCCATAAGCGTGCCAGGCACATTGACATTAGATATCATTTTGTTCGGGACATTGTTTCTGATAAACTGATTTCCATTAAGTATCTGCAAACAGATGATATGCCTGCGGACATATTTACTAAGAGTCTATGTTCAATTAAACATAAAAAGTTTTGTTTAGATTTAAGAATTTCAAATGTTGAAATATCATTATTGAGTGGGGGTGTTGAAAATCAATAATGATATATCTTAGAATTAGTATCGCCATCTATGTTTATAAAATGTAAGATTTACAGTATCTCTGTACTCTGTACTGCGCGCCACCACACGGTGACTGTTAAAAATAGTCCAGTAAATATATTTCAACAAGTAGCACGTTGTTTTGTTGCCGGTCAGTTTTTTTAACAAGTTTAATTAAAACTTCTGTGATAAAAAACTCTGTTTTCTATCACAAACTGCGTCAATGCAATTTACTGGCCATCAACATGGGCACTTCTGTGCAAACTAGAAGGCATGTTAGGTGTGGTGTGATGTTTTTAACTTGCGCCCTATTCATCAATCAAAGATATAACCTGATTTTCAATGGTGTAAATGATTTCGATACCAACATATTTAATTTTATTAATTTTCATTTAAACAAATAAATTGCTATTCCCTTAAGAGCCTAATGCGAGATCTACGCTTGTTTTGAACCCTTCCTTATATTAGGTATTGTAAAGGTAAGATACTCTTTCGTTTCACATATAGTCTTTAGTACTTACATATATAAATGTTATGCGAAAATAATAGGATCATGCTTCACTATCAACGAGGGAAAACATTCAATGCAACATTACGAGATTATTTAGCGCTAACGTTTTTGAATAGTAAATGTCTTTATTAACCTTTGATGACCAAGGAAAAAAGATGTTACAAAAACCCTAAATTATTGATTATTTACGTTTTTCATGATTCCTGATATTTTGGCGAATGTAAAATTTTTCTCTGGGAAGTCGTATTTGAAATTTTGCTTCTTTGAGAACGCTTGGTCTTATCTTCTGTCACGTAACTTCGCCCGCAAATAACCTACAATATATATATATATATATATATATATATATATATATATATATATATATATATATATATATATATATATATATATATATATATATATATTTTTTTTTTTTTTTTTTTTGAGGAACAAGATGCATTTTGCTTTTGAAAATGTCCAATTCAGACAAAATATGGTAAAAGACATGTATAAGATAGTTTATTTTAACTTTTTTATAACTATTATAGTAATATATATCTATATATATAATGTAAAATATTCGCAATTTTCAGGGGGAAGAAGGTAGAGGAGTCTAACTTGGAAAAACTGAGACACGCAGAAAGAAATTATTATTTACATTAATTTGCATTTGAGACACTAGCCGAATAAAATTAGACCAAAAATTGGCCGTGCTTCCATTAATTCCTAAAGAGCTGGAAATTATTTTATTTTACTTTAGGTAACCTAAATGAGTAATATGAGTTTGCTACTGATATTGAGTTTAACTTTTGGGAGACAAAAACCACGACATTTTGGAACTTTTTTCAGTTTTTGGCTTGTTAGATCTAAGGAGTACCTCGTATCAAAATTAAAGATCATTAAATTCTGCATCGATTGACAATGACCTCCAGGCGTGTATAAAAGGGTGGAGTAATGGGGATATAATTACACTTCCATTTGACAAAATTATTTAAAATTTACGTTCCCGGATTTTGAACATTGAAGTCACATAATATCACATTGTACGAAGGAGGGTAAAAGCCTGTGTGCTATATGAGAGTGCCCACCTGTTTTTTTTTGGTCGGTCGCCAGATTTGTTTAATGAATGCATGAAAAACTTGTAATAAAGTTATAGTAAGGGTAATCCCTTACTATAAAGGAGGAGGCAGGACGGCCCTAAAAAGGGTTCACGGCAGTTTATTTATAGAATGTCTGGAGAAGTGAACGACTAAACAACTTTTTCATCCAGTATTCTAGTGTCTACTCGAAACGATTGCAGATACCGCTTCGGAACTTGAAATAAAGACCAACCCGGTATTAAATTTAAACAAAATCATTGTTCGTAACTATTAGTGTAACAAAGAGCATGTGAATAAATTTATTTCTGCATAGAGCCACCTCAGCCCTCCTAGATAAAAGGTTGAATGATTAAATTGTACAGAATCCGATTCCCCAGGCGAATGTGTGTGATTTTGGTTTCAAATGTCATGAGACTGCAAAAGAGCCATTTAGCAGAAAATGAGCTCTACGAGACTTTTTGTTTTGTTTTTGCCTGTCCTGTTCCCATGCGTAGAAATGAGAAGGTGATATCTGAACGCAGACTTTCATGCTTTAGAACTTTCGCATGTTAAATTTTTTATTCGCAGTAGCCGTTTTCGGATCACAGGCGTTTGAAAGTGAGCGTAATGTACTTTTCAGCCGAAAAGGAAAATTTTTTTTCATTTTTGACTGCTGATTATTACCAAAGCGCTGAACCAAATTTAGTGTTTAAAGACGAGATTCGACGCAGCATTTTTCACAAATATGTGAAACCAGTGAAATAAAATAATTTCCAGCTTTTTACCATTTTACGGAAACCTAAAGTCTAATTTGCCTGGGTTACTGGGTTTCGTGCGGCTTTGTATAATACGCGCGCCTTTTATTTACTTTAATGAAAATATTATATTCGTTCACCACATACAGCTCCGGTCAATGGGCGCATTTACAATGCGTCTTCACTCCTTTCCCAATCTTAACAACTGTCGACGGGTAGCTAGATTGGATATACATAGTGTTGGCAAATGACCGGTTATTTATTGCACTTATGACATTTAGGGCCCGGTCACTTACGGACTTACGGTTATTTTTAAAAACGTGTGAAAGTATGCTTAAAATGTTGTATGGCTGCCCAAAGATTTACACTGTAGACGTACCATCTGGAAATCCAATTAATTTCTTCAAACAACGGTCCAACTATAGTCCAATACAGTAATCACTAGACTTCTAGGATTCTTTCAGAAGTCACTTCTAAAAATGGCATATACATGTCCCTCCAATTTAAATTAATTTTATTATCATCACAATCTATGACCCTCTCGACAAAAATACAATATAACCGTTGTTTGAACCCAAACCACCAAAAGTTAGTGACCTCATAAACTTTTATCTATGATCAAAAACATAGAGAAATTCTTATCAAAAGCGAACCTTGAAAAAATTTGTATTGTTACTATTTGTTAATTATATATACCAAGTATAATTTTCGTCAAGAGAGGACGACTTGAGTCGATCACTAACATAAGCGTTTAAATCACAAACCAATTTATGGTTTAATTTAAAAAGACATTTTAACAAAACCAAAAAAAAAATACCTGACCAAAACGCAGTCCCATATTTTAAACAAAACTACATAAAAAATTATAAGTTCCGTTAATTATATAAATAGCAACCTAAAATGGTCTAATCATATTGACACCTTAACTAAAAAACTTTCTACCGCCTGCTTCGCCATTCGATCAGTTTCAAAAGAACTAGACGTTCCTTCTGCCAGACTCACTTATTTCTCTTTATTTGAATCCCACCTCCGCTATGGCCTTCCCTTTTGGGGCTGCTGTACCACCGAGCAATTTCGTAGTATTTTTATGCTTCAAAAGAGAGCCATTCGTTATTTGTTTGGTCTAAATAATAGAGCTCACTGCCAATACTATTTCAAAAAACATGAAATATTAACACTTCCTGCATTATTTATTTTGGAAACGGTATGTTTGCTGAGAAAACATATAAACACCCTCCCAGAAAGGCCACAACATGTATACCCTACCAGAAACTCTAGGCATGATATTTATCTTCCCATTCCTTCCACAGAATTAATAAAAAAATCAATTATTTACAACGCCATAAAACTTTACAACAATCTGCCAGTACATTTAAAATCTATCCCTATGCTTGCACAATTTCGAAAAAACACCAAAGCATACCTCATTGAGAGACCACTTTACAGCGTTAATGATTTTTTTTTTCAGTGAGTAAGTCTCTTTAAATTGTCACTAAACTCGCTTGTTTACTTAAATCTTTTGTGAGTCATGTCCTAACTCATAGCATAGAATTTTGTAAATCATTATATAGGGAAAAGAACTGTCGAACATTCACTTAAAACTTAATTATTTTTGTTTGGTATTGGATTAAAAACAATTTAATTCTTTTTGTATACTACATTCTGCACTAGTTCAATATACCTTCTGTTTAACATCACAATTATTTGTATAACTATAATAACATAGAGTTTAAGGTCGCATAGTTGCAATTTTGATTTCAATGTCATCGAAATTATTCACCTCGTACATGTGTGTTTGTTTACTTTTATAAGGTTATCATGATTCATTTACTGTTTGCAATGTTATGCTATATTCTAACGTGTGTTTTACGATTTGGTAAATTGATAATTTACATTTAAAAAAAAAAAAAGCACTGACTTGTCGAAATTATTTTCGATTAATGTTTTGATATGTCTTATTTTTAGGTATATTTTGCTTTGTCCATAAAATTGTAGAATTTTTCTGCGGCAATAAAGCATACTTTTGTTTGTTTGTTTGTTTGTTAAAAAACTAAAAAAAAGCCGTTGCCCGTCGGCAACGGAACACAAAACCCTTGTTTATATATATAACCAAGTACAGAACCTTTGCAACGTTATTATAATACTCTATCAATGAGCTAGCGGTCCTTAAACTACAGCCTCCAATATGTAGGTATTGCTTAAAACAAAAACATACTGAACTTTGCTTATATTTTATTAGTGTTAGGCGTCAGTTTCCAAATGTGACCGTATAAGTGAACTTATATGACCGGGTTACTTGCGAAAATAAACGGTCATTTTTAAAAGTGACCAATTTTTGAAAATGAATGCATAAATGACCTAAAATGGCCGTTCATTTACTCATAAGTGACTGATTTTGGAAAGTGACCGCATAAATGACATAAAATAAACGGTCAATTATCTTTATAAGTGGCCGATTTATAAATTACTGCTGAGTAAAAATGACTTGTATACTTAACAGATCAACTTTAAAAGCTTACGATAAAGACAACCTTTTAGGCATACTTTCGAACGTTTTTACATATTACCGTGTAAATGACTCCAAGTGAACGAGCTATAAATGTCAAAAGTGACCAATTTATAAGTGACCGATTATTTGCCAACACCACATTTCAAAGATCCGGCCGCATATACAGTAACAGCACGCGGGCTAGAAACATCGTTTAAGCTCGGAACCCCGAAGTCATAATTAGTAATAGCACATGTGCTAGAGAGTAGAATGGGAAACAGCACGCAATCTATGTATGGGTATTTGCCATGTGGAGAAATATACAGATTATGTTTTTAGGTTATTTGTGTTTTATTTGTTTTTAACGTTTTGTTTGCATAGTTGAAAATATAGATATGGATAAAGAAAAATTTCCTAATTCGGTTAAACCTAAAATAATTAGTGACAAGATGTTTAGGCTTCAATTAAGAAACAAAGCTGATTTTGAGGTAGGTATTATAATAAATTATTATTTAACAGATTCATTGATATAAACTAAAATACCGCCGTAACAATGGCTTTTTTATTTATTAACGTACAGGTAATAAGCTTATAGAAAAAAAATTGTTGAAAGTAGTTTTAATAAAACTTATTCTTAAAATGATAAATTACGTTTACTTATTACGTTACTTTTAAGGGGTGAGAGGGGATCAACAAAGTGTGACATCGAGTGACAAGGGGGGTTATAAGCTTCATGACGTGTATAAATATATTAAAACTCTAAACTTTAACTCTACTCTAACGGAAAACTTAAAAACAGTGCCCACTCTTATCATGATTATTATAAGGTTTAAATTGTTTGAAACATATTCACTTTTCAAGGGGGGGTTCAAATATTCACATTATTTTCTGTGTAATGCTAGTAAGTGTAGCCTCGGGAGCGTTTTTCTTTACTGAAATGATTAAAAACTTTGCTGCGGAACACTATGGCACAAAAACGAAAATTAGGCGTTAATGAACTAAAAGCTAAACATAATATTTGGTGCATAAAGTTAAATAAACTGCTAACCTTAGGCAAGTACATTTTTACGTAAAATTCAAAGTTGTATATTTCTAAAACGAAAAAAGATATTAAGATGCGGTTTTTAGCCGTCTCTTGTAAAACGTATGCTTATTACCGATTATAAGCGTATAGCTTACCGAAGCTAAAAATGTATTTATACAGGATGGTAAACAAGACTACGGAAATTTCTAAATTTAAACTGTTCCGACAATTAACAAAACCATTTTTATTTTCTAATTGGTAGATCAGCTTAATCTATACATACATAAAATCGTTTGTCCTAACTCACTGATCTATCAATGCATATCCCAAACTATTCAGTCTAGAAAGCTGAAAGTTGGAAAATAGGTTTATTTTATAAAGGGGGTGAAATCAGACCCTAAGTATTATAATATTTTTTATTGAGTAGGTTAGTTTTTCGGAAAAGCGCTAAAACACGTATATTTTATTTTATTTTTTTACATATTTTATAATTTTTTTTAATAATTTGTACAGGGCTTTTAAAAAAAAGGGTCCTACTCAAACCGCTTGCCGTAAAAAGCTGAATTTTGGCACACAGGTTGATTCTAGAGCGCAGAAGTTCTATAAGACGGGATTTTTCAAAACCTTAAATTTTTAGGAATTCCAATGAACCACTCCTTAAATATTACAATAATTTTTATTTAAACAATGGTTCAGTTTTTGGGAAAATGCTTGAATACATGCATTTTATTTTATTTTTTTACATATTTTAGGAATCCATAATAATTATATTAATTTATACAGGGCATTTCAAAAATCGGATCATTGATTGTTTAAGATGCTGTTCAAACCGCTTACGCAAAGAGTTAAATTTTGGTCCTTACATAGACTGATTGTAGGATGTAAAGATTCTATAAAAAGGAATTTTTTAATGTAATAAAACACTGCTGTACTGTATGGGTGTTTGTTTTAATATTGTCGGTTTATAATTATTTACAGCAAGGGTATTCTTTTTGATTATCGCCCGTAGGCCGAGTGCCATTACTAGCCAATACTTTAGGAAATCAGATTTTTTTAGCCCGCGTGCCATTACTACATATGCTGCTAGCATAAGTGCTGTTACTAGCCACGACTTCGGAAAGTCCGATTTTCTAGCACACGTGCTGTTACTGTATATGCGATCCGGCCGCGAGAGGAAGGGTTCCTACATTAGCGCTACTACCGAATACTCGTATTAACTAGTGTAGTGTTAAAATTTATAATATATACACTTTAATATTATTTATCATGGGTTAATTGATGATTTTACGGACGAACTTGGGTTAATTCAACCCAAACTTGACAGGTCCACCTAACAGTATAGGTTTTGTTAAAAAAAAACCTTGTTTTAAGATAAGTTAGTTTATTACCGTGCTACCGCGCGCTTTTTTTGCAACAAACCTAACCAATTCTAATCGGCAATTTTATGAATTACAGTTTTTACAAAAACTCAAAAAAAGTCATCCAAGTATCGTACGAACGAGTTACGAAGCTGATGCCACAGATTAACAACCAATTAATTAGTTATTAATCCGTGCTCATGCTGAGCAATCAACAAAATTGGCTTGTACTCCGTGGAAATAAACCTGTATCCTCATTTCTATGTATAAACAAGGCCTGTATTGGCGAAAAACCGCTAGGTGAGCTAATATAGGAACACTTCCTACCGCGAGCCTGTCTTTTCACATTTCACAGTCATTGATTGGTTTGAGATTTAGTCGCTCTTTACTACAATCTTTTTTACGGATTTTTACAAACTTTTTCAATCATACACCAATTTGTCGGGAACTGATGTTAAATTCAAAATCAAATTCAACGACTTCCTCAAGACAGCAGCAATACTAAAATGCTGCGACTATGGAGCCAATATCGATCTTTAGAGCAAGAAAATATAAGTATCGATCAATGGAGCGATGTTTCTTCTTTTTTCTACTTTCACGATAAAATATGTTATTATTTCACTGTGAGTAATTTAGATAATTTCCGATTATCGTTGAAGTTCCTGCATATGGCTTAGTTTTGCTGAAAAGGAATTCTTTTTGGTAATTATTTTCCTTCCCGGGGTTGGTGCAGTGGCGGTCTGGTAATGGTGGCTATTTAGCGATCGCCAGGCGGGCCCCCAACCTGAAAGGGCTCCAATGCCCTCGACTCCAATCAGGGGCGGATCTATGATTTCGGATTGGTAGGGGCTTAGGTACTAAAACTAGAAAACTTATTTTTTTTAAATATATTGCTAACTTATATAGTAAACAATTTTTATTTTGTAGTAGTTCTAATCGCCTTTGAGCCGTCTTAGCGAATTCATCTAATACTTCCTCTGGTGAAATGAGAACATCGTCGTGGATACACAAGGAGACTAATCCATTTATTCTTTCTGTCCCCATAGCCGCGCTCAAGTACGTTTTTATTAATTTTAGTCCAGAAAAACCCCTTTCTACAGATGATGTAGTAACTGCCAACTGGTATCGTGCACAAAATTTTAAGAATGTCTTTAATGTTTGGAAATAAATCTGGCGTTTCCCGATATGCAAGTTCTGGTGTGGTTGGACGTGGTTTCTATTGCTTTCAAAATTCTTGGTATAGCTGCAACTCTAGACTTACGGAAATCGGTGATAGTAAATCAGCTTCATGTAATTTAACTGCATCTAAAATAGAATCTAATTTCTCTACTTGAGTAATATTTTAGGGAATTAGATCAAAGAAGTAAAAAATATGCTGATGTTCTTCTTAATGTTAAATAATCAATAAATGGTAGATTTATATTAAACCTATAATATTCTTTAACATTGTCATTGTTAGTTTGAATATTCGGACGGTTTTTTGTAGGGAGGTTATTCCCGGCTTCATTATATATTAATGTCACGAGATTCGGCAATATGGAATGCTTTCGCATATTATTATCATATTCACTTTCATCACTGCAATCTGCAAGCACTAGAATAGATATTGCCAAATTTAGTTTATGTGGAAGCACAATGATATATATATATATATATATATATATATATATATATATATATATATATATATATATATATATATATATATATATATATATATATATATATATATATATATATATATATATATATATATATAATAACGAAACCAGTAATGGTAAGGATTACTCCTTCACCATTTTGTCGAGAATCGACCAAAACATGACGCTATGTTTGTTTCCAGGGCCAAGGTGTGTAAACACACATAGCGTCATGTTTTGGTCGATTCTCGACAAAATGGTGAAGGAGTAATCCTTACCGTTACTGGTTTCGTTTTGTATAACTTTTTACGACCAAGAACCACACAGAAATTCACATTTCTGTTTCTCTTTTATATATATATATATATATATGTGTGTATATATATATATATATATACATATATATATACACATATATATATATATATATATATATATATATATATATATATATATATATATATATATATATATATATATATATATATATATATATACATATATAAAAGTTTTGATCTAACTTAGACCACCTCAGGGAAGGCTGCGATGGATGCTTCAATATGTCCGGAAAATTTAATGGTGTACAAGCTCGTCTTAAGCAAAAGCTTACATATATACATATATACATATATATATATATATATATATATATATATATATATATATATATATACATATATAGGTATCTATATATATATATATATATATATATATATATATATATATATATATGTATATATATATATATATATATATATATATATATATATATATATATATATATATATATATATATATATATATATATATATATATATATATATATATATATACATATATACATATATATATATATATATATATATATATATATATATATATATATATATATATATATATATATATATATATATATATATATATATATATATATATATATATATATATATATATATATATATATATATATATATATATATATATATATATATATATATATATATATATATATATATATATATATATATATATATATATATATATATATATATATATATATATATATATATATATATATATATATATATATATATATATATATATATATATATATATATATATATATATATATATATATATATATATATATATATATATATATATATATATATATATATATATATATATATATATATATATATATATATATATATATATATATATAAAGGTTATATTTGCTTAAGACGAGCTTGTACACCATTAAATTTTCCGGACATATTGAAGCATCCATCGCAGCCTTGGTCCCTGAGGTGGTCTAAGTTAGATCAAAACTTTTTGTTGTACTTAATATTAATTTAGCTAAAACAACAAAAATAGAAATTTTTCTTTTACTTGGGAAACATCATCGCCAATTGTCGTCAAAGTATTGTATCAACAAGCTTACCTGTTCCACGATACTAACATCTGTAGTTTCGTCAACTAAAATTGAAAAAAATTGGCTTTCATAGCTTCTAACGAAACTTTTAGCTAATTTTAATATCGATGTTTTACAAGTTCTATGTTTAATGTTTAGTAGATCCCATGATAGAATAAACCTAGATCCATGCATTTTTAACGATATTTTTCATGGCGTGCTAGATTTCAGTTTCTAATACAGTTGTAAAAGCAAAATAAATCCTGTGATTTGATTGGTTGCTGTTGGCGCGAGAGACAGTATATAGGTAATTTTTGTCGAACATTTGAGATGTGCTTCCTAGGGCGTCGGTAGGATACTCGGCTTTGGATTCGGCAATTTTTTTAACAAAATTTATAATTAATAAAAATGCGGATTAGGTTAGATTAGGGTTGATTAGGCTTGCTATAAAGAAAGCGAAGGGTAGCGCGCCAACACGATTACGAGCCCATAAAAAACAACTGTACCAGAAACTGAAATCTCGGTTTTGGCGTAGGAAACTAGGAAAGGCGAGGAAGATGACGGATGGCGGATAAACTCGTGTCTAAGTAGAGATAGAGCACACTATCGATTTAGATGTCCCAACACGATTAAATAATAAACATGCTATTTTAAGCAAAAACTTAATTTATAATTTTCATTTTGGGGAGGGGGGGCTTAGGGTCCCTGGTTTTCGAATATTAAGAATTAGAGATTAGACATGCCATTTGTGTCACGCAACTTTTCCATAATATAATAAGTTCGAGGCCGGTAAACATATAAAAACTAACTAAAAAAATAGTCTGATATTTAAAACACGATTACATACAATAATAGGGTTTGATAAAAAAAATTATAAAATTTTTTCCAACGGGGGTGGAACATATAACATTTGTAACAAGCTCACTACCTATTGCGCTATGAGTACTCATACCAAACGAACTTTGTATATACTCCGATATTTTCAACCATGTAACCAATGATGCTTTAATGCAAATTCAGAAGTTACTGAGCACGACATAAGCCAGAACTGCTTTCAAGATAAAGAAATGCTTTCAAGACAATCGACATATATATTAATTCAGTTTAAAATCAAATTAAATTAAAAATAAGTTCTTATTTGCGTCATAAAATTTGGACTATTCCATTAAGCAACTTTGGGCGCGGTATAGGCAGTGGCGGCTCGTGGTGAATTATATTGGGAGGTCAATAACAAATTTAAAAAAGGGCATACTTAAAATAAAAATAAATATCTTACCTTTAAAATCTTTAAATTGAGCTTGAAGTTCAGGTCTACTCTTCGTTCTTTAGAATTGGAAAAATGATGAATGACACGTTCGTTAAAATTGGACGCACGTTCCTTTTATAAACGATTTTCCGATACTTAACATTGCTAAAGTGGATAGTCTATCTTGGCCCAACTCCTCAACAAAATTTATAAGCCCTCGAAAAACCCCTGGATTTTCAGACAAAGCCGTTTCACCATGACCACGTAGTGCCAGCTCGAATGCCCCAAAATTTTACACAATCTCTAATTTTGTTTAAAATATAACGATTTTTGGATACATTTTCATTAAAATCTCTAAGGGATTTTCTATAAGCTGTGTCTAGCTGACTGCGAATATCAACACTTCCGACCGTAGCATAGTTTACCGAACATTTCATGTGATCTGCAGAAAACGCATGTTTTTTTATTTTTTTCTTTAAAGTGTTTTAAGTCTTTAACACCGTTTTTGCACTATAATGAGTCCGACGAGTCCTTAAAAAACAACAAACAAAAACATAACAGTAAAATGAGTTAGAGACTTCACAACCACATATCCAGTTAGCTAAATCGTACATACTTTTGCGAAAGTTTCGATGAACCTCTTTATTTTTGTCTTTGCTAGTTTGCCATATACTAAGTTCTGGCAAAATAGCATTCTTCAGGTGTTTAATTTTTTGCACTGCCGACATTTTGTTTCATCTACATTCACAACTCAAACATAGACCACCTTGAAATTGGTTATTTTTGCAAAATTAAGTTCGTAAGCACTTTTTAGTCGTTAATTTTTTTGCACTAGCCACTACCATCATTTTATTTCCGGTATATTTCCAACTCACACATGAATCATGAAAATAAAAAATATATATATTACAAAAAACAGCATATAAATCAATTTTCATCGATTAAAATCGTCCGAAACAATATCGACCGCGCGACCTCTGAACAACTGAACTTCCGCATGCTGACGTGATGCCGCGACCGATCGATCGAATTATGAGAAGAGACCGGCTGAAACCTAAATCGCGATTTCATATTCCATTTGCAATCACGTTCAGCTGGCGCTCGGTAGCTGTGAAATCTTCGGGTACTTTCGTCAAGCTTTAAGGTAATCAGAGCAATTCGGGCTGCCCAGCCTAGCTTAGTATAGCGTATTTTATTATGTCTAAGGAACGCAACGAGACCATTCGAACCGCCGCGGCCGCGCGCGTCTAATAGTGTAGCCTGTTTAACTTTTCCCAAGGTTTGCGTTTTATTACAACTATTATGAAAGGCGGTCAAACGTATAATTTATTTTCTGAAATATTTTTGGGGGGTCATTGACCAAATGACCCTACGAAAGAGTCGCCACTGGGTATAGGTAGTTATCTTGTAGCCAATAAGAAATGGTTATTTCATTCCGGTTGTGCAGGTCTGTACATAATGTTTATATGCCTTCGGCAACAAGGGTGTTACTAGTGTAATTTTGATTTAAGTAATATTGGGACGGATGGCTGTTTTATTACAGATACATTTTTTATATCAATCAAAAATAGGCCTAACCAGGGCTAACCAAACATAGTCTAAAATTTAAAACACGATTACGTACAAAACTATGAGTTTTAAATTAAATAATGGAAATCAAGCCCGGAAGTACGTAGCTTGCACCAGAAAGTAAAGGAAACCACTGGGTAAATTTTGTACAACAATGCCCAGTAATAACTTCTAAAGTTCATTAATTCCCCAGTAATACCTACTAATTCCCAGTAACGTCCACCAACTCCTTAGTAATCCACGAAAATGACACAAGGACTCTGAAATACCATAATATTAATATTTAATATCAAGTAAATTGTTTACTTACTTCATTATATCACTAATTCTCTGGATTTTTGAAAATAAATGTATCTCTGTATCTCTCATAATCCAGTGGCGGCTCGTGGGCAAAAAATAGGGGAAGTGTTAGTTAGAGAAAACTAGGACAGACGAGGTCTAAATTGGACACCGCATGTCTTTTTTAGCATTAATTGTCAGCACACTTATTTGACGACCCGTAATTAAAAGAGCCTTTTTTCCATCTAACAAACTACAAACAATGTCACTAACGGGCCCAAACGAATTCATTTTCAACCACACACACCCGCCACTTGTCCAAAGAATAAAATAAAAGACCGCTGATAAAATACTGAATAAAGCGCGATCGCCGCAATCTACTTTACGTACAATACAAATGGAAGCGTTAAACTGCGGCTCTTCCCTAGAGGCGTGGTGTTCGTACATGGGATACTCTCGTTGCCATAGAAACGCATTATTTTGAGGCATTGTTTTGGTTTCTCGCTGGAAGGTTTTTACCAAGCTCGCACGTGCCTCGTCCGATATAAACGAGTTTGCTGCCGGTGCGGTGGGCGCACATGCGGGTTTCCTTAATACGCGCAAGAAAATCATTTCGTTTTATGTTTGCCTCTAGGTTTCTAACGAGCGGCCAGCGGCAATACTACGAATGCATTAAATTTATCATTGCAATTATTGATAATTTTTAATGAAATGATTGAAAAGATTTAATATTGAAAATTAGTATATTGTATTGATTTTTAAAGTGTGTTAAAAAATAATTTGCCAAGTTTTTTTTTGGGGAAGACGCACTTCCCCTACTTTCTCCGAATAGCCGTTACTGTCAAAACTAAATGTATAAATTGGTTGTTAATTTGTGGTATAACCATCGTTTTCTAGCTCCCGTAAAATGTTCTGTCATATCAGCAGCAGTTTTTGCTAACATCAATATCAAATACAAATCTAAGAAAATTTCTAGAATTTTAACATGTTTGTTATCGCGCCTTAATAAAAAATGATTTATTTAAGATTTTTGTTGTGCCAATCAACTTTAATAGCACATTCTTCACAAAGATGTTTATCGATGGGTTAGAATGTATTTTATTTATTTTAGTTTGGGCCCTCTAAATGGAATAAATAAGTAAAACCATGTTTTAATAAACTTTTTTTGAAGACGACTACGTATTAGTTCAATCAACTGAGAGCTATAAGAGTTCTTCCTCAACGTCCTCCCTTTTAAGCCATCGGCTTTTTGATTTTTCAAATTATTTATTATTTTTGATCCGTCCAAAAAAATTTCTTCTGCGATATCATTTGAATATGTAAGGTCCGTTAACGACAAAACTTGGAAGAAATACTGTCTTCCAGAATATATGGTGGAGTACTATGTAAATTAAATTACTTGTCGGTATTTTGTGCAATGATTGGTATTTTCATAAATATGTTTTTTGTATTAAATTTTTTCCATACAGTAAACCGTAAATTTTGGCAACTGTTTGGAAATGTCCGAGCAACGGTATCAATATGGCACGCATTGGATATTCCAACATTTTATTATTTTACTACTAATTGCAAGAAAGAAGGGTTAAGTAATCCTAATGTTTGCTTAACAATTGATTTATTCAAACAACAAACAAGCCATTGTATTTTTTAGACTACGCAATATATTAATATTTCAGATAGGTAGTTGATAACTTATCTCTAAAATCGTTTTCTTATTATTTCGGTTTTGGATTTTTTTTGGTGTGTGTGTGTCATAATATTATTTTAACAGGTTTATTGGAAATACGAATCATTGCGTTACTGACAAGAAGAAAAGATTAGATCCCATTTCAAAATACAGATGTTTAAGTCTGCATAATATTCAAAAACCAATATTAAGTATAATCGAGCCATATTTTATTAAAAGATTTTTTCGAGAGATAATTCAGTTAAATTGGATAAGTAGTTCCTTAGCAAAATTTTTTTTAACATTCCACCACGCCGCCATTTTGTTTCGCCATCTTGGATTCGAACCAAAATTTTACCAGATGATTTATACTTAATACTTGATTGTTGTGCAAAATTTCAGGAAAATTGGATAAGCAGTTTCTTTAGTAACATTTTTTTCACTTGGCCGCTATTTTGTTCCGCCATATTTGATTTTTACCAAAATATGACCATTTCATCCTCTTATCTTATGACCTTTGATTTTTGACCAAAAATTTGAAGTCAATCGGATAAGTAGTTTTTGAGCTATGCCGCATACAGAGATACCGACAAAGAGACCAAGAGAGTTGAGAAAATTTGGCATCTAGGGGCACTAAACTGTCAAAATCTGTAAAGATCTAGGAGGAGGAGGGTGATTTTTTTTCACGATTACAATGTTTCCATTTTATGAGGAAAGCAAAAATTGTTTGTTTGTCAGGCTCAGGAGTGAACTGCTTATTATAGTTAAGGCAGTGTTAAAGCTTAAATGCATAGATGCTGTATTCAATAGATAAATACATTTATAAATATTATACTAACAAAGATCTCACCGCCCATTCTTATATTGTTTATAACCACGCACATATTCGGTGGAACGCTTTTGGATGAGTTTGGCTGAGTTGGCGACAGAAATATACAGAATTATGTGTGTGAGTTTAAGTATGGTATACTTCTATTTTTATAATTTTCATCCTCATAAGTTGCAGTTGATTTGTTTTGATTTTGTTGTCTGTTTTAAGAAGATATTCGGGATATCCTTTTGTTTGAGGCTTCTTCTTTTGTTTGGCAATTAGTTTATGCATCTTATATTCTTTTCTATATTAAGAAAATAAATTTTTTGTAAACAAAAATTTTTTTTTGTGAAAAATAATAAGTTAAAAAATATTAAAATTGTGTAATATGAAATATACTTTTTAATGGTTAAAAACTTAGAGTAAGAATAAAAATAGAGTTCATTATTTACATATTTAGCCACTGCCAAGATTACCTCACAGTATGAGGTCGATCGTACGAGGATGCCAAGACTGGCCAGGAACTCCAATGTTTATACCAATTTATATTACGGTGAATATGATGAACATGATGCAATAACATTATCATACAAAGAATTGTAATGTGTTTCCAGTATTAGGTTCTAAGCAGTATAAAGAAATTACTTTTATTGCAAAATAGTAAAATATAAACTAAAATACCAAAAGCCTCAGATCAGATTACACCATTAACAAGAGTTTTAGTGAGATATGGCAAACCCGATCGACAACTCCACGTATTAGACCATCCCACTGTGGTATTAGACCATCCCACTTTCATTGGTGCAATAGCGGGTCCTGGAACTAGAATAAATTTTAACATTAAAGAAATTAATTTGCTAAAAAATATTTTATTAGATACCAAGCTTTTCTTATCGTCACTACTGCATATCTTTTAATGCATTATTGTGTATTTGTTGTTATGGTTCAAATCTTCTAATTATATGTTGCCTTACTGCAAGAAGCAGCGTTTTAATGGTGTGGTGACATTAGAAGAACATTGATTTTTTAAATATTTAATAAATAAGTTTAATTTACTTTATCTTGGACACTGCGAAACTAGGAGCTTTAGTTGACCTAACTATGGTTCAGCAATGTGAGTTTGTAAAAAAATTACCGTTTAAGTTTGGAATTTTCTTTTAATCGCTAAGTAAACAGGAAGATTTCCTTTTCTAGGAAACATGTCTAATGGAAGATATCTTATTCACTTATTTTGGGTCACATGACGTATTGACCAATCCGGTTCAGTATAATAGAACGTTTATTTCGTCGGGGGTCATGTGAGAATCCTCAGAAGCAAAATGATACAAGAAAGACTCTGAGGTGATTTTTTTAACGATTACAATAGTTTTTCCTATCACAGAATTAAAGTAATTATAGAATATATCTATACTATATTAAAAAAGTCAAAGGGCGTCTCACGCTCAAAAAACGTACCGCGATTTCGAAAATTACAATCATCAAGTGTTGTCAGCTAAAGGAATTTAAATGGTGATTCTTTGGGTAATTAAAAGTAAAAATGTGTTCGTAACCATGTTCTAAACTGATTAAAATTTAAGATTTAGGATAGTGAAGATAATCTTAGAGCGCTCGCTCTTTTTGCTTTCCTCGCAAGAGGAAAGTATTCTAGTTGCAAAAAAACATGTTTTCTCAGTTCCGTCGGTTAGTCTGTATCTCTGTCCGCGACAAAACTTAAGAACTGTTTGTCCTATTTGCTTCGAGTTTTGGTTAAAACTTAAAGGTCATATGATGACGACGTGGTAACATTTTGGTAAAAATCCAATATGGCGGTCTATTGAAATGTTAAAAAATATTACTAAAAAACTGCTTATCCATTTTATCCAAATTTTGCAGAAAAATAAGGTGTGACATGACCATCAACTGATAAGTTTTACTATAAATCCAAAATGGCGGCCTAATAAAATATTATAAAAGTCAATGCAGAAAACTACTGCATCGATTATTTTTAAATCTTGCTCAAAAATGAAATATTATATAGGAATGAACTGGTAAAAATGTTGAGACAAATTCAAAATGGGGAACAAAACGGTGGCCTAATTAAATGTTTAAAAATATCTGAAAACAGTACTTATCGGATTGGTTGATTGATGACATCCCCATTTTGAATATTTATTACCAAAAATATGTAAATTGCACACTCAATATCGATTTTTAGTTAAATCTGTATAAATGTTAAAATTCGCTCGCAATCTAGGCATTTCTACACTCATTTTTTAAATATTTACTAAAAATGTATGATATGTATTCTCAAATCTGTACAAATGTTAAAATTCCGCCGCCATGTTAGCATTACAATTTTCAATTTTTAAAATGTTGACAAAAATTCATGAGGTGCAGTCTTAAATACCCCTAAATGCCGACTTTTAATCAAATCTGCAAACATTTTAAAATTAGTCTGCTATGTTGGTGCCGCCATTTTTAATTCTCAAATATTGACTAAAATTTCATAACTTTCATTCTTAAATACTTCTAGATACTGTACAAATGACAACATTCGTTCGCTATATTGGCGCCACCATTTTGATTATTGTTGTGCATTCTTAAATAATCCTCACAAATGTTAAACCGCTATTTTGAATTTTTAAATGCTGACACTCTTAAATTTTCTTAGGCACCAATTTTCAGTTTAATCTACACAAGTACCAAAATTCGTCGGCCGTATTGGCGCCGCCATTTTGGATTTCTAAACGTTGACTAAAAAAATTTGGATTTTTTTATATCTGAAAGTGTATGCATGCCAAATTTGAAAATAATCGGTAATGGAAGTGGTGAAAAATCCATTACAAGATGTGAACCAGACGTACAAACATACAATCAGACGAGTTGGAAGCCAATAAAAGCGCGTTAAAAGCATTGATTATAGTTTAAAACTCTAACAATAGTATTCACTAAAGAGGTTTAAATTTAGACAAGGTCTAACTTGACAGTTACAGGTTTAAGATGACATTTTTAACAACTGAACAAATAATTTTTCTGGATGTCACAATTACAAAATGACAGACACATAAGGCAAACATAACTAAAAACTATGGTTTATTATATATATATATATATATATCTATATATATATAAATAACTAATTTCCTTTTAAACGTACCTAACTTATTGGTTTGATTTTAATAGTGACGTAGAGAAGGATTATTTCTATTTGCCTCATTAAGGAATAGGTAAGAATCCTTCCTTTTGTCAACGATAATGAAGCATGGCCCATTTCTTCATTTTAGTACATCAAATATTTTAACATATTGAATTCATACCAATATTTTATAAGTTTTTTTTGTATCAGGCGTAATTTTTGTGGAAAATTAAATAAAATTAAAGTTAATCGAATAAATGGATTCTTTAGCTATACTGGAACAGACCGACTGACCGATTGTAATGGAAAAACATGAAGATCTGTAAAAACCCGGAACGATGATTTTTTCACGATTAATGGTATTTCCTTATGTAAGAGGTAAAAACTCGCGCCGCCACTGGCATTCGTCAGCAAATGGCCACGGCTTGAACATGGGCCATCCTCATTTTTTGTTTTATCGTAAACATTGGTCGATAGAGTGTGAAAAATAGGACAACTATGTTGGCCATACCCCTAACGTAATTTATGAATGAATTGTGATCTTTACTTTAATTCTTACTCTAAGGTTAAAAATGTCAAATACTATGAATTGATGTCTTGCGTCCTGGTGCCTTGCACTACTATGGATATTGTTGTGAGATATGTGAATAAAAAGTTCACTTTTTTGAACTTCCGAAAGTACACAAACCAAGTAGGTATTTCCTTAACTGTTTATCGTAATAAATAGGCGACCAAAATAGCATTTTCAAGGGTCACTCATGTGTATTACTTTTTATCTAAAAATATATCAGCCAACGCATACAAAAATGTTTTTAATTCTACAAGGGTATTGTAGAAAATCAATTAGTATTTCAATTAAAAAAAGAATTTTTAAGATTGGTAATAATATAGATAACATATATCTCAGATGTCCGAATGATATTGTGATATTGCCTATGGTATAAATAGTAAAATGCATAGCCTGATCTGTCAGTAAGCTTATATCAATTAATTCAAAAATGAACCATTTATCATATTTAGTATTAATAATTACGACCACAGTTATTGTGGAAGTTTACAGTCATGGATATATGTACACCCCAATCAACAGGGCCTCAAGATGGAGGCTAGATCCAAATAATTGGGATATTCCCCATGATTACGATGATAATCAGTTTTACTGTGGAGGGCTTACAGTAAGTTTTCATATGTTACGTTTTTAAAAGTTTGCATTTCGGAGGATTGATTAATTTAATATGCAACTTTAAGTTTGTTTATTAAATATATTTTATATGTTTTCCATTTATACTATATTTTTAATAACACTGTCAGTGGCGGTTGTTTTTTAAGACTGCGCGGCCGCGAGCCCCTTTTGAAAACTCTTAACGTAACACACAATTGCAATTTCTATAAATTATTAATATTAACATAAGATTATGTTAAAATTTTAACCACCTACCTCAGCTCTTATCTCTAATAGTTTGTCCTCGTTGACTCGCGAGAAAATTCGTGCGCTCCGACGCAGTGAGAAAACAGCGAATATCATAGGCTGCGGCGGCACTACGGCAAATGGTATTTGTTTTGATTTATGCTTCTTATGTTAAAAGGCGCATGGCGGTCGTGTAGAATTTCGATTTCGAGAGTTCGTTTCCAAACTGTCTGGTCGATAATTATTGGTATTGTGAATTATTGGTGATTGTTTTCTAATCGAGTTACGTGTAATAAGCTTAAGGGGCAATGTGACTACGGTAAATTATCTGGTGCAAATAAACTTCGCCGGTTTTATATTAACAGATAAATTATAAATTAAGGAGCTGGGCAGGTTTTTGCCAGATTTAAACCTAACTCAAGCTTATAAACACACCAGGTCGGTTTTCAAAAAAGGCAAAAAAAACTGTATATGGGAGTGAGAAATTACAAATTTATTGTACTGTTTATCATGTTAAATTTTATGAATAGGCATTTCGTGTCCCTAATGAATAAGTGTAACTTGAATTCGTGGGTTATGGGACTGCAATAAGATCTAAAGTGAAACCACTATTTTCAATTGCAACGTTTCGTGTTACATTAACACTTTTTCAAGCTCTTGAGTTAGTGGGAAAACCTTAATTATGGTAGATCTTATTGCAGTCCCATAACCCACGAATTCAAGTTACAGTTAAATCTTATCTGGACAAGAAAAGTAAAAAAAAAATTATATCGTCTTCCATTGGAAAAGAACTTTACCTGCGTTTAGGATTTTAAGTCACCCTGTGGACAATTAATATACGAAGGTGTGCCTGTTTTTTTTCTGGGCAGTGTGATCTTGTCTGTTTAAGTGAGGCTATAAAACAAATATCCTTTAAATATCAATGCTGTATTTTTGTTGATTTGGTGAAGTTTAATTTCGGGTTAATGTGAATGAATACCTACCTTCTAGCAAACTGAAAAAATACAGTTATATTGAAACATTATAGCACAAACAATACAAGCTTTTAAGAGACCACACCACTCTAACAGTGTCTAGCCGGTAGTAAATCCCATGAATTATTTCATCGATCAGCCAGGATTGATGTGAATATCGGAATCGGAGGCCAGAACAGTGTAAAAGCGTGCCCCGCATGCTGAGATTTCATAATATTGATTGCCATTGATCTTTTTGATGGTTACTACTCTAGATAATAATTTAAATATTACTCACTTTAATGTAATTGACTATTATCTCATTAAGATAACTATCATCATCCTCATCGGATCAAGTACAACAATCCAATAAAATATACCAATAGTTTTAATCCTCTTAATCGCTTTATGATAAAAAATATAGTTCTATTAAAATTTATTTAAATATTATAATATAAAAATTTTTATTTATAGGTATGTCAGATAAATACTTCTGTATATCCCACTATTTTTGAAGTTTATATAGTTGATTTACTCTCATTAAACGCACAATAACAAAAAAATTTTTTCTCGAAATGCACAAAGACCAAACTAATTGTTAAAATGGACACATTAAATACTTAGTAATTATCAGTTTAAATAATTGGATAATCAAAAGCGGCAATTATTACTAATGGGTAAACATTTAGTCCTTAGTGTTCAAAACACATTGCAAAATGTTTTAGCAAATATTCGTTCAGGGAAGCTGAAAAAATACCATACCGAACTTTATGACACTTCGACTAGACAGTCAGTCAGAGAGTTTCACAAATTCACCACATCAATGTCGTTGTTTAATCGCAATATTAGCTCGCACGCAACTAAAAAATGAACTCGAATAGAATTAAATTAACAACAACTTTACTGAAAAACCGCAATACTGAAAGTGCAAAATTGGGATTATTTGAGGGGCTCCTAGGAGGTCTTTTACTTTGTTATAGATCATGTATATCTGTGCATCAGAAGTAAAATGTATTAAGAAAATATATTAGAATTGTGCAGGAGAGCAAAAATTCTCCAAGATGTTTTATCTTAGACATCTGGAATTTCATATTCACAATTATGATTAAATGATGTATTATGAATACATATGAAATTTAAAATAAAATTGTAAATTCATATTTAGGGACTTGATATAATTTATCTCTGATAAAGTTAGTAAAGTGGCTGACGGCTATTGATCTAACTTTTGACCAAATCAACACAGGCATTCCACAGGGTTTATTATTGACACCTATCCTATTCCTTGTGTAAATCAATGATGTTCTTTTTTCTACCAGCAATCTTATCCACAGCTATGCTGACGATAGTAGATTCCACTCCAGCGTACTTTTTCTCAAACCTGTTGTATGGCTAAATGAGTATTTTATTAATGTAAGCAAAAATGTTACTTCTGTTATCTCGCCAAGTTTGGACCCTCTTTCATTTCTCCCTTTATCAAAAAATGTCGCTGATAGCTCTATTAGCAGCATGGAATTATTGAAAGAAATTAATAACATCACATGCAAATCTTCGTGTAGCACTGATAGCCATTAAAACCAATTAAAATATTCCTGAACCGCCGGTCCCCAGTCGTAGAGGCCCTTATAACACTAATAAGTGAACCCTTTATAAAAGGTATATTTTCTGAATGCCTTGAAACAGCTATAATTATTCCTCCTCATAAAGGGGGCGAAAAAACTAACTCTTGCAATTATCGCCCAATTGCTTTACTACCAGTGCTATCAAAAACCATCGAAAGGCTACTAAAGAATCAGTTCAGATTTTTACTAAACAAGTGCACCAGTGACGCCATGTTCTCGTTGCTTAGCGACTTATCTCCAATAACAACCTCTCTAGTCCCTAGTATACTCCCTCAAGTTTCGGTCTTGGGACCTATTCTTTTTTCGTTATACATTGATGATATCACCAACCTAAAAATTAACGAAAAAATTTTTCTTTTTGCTGACGACACAAGCATAACAGGAAGGGATTTTGATACAACGTCTTTACATTCCAATATTTCCAACAACCTTATTATCATCAAGGCTTCGTGCGATTCCAATCTACTTTGCTTCAATGTGGATAAAACGGTGGCCTTATCTTATAAGTGGATTTTACAACTACTTCAGCTACTTAACAGCAATATTAAACACGTTGAGTCGGTTAAATTCCTGGGTTTGAATATAAATAACAACATATAACATTGACCTATCGAAAGATATGATTTTTTTTCGATTAAGATTTCGTATTTTCATTGTTTTGTTTTCTTCTATTACTACGGTACATTTCCCTTTGTTCATAAAATTGCAAACTTTTGTTTGTTGGTTTGTTTGTCAAGACTAAAGCTGATGATAGACGTAGAGTAATGACTACCTGACTAAAATTGTAAAATGGGGAGCAAAGGCCACTTTAACGCCACTAAAGCACAATCATGTTTACTAGCTCACAAATTATCTCCTAATACTCACCGTTCAAACGAATCAATTTTCAGAAAGATCCTCACTGGCATGATCACATCACCTCAATTGCTATAGCAGCGGCGAAGAAATTGGGCTTCATCTTCCGAGTTCGAAAATACTTCTCTTCTGTCAACTTGTATACCCTTTACACTTCGCAAATCAGACAGAGGGAGCAGCCTCTCCTTCGATCCTTAGTATCCTTGATTCTATACAAAGAAGCTTGCATCACTAGAGCATCGTCAAATTGTGGGCGATCTGTCTCTGTGTTACAGATACTACCACAGATTCTGTAGTAATGAATTATCATCCATTATGCCTTCCTTAGTCATTTTTGCCAGAGAACACGAGCATCGACCCATAAAGGCTTCTCACTTTATTAGCTGCTTTCTTCCCAGATTATAGAATGTGATACCAGCAGAGGACTTTCTTTCTTCTCCTAATCTGCAAGTCTTTAAATCTAGCATCAATAAACTTTCCCTGTCTTCACTTAAAGCCACCACGGTACCTAGTTTTTAGGCCTTCGGCCTTCGTGGCTTGCTCATAGATAAAAAAAATACATTGTGAAATTCTTCTAATTTTAAATATCGACCGCTTTTTCTTTAAAATGAAATTATCCAAGGAATCAAAATCTTTGATATCTAGGCAAATTTATTACATTAAACCGTTTGGACCGGCTAGCCATTTTCATAAACTGATGCCAGTCGAATGATATCATTATGTTAAATAGGGACATTTTTTCTCTCTTTCTGGATAACGAAATAATTGCAGTCCACTTCGTTCACCTCTAAATGTGTGTGACCCCCAAGCAAGTATTTATGACTAATCACCTTTAATGTTGCTCTATTTTTTTAAGATAAAAATGCAGCCTTAATATTGCGGTTCTGGGACGGACACTTGTCCGACCACATCGATAACGTTTCTATGTTGCTGGGAATGTTATCTGAACTCCACATTAGTAAAAATATAACATCTCTCTGTCTCCTCTACCCCCAAAGTTTTGTATCGTGATAACTTTCGTGTTTGGCCTTACTCTTTTCAGAATTCTGCCCCTGATTGTACTTATTGTACTTATCTTTTTCACTTTGTATAACTTTTAACTGTTAAAACTAAAACAAAAACTTTATTTATTTCTGCTACGTGCATAAAACTGGGAGATATTTTGTATCAAGTCACCAACCATTATACAGAGTGGCTGGAAAACACAAGTACAACGTTTAATGGCAGATTGTACATTGTACAGTGTACCATTGAAGTTGCCCACCATCAGCACGAATTTGGAATAAATGTATGGGCAGGTATTATCGATCGCTATCTTATGGGTCCTGTGGAGATTCCAGACAGATTAGATGGAAATACCTATTTACATTTCTTGCCCAAATACGCTGCCAATTCTTCCAGAAAATGTGCACCTTTTGCTTCGAAAAGAATTATGGTATATGCACGATGGTGTGGGGAATGTTGCACCAGTAAGATGGCCACCACATTCCTCCGAGTTAAATATGCGCGATTACTTTTCATGGGACACTTTTAAAACAGAAATTTATAAAACCTCTTGTACATACTCGTGAAGATTTATTGGCAAGCGCTGGAGCCATTTTCAGTAATGCTCAGATATTAGATAAAGTCCAAGTAATTGAAATTTTTTTTTGCTAAAACCGTTCATCCTACGAAAAAATTTCAAGAAGGACAAAAGTTTCAAAAAACATTAATCTACCCGATTAAAAATAACTGATTTATCATAAATGTGATGACGGAAAAAAATCAGAAAGTATCTTTAGATGGGTCGTAACTTTTATAACACTTCAATTTTATTATAGCCGGCCACTATACCATTAGAAAGTCATTTTACAGTATTAGACCATACACCAAAAATAGTTAAAATCAATTACTACGTTTTCAAAAAATTTAAGGGAAAAACATTTTTTTTTAATTTTGACTCCCTCTGCAGGCTAAACGAAGCAATTTTGTATATAGGTAAGTTGGCTGAAATCGGCCTATTTTAACGTCAGCAATCTGTCATTAAACGTTGTACACGTATTTTTCGGACACCCTGTATAATTTGAAAGGCATATTGTATTAGTCATTTAAAATTACCTTTGAACCGCTACATGATAATACAAGTTCAAATTAAGCAATTCAGTTATTTTAAGCCAGATACTCCTAAACTTATTTCCAGAGGAAAAGTATGTTATGAGAAATCTTATGATGTAAGAAACTCGTTTTCAGTGACGGCTCATACTCTAAAATTTAGGGTCGGCCGAGGGTCAAAGCCAATCAAGGGCGGTTTTACGGTGAGAGGTTAATGAGGTAATTACCCTCCCCCCTCCTCCCAGACCGGTCAAACATCATGTGTAATTTACATATTTTTACGTGAAAATTACGATTAAAAACTTGGCTAGGAAACACTATAGCACAAGAGCGACCTGTTGGATTGGGTCTCTTGCATATCCATAGATAGACTATTGATAATAAACAATGTAAACAATGTAATTAATAAATTTACTGCAGGAAAAAAAAATGAACGATATTCTATAACTATTTATTAGAGGCTATGTATGATAAAAAATATGGGTATTTATGTTGTTCTCATACCATTTACAATAAAATATACTAACAAACTTTTTTTAAATTAATCCCCCCCCCCCCCCTAGAAAGGTTTCCTAAAATCGACCTTGAGGCCAATATGGTGTTAATTGGTGCCGCGTCCGAATATGGTAAAATACTAGTCTTATTATTTTCCGTTTATTTCTTCAATGATACTTAGGTAGGCACCGACCTATATACAGCAGATCTAGGCTAGAGTGTAAATTTAATAAATAAGAAAAAAATGTTAGTAAAACGCTCTAGTCAGTCAATTTAATTTTTTGATATTTTAATGAATCTTGCCTCAAGAGAAAAATAAAATAGATGCCAAAGTGAAACTTACATACACAACCAAAAAAGTATATTTTCCAGGAAAAACCACGATGCGGCCGGCCGACTTATAAAACAAATTGCAAATGATATTTTAAAATAATCACCTCACATTTTGTCACCACATATAAACATGAAAATTACTAATATAATATATTAACCATCATTAGTCATGACTAATGTAAAGAACTAACAAATTAATTTAAAAATAAGTAGGAGCATTTTATAATAATTACAATTAATACCTGAAGAATGGTAGTATTCAATTGGGATACGGCCACATCGAGACGGGCCGGTGTTGGGTAATATAAACTACGGCGCACGTTATAGCATGGTATGTATGCGAACGTACTACGTACCGCGTGAATTAGTAGCTGAAGTTTAGCATGTGAGATGATGGAGTCGGCTGGATGAGCCACCATCTATAATAAATATATTAGAATATTTGTGGACGGTGGCCCACTGACTGTTGTTAATGGTGTTATTTGTATGTTAGTCAAGCAACGATAATAGGGATACCGACCTATTTTGCTATGTGCCCCTAAACTACATTTTGGTTTGGTGCGTTTTTAGGATTTTTGCAGAATTATTTTTGAAAAATATTAACTTCTTTCAAAAGAGAATTTTACCTGTATATTTTCTGGTACAGCCTGGCCGACCCGGCCGCCCCTGAGCAGCCGTCACTGCTCGTTTTCTAAAAAACTAACATAATATAATTTACCTCTGAGGTGCAGATAGGGAATAAACTAATTTCTAAATATTTAGAATATATTTCTAAGATTGAGGATACGTGTAGGTACAATATAGCACGAATGAGGGAAAATGTGGCCCTTGTGGCGATGACTGGAGAGACGCTGTTCCAAGAAGTAATGAGAATACAGGAACTTATGGGAACGGCGTGCTAGTTGCTAATTATATTGCTGGAACAATTATTCAGGCAGATATCATCCTAACTACCAACCACCTAGGGAAATTCTCATACCAGTAAGTTCACTGTTGATTGTTGTAGTTAAATATGCTTCGGCAAAATACATTGTGCGTGTCTGCGTTAGCTATATTTAACTGTGGTAATGCTGAATTCAAATTTAAAACAATACCCTCGTAAATGGGATTTCTACGAGTGTTAACACTGTTTACTGTACAGTCTTTTTTATTATACGACAGTATCTAATTAAGTACTATCTAATTTTTTAAAATAATATCAGTAGTCTTTAAATTTGTTACTTCCTTTGATTCGTCTAAAGTAAAAACCTACTTTTTTGTTTAAATTCCATATTAAAAAAAATGTTTTTCGAAAAAGCATTCAGAGCTTTCATTCTTTTATTTATACCATATTTTCGAAATCAGATTATTAGTTTTCGAATTAACAATATTTTAATGATATCCCTCAGTTGTCTTTTAGATGATAATTATATTTTAATTAAAAAGTAACTAACCTAATAAATTCCCCGCTTTTTTGAGTATGTTAAGCTTGGTAAAAACCAAAACAAAATTGATGAATGCAAGTTTTGGGTATTTTAAAAATATGAATTTGTCTCCATACTGGACAACATACATTTCGGTACATAAGGTAATATTTTCGTATTTTTTCCAGTTAGAAAAGCGCAAAAATATTCTCTTTATAAATAAAAAATAATTCGTAACAAAACTAAAATAGAAACAAATGTGAAAACAAAACAATATTGTATTTTACGTATTACATGGCGCGTTTTGGTTTGATTTTATTTATTTTATTTCATTTATTATTACAAAGCATCTACAGCATGTATCTGCCATTTATAGATACCAATACCTAGACATTTACAAAGTAATTGTACAATCTTAATCTAAACGTAAATTCAGTAAACTAAGTCTGAGCCTGAGCTGTTAATAATTTAGTTTCTATGATTGCCTTATACTGCTCCAAGCTCAGAGTCTAAGCTCATATCACTTGCACATCTATTGAATCTATTTTATTCTGTAGACATGTGAATTCTTATATAGATTAGTTCTGGGGAAGTCTAGGTAGTTCTATTTCTTGTATGTCCAAGAGTAACCAGAAATGGCAGCTGAGAATAACAGTATTATCAACTTGATCTTTCAACAGTTTGTGCAAGTGTACCAAATAGCTTTTATTCTTCGATTCTCGAGTCACAACCTATTAATCAGCGACAATAATTAATTGTGACTATACCCTTGAGGAGGGTAATAGCCATATCTTTTGTAAAATAAGTATTTAAGAAATTTTCTAGTATCCTTTCAATGGGCTTATATTACGCAACCGTAGTCGAGTTTAGGCAATACAAGGCTATCAAGAAGTTTAAGGGATACATGTTTAGTAAAATTAAGTGTGTTAACTAAATAAACACCCAAATCTTTTTGCTTATTAAAAGGTTATAATACATCATTATTGATCTTGTATTCAGCATTTATAACATTATTTTTCAATGAAAATGTCATTTACACCAGATACACACTTTATCAAAGTCATCTTGCAACCGATCACAATCATCTTCATTTAAAATCTCTAAAAAATTCTCAAAATCGTACGCGAATATTAATGCTCTCGAATTCTTAACAACCTGACACATTAATAGAAATTATTACTAAAAGCGGAACCAAATTTGAGCATTGAGGAACTCCAAACGTACTACTGTATATTTTAGATCTTGCACCTTTAATTTCAACATATTGCTTCCTGTCACAGAGTTATAAACTAAGTAAAGATACCGGGTTATTCCTTACATTCATTTGTCGTAATAACTTGATGACGATACTATGTTTAATTTTGTGAAAAGCTTTCTTTAGATCTGTAAAAATTACATCAACCTGGTTTTTCTTATTGAAAGCTTCAGTACTGAACAAAAGTTGTAAGATTCGTCATTGTGGACCCGTTTGGTAAAAATTCTTCACCTCATCATAAAGCCTATTGGATATATCTATCTCATATACCTTAGAAATGGATTTTATAACGGATATAGGTCTGTAATTAGCCAGTTGCTCTTTCGAACCGCTCTTCAAGGCCGGTATTACTTTACCCGTCTTCCAAGTGCCAAGATATGTTGGAGTTCGTAGACTAATACTAAAAATATGAGATGGCTTCAGCAAGATTTCCCTACAGCCCTTGATGACATATCCAGGCCCCCTATTAGGCCCTATGGCTCTATTCCCCTTCAGTTTATTTACTGCCTCTAGGACCTCATGCTCAGTGATAGGCAATTCACAAAAATAATCTTTAGCATGAGAAGGGTGCGTCGGCAATAGTTCCATCGAAGAGAAAACAGAACTGAAAAATACAGAAAAACCATCAGCTATGTCTTTAGTACCCCGTAAAGAAATATTCTCGTAGTACATCTCATCTAGCATGCCATTATCGTTCTTTTGCATTTTTATGTACGGCCAAAAATATTTTAGATCTACATACAAACTACCAGCCGCACGCTCCATGTTTTGACTGTAAGCAATCCTGATCTTAGATTTAACAAGACGTCGAGTATTCTTATATTTATCCAACCAGCCAATTTAGTTTTCCTGTAAATTCGTAAATATTGTTCTTTTTTCTTGATTAATTTTATTTGTCACCGTTATACCATATAGGAAACGTTCTACCTACCTGCGTGGACAAAATGACACACTCTTTAAAGACCACATTAACTAAATTGGGTTCTTATTAAATGAAACATTAAATCAAAATCGGCTTTTTTTAAATTAAATTTGTGTTAACTATACTCACTTCCAATGCTGGGTTGTGCTAATTAATAGGCATCAATGGTTCATCGACTATATCCACCCTGCACCCTCGCAAACGAGAACTGATAATAACCAAGTCTAAGAGGATATTATTTGTATCCTAATATTATTCATTTGTATAAAACTTGTAAATAATAAAAACCTTTTAAAATCACAAACAGGTGGAAAGTATACAATAACGACATATAATATTTTTCTTTGGCCTAATTTCAAAGTTACACATAAAGCCTCAATATCATTATCAAACATATCATATTCCTTTGCCAATATATTATTCTTCACAGCCATCAGCACTCCTTGTTTTTTCCCGCCAAAGAAATATTTCTGTCTTATCTAAAAATTAGCAAATTCAGAATTATAAACAGAACTATTTAACTAAGTTTCAGAAATAGAAACTACATCCGCGTTTTTATTCAATATACCAACCTGTAATTCTTGTAGTTTTGTTTTGATACCCCTACAATTCTGATGATATCACAAATTGACTTAAGTCAGTTCGTTCATGTTCTCAATTGTATCCCCATTACCAGTTGCCGGTGGGTTCGACTTATATATCTTACATTCTACACATGTGTTGACAAAAATTAGGTTACTCTTACATTTCTTTGATGTCATCAATATTCACCCCTAGAATACGTGAACGGTAATAAGGTAACAAAATACATATTACATCCATATTAGAAATATATAACGGAGTTTAACTAAAACTTATTTTCCATACATTTATTTTTGAAGGCTATGCCAACTTGAAGATCCAGATGCGCCGGAAACTGAAGAGTGCTTCCAATCCTTGCCTCTTGCCGATGGATCGTATTTTCAAGAAGTCGGGAGTGAGGAACGTAATGTGACCAGTTATGTTCAGTTACCCAGTGATGTAACTTGCGACAGATGTGTTTTTAGGTGGCATTACGAAGCAGGTACTAATAATTATTTTTAAATTTCATTTTTTGGTTCTATTACAATTTCACAAGCAATAAAATTGTGTTTAATTAAAGCACATTTTTTGTATGTGTAGAAACCATAGTTACCCGTATATAAGTCGGTGAGACAAAATAATTGCTTATCTATTTTTTTCTCATTGTGCGCTTAAACTAAATGAGATTTACAATAAACCTTCTTCCCTTCGTAACTGTAAAAAAACTATACATTTCTATGAAATACTTCAGATTTGTGCATTTGAACTATTCAAAGCATTGGATCAAATAGGATATGACGCACTTCTTAATAAATTATCTTCTATGGTTTTCATTTAAAACTTGTGCTTCAATTCATAGTTTTCTTTACAATCAAAGTATTTAATTTTTGGTTAATAGACATTGGTCCGGTTTTTACAAAATCGACGCACGTGTTTTACAAGAATCAACATTGACACCTTTTTATTCTTCCGGCATACCAATGATCTGCTTTCTTCTACCCAATATAATATTCACCACCATGCTGACAATAGTACGCTCAACTCCAAGAAACACGTTTCCAAACGTCTTTTAAGACTGAAATAGATGACAGGCGTAGAGTAATGATTTTAACTTTTACCCCAGGTCTTCTACACCTGTATATGCCCTATCTCTCAAATTCTCTTCTATTGAAATTATCTTCATTAAAATGAATAATTTGATGCTGAAAACGAGAAATTCTTCTAACCTTGTTAAAATCGCTTTTCAACAGCATGTTTGCTGGTGTAATCACTTTGCCGACTTTGCATCAATTGTCATGGCAGTTGCTCACAAACTTAGTTGATTCTTTGAAGCTAGAATATACTTTTCTTCTGCTTACTTACATATTTTTTGACATCACAGATTACACCCAGGCTCAGTGGAGCATCTAGATGTTTGGGCGCTTGAAGCATTATCAATTTTTAGGGCCTCCTTTATGTATTGTAAAACTTTTTTAATTTTTTTTGTATCGTAAACTAATCTTTAGTACATTCGAAACAACAAATGTTTTCTATTTTTTAACATACAAGACTTTTTTTGTAATAACCACATTTTTTATTACTAAGTAAAAAAAAAACATGACATAAAATGGATAAGAAAACAAATACAAAACTAAAAAAAAAATCAGTTCAGTACACAATATATATGTGTTAGATATATTGTTTTCATCTTTATTTGGCGCCATTTTGTTCGATCATATTGGATTCCTATCAACATTTTACCATTTTCTATCTACCTATAATTTTTACCTTGACACATACCGCCATTTTGCTTCGTCATGTTGAATTGGTCCGCAGATCCGTGGCGGCTCGAGAGTGAAAAAGGAAGTGAAGTGCAAATGAAGCAAGAAAATATCGCAATAATTTTTTCCAGAATTTTGTTTTATATGTGGAAGGGGCAGAATATTTTTTTACGACTTACCTAAATTTTGTATACTAAATCAATTCTCCTATCCTTCATAGCAGCAAATTTATTTATAACATCCTCATAAAATGGATGAGCTGCCCTAATCTCCTCCAGACATTCCTTTTGACTTGAAATATTGTCTAGAGAAGTAAGTCTTTTTTGAGATATTGTATTTCTTAAATAAGTTCTTGTACGTTTGATGCAAGAAAAACTTCTTTCCACTGAAGCACTTGTCGACAGTATTGTCAAAATAAAAGAAAACACTTTATTGCTTTGGTTAAAATATTTTTATTTTCATTAATTTTTTTCACTTGCTCTTGCAGCGATATATTTTAATTACTGTCATTGGCAAAAATAAGACTAAGCTCATTTTTAAGTCGTTGACTTTTTGAAAATATTTCCCCGTATAACTGTAACAAATTTTCAAACGGGCCAGTCGGAAAATTTAAATATATTCGGAAAATTTAGCAGAATCTGCCAAACATAAAAATGTAAGTTTTTCATAGTCTGGAAAGCTTAGTGTCATTTCCATTAAAATATGGGTCAATATTTCATAAAAAAAGGTTCTATACTTAGCACTAATTTCTTCAGGTGAACCAAACTCCCGTTTGTAATGATTTATTTCTGTAACAGAATTTGCTTTATCAAACATGGTATTAAAAAAATGTTCATTTCTTTTTTTACAGAGCGCCTCACGACAGCGTTTTATATTGGATATGCAAAAATGAATCTTAAACGATTTTTTTTGAAGAACTCAACTTGAAAAATCACATTTACTAACTTCGAATTTGAAGACCAACGAGTTTCTGTAATTGTTGGTATACGCCTCGTAGATGCAGATGTAAGAGCATACGTTTGTTTGGCTAAGTGATGAAAAAATGAGGGAATAACACTAAGGCTTGTAAAAAAATTCGACATTTAGAAATATTTTTAAACTTTGCTGCATCAGGACAAATACAGCCTGCGGCGCTTTTTCTTTTTTTGTGAAGGCCATTTAGATGGCCAGACATCACACTTGCGCCGTCGTAACATTGCTCTATTAATTTGTTTATAGTCAAATTGGTCCAAAATTTGATCCAATAGAGAATATAAATTCTCCGAATTTCTACCGAAGCTGACATTATAAAATCCTAAGAATCTCTCGACTACTGAACCTTCTGAATTAACGTATCTTAAAATTATGGAGCACTGGGAGGTTGGCGTAATATCAGTGGTGTCATCCACTTGCACAGAAAAAAACTGTGTGTTCACTATTTAATTTTTTACATGATCATTTAAATAATCAGAAATACATTCAGTTAAATTCAATTAATGATTGATTATTTCGTTTTGAATAGTTTTCGAGTCACCAGTAAAAACATTTTTAATTTTTTCGTGATGATCTTTTATTTCTTGGGAACTTCTCGATATTAATAAACCTAAAAACTTTTTAAAATTAGCTCTATTTATTGACTCGCTGCTCTCATCATGGCCGCGAAAGACTAACTCTTGTTTTTGGTACAAAACTGCGTCAATTACCAAGCACATAAATAGTCTAATCGGACGTTTTCGTTAAAATGTATTTTATATAGTTTAGCATTTTCTTTTAAAGTGTCAGCTATAGTGCTTTGATTTTTTACAAATGTTTTTAGCATTCATTCGCATTTTAAATGCTCCGCCGAGTCTTCATGTTTATGTAAAGACCTTCATATATTTAACATACCTGCAAATCCTTCCCTATTCCACACTGAATATTTATTGGAAACTAGTAAACAAGGCCAGCACAACAATTTTTGTAATATTTGACTACTACATAACCATTTATGCGCCGAAAACCAGAATGACGATGAAAACTCTGATCTTGTTCCCTCCATCGATTAAATGGAGTTTCCAACAAACTGCAAACCACAAATTAATAAACCCGACACCAAATAAAATTGTAACAACACCATAAATAAATATAACACAAAACAGTCAAGTAAACTGCAAAGGAACTAACCTGTTGCAGCAAAATCCGCGAAAATAAAAGTAAACAACCACCCCAAACTGAACGACACGTGGGTGTAGTGTACTGCGTTAGCAATTCACCGAGAGCGTTGTATGGTGCTGGTTAATATTAATCTTCCATGCGGTCGACGTCATCACGTACGCGTTGTCATGGCAACAGAGTAGGAAAATCGTAAACTACACATAGCACCTCCAGCAAAGTCGAAGCGGTTTGCGCCACTGTTATAGTTGTTATAATAAAGTTCGATTGAAAGTTTTAAAAAGACATGCCGCCAAAGGTCAAGTAAAATATTTATTCGAGATGTACAGTTTATTTTCTGCCAATTAGGTGAATTAATATAGAATGAATATGAATGAATATAGAAACTTAAATTTTAAGAGATATATAATAAATATAGTAAAGCCGCGTATAGACTTGAGCATTTTGTCGAACCGAACCACGCCGCGAGCCCCACTGCGTAACAGTTTGTACAGGAGCCAGCCGCGAGCGCCGCTCCGAACGCGTAACAGTTCCTGGTAATTTATGGTTCGCTACGACGTTCGAAGCGATGCATCATTTGTCGGTTTTCTGTCGAAACATCAAAGCACGTTTCGACGCTCTGTTCACAAGAAGTGGGCGTAGTTTGGACGGCGCAGCGTCTCGAAACGAACGTTCTTTAGTTCCCTAGTCTAGTTTGCGTTGTTTGCTAGTCTATCACTTGTTTTCCGATTAGTTTGTTGTGTGTTGTGTAAAAATTTAAATAATCATGGAATGGACAGAAGAGAAAACTCTGCAACTGATAAAAAGTTACCGTAAAATGGAGCTATTATGGGACCCTCGTCATCCCCTAAATTTTAATAAAATAAAGAAGAAAGACGTTTGGGAAATAGTTGCTTCGGAGTTTGATACTGTAGAGGAGGAAGTACGGAAGAAAATATTAGGCTTGTAAGCATCACTAAGAAGAGAAAAATTAAAAATGAAAAAAAGTGTAGGAACAGGAAAAGGTACTGCAAGCTACTGTACGAATCTCCAGTGGCCAAGAAACGCATGGTCACCGCCAATCTATCCTGCACTGAAATAGCCTTTCTGAATGTGGTATCTTTTTTTGCGATCTTGGAACCGACTAAATTTATTGAGTATTCAAAGTCGGTCGGTGACATGCGCGTAAAATTTTTATAGTGTCCACTGACCGCTTGAAATTTTAAATCCACTAGTAAACTGGAACTGCCTTGTTCTTCTCTAGTTCTGTAGAACTGCACTTGCCACCACCGTCTCGGTTTTTTCTTTTTTTTTTTTAGGGCATAGTAAATATAAATATACGCCGCTGCCGCTACTTTCTCCATGGCGATAAACGGAATACTACTGACTAGATTCTAGATAAATTAAACGGATCGGTAAAATGTTCGCGGCGATGCTCCGTACGACGCTCGATACGAAGTAATTTTATTTTTGAGAAAATTATCAACGAGCGGCGCCGCGTACATGACCCCAGATGTGACCTGTTACGCAACGTGGTTCGGTTCGGCAAAATGCTCAAGTTTATACGCGGCTTTAGATGTTTGCTTGTTTATTTTTCCCGGTGAAGTAGCACTTCACCTACTTCACCTGACTAGCCGCCACTGCCGCAGATACTTCCTAACCCCAAATAATAGACCACTTTAATAACAAGAAGATCGTTAAGGAAAGCCATTTAGAAACTTAATATCTGGGAAATATATGCGATTCAACAGAGTAGGTAAATACTGATAATATGGGTTTCATGCAGAATATAAAATCTGTATGTGTCCTGAGAATGCAACAGGAAAGTTGCGAAACGTTGACAATTTAAACAAAAGATTTTTGTTTTCTTTTACTTGACCCTAACCCTACTCAATACACTACTCTAACATAACAACAAGACGATCGCTAACGAAAACCATTTATAAACTTAATATCTGGGAAATATCTGCGGACGAACGGTGTAGGTAAAGGCTATTAATATGGGGTTCATGCAGGATATAAAATCTATAAGTGTCTTGAGGATGCAACAATAAAGTTGCGAAATGTCGACTATTTAAAAATAGACTTTTATTTTTTTTACTGGATCCTACCCCAAATAGTACATCACTCTAACATAACAACAAGAGGATTGTTAACGAAAACCATTTAGAAATATAATCAGGGACGTAGACAGAAAATTCATTTTGGGGGGTCAGTTAGGGGCACAAATAGTTCTAGAGGCCTATATACAGGGTCTGTCATTAGTGTGTCAAAGTAGCATACTTTCCTACTAAAGATTTTTTTACATTAATGATGGATCCTGTAACAAATAATAGCTGCCAGTAAAAAAAATTAAAACGAATTTTCTATATTTATTTTAGGTTTTTGGATTAAATTACCAATTTTATACAAAAGCAACTTAGTTAACCACATCTGAAGAAACATGTTTTTTTTTACTTTTATTTAATGTACAATTGTGGAAGTATTACTAAAACTAATAAAAAAAATAAACACGATAATATAAACCGTTAACTAAAAAATACAAAAAAAAAACAAATTCATAAAAATAAATTTATTCTTCTGTCATTTTCCGCGAAAATATCTATTACTCTTTAAAGATTTATATATTTTTTACCAATGACTTCTCATTGGACAAAATAGCTAAGTTTCATAGTCATTTCCAATTCTGTTTCTCAAATTACTGTTTATATTTTCTTTCTTTTAATTAGGTAAAAGTCAGCATATATTTGGGATTTTTACTAGTAGAAATATTTTGTGTTGTTGTGGTTTGCGTATTTTATTTCGTTAAAAATATTGTGCTTCTATGAGCGTACCGTATAATATATTTAGACAGGCTAATGGGGGGTCCAGTGGGGGCCTACAGGACAAAAAGGGGGGGCCGCGGCCTCCATAGGCCCCCTGTCTACGTCCTTGAATATAATTTCCAGGAAATATATGCGGACCAACGGAGTAGGTAAAAACTGATAATAGGGGTTTCATGCAGGATATAGTATCTATATGTATCCTGAGGATGCAACGATTAAGTTGCGAAACGTCGACAATTTAAAAACGTGCCTGTTTTTTACTGGATCTTAACCCCAAATAATACACCACTCTAACAAAACGATTTTAACATTATTCCGCCATATTGGATTTTCACCAAAGTATTACCAGGTCATCCCCATATGACCCTTAATTTTTGGTCAAAAATTTGAAGTCAATCGGGTAAGTAGTATTTAAGCTATGTCGCGAACTGACAGACAGACGGACCTACGGAACTGATGAAACATGTTTTTTGGCATGTAGGGGCGCTAAAACGTGAAGATATGTAAAATCTGAGAGGGAATTACAAACATTTTATATGGCCGCAATTTTGTTCTGCCATCATGAATTAGTAACACAGTTTTACTAGTTGAGCCCTATACCACAATTAGTTGTGGCACACAATGTGAAATGGATTCCAACAAAATACTTGATGTTTGCGCAAAATTTGAAATAAATTGGATAAGTAGTTTTTTAATAATAATTTTTTAACATTTCACTAAGCCGCCATTTTGTTTGGCCATACTGGATTTTTACCAAAATGTTACCAGGTCATCCCTATATGACCTTTAATTTTTGACCAAAATTTGAAGTCAATCGGGTAAGTAGTCTTTAAGCTATGCCGCGAACTCACAGAGAGACAGACCCACAAACGGACCGACGAAAAATATTATAGCATCTATCGACGCTAAAACGTAAATATGTGTAAAACCTGAGAGAATGATTTTTTCACAAATACAAACATTTTATTTGGCCGCCATTTTGTCTGGCCATCTTGAATTACTACCACTATTTTACTAGTTGATTTGAAATAGAAGCGTTAAGCAGTCTTTTCACGCTGAATTTTTAAATCTCTTATTATACCGCCATTTTGCTGTGCCATATTGGATTTGTAGCAAAATGTTATCAGTTGATTCCAACATAATACTTGATGTTTTTGCAAAATTTGAGATAAATTGGATGAGTAGTTTTTTAATAATAATTTTTTTAACATTTTACTAGACCGCCATTTTGTTTCGCCGTATTCGATTTTCACCAAAATGTTACCAGGTCATCGCCATATGACCCTTAGTTTTTGACCAAAATTTAAAGTCAATCGGGTAAGTAGGTTTTAGATACGCCGCGAACAGACAGGCAGACAGACAGACAGAGCGACAGAATTGAGAAAACATGTTTTTCGTCATCTAGGGACCCAGAAACGTGAAGATCTAAAACAATCTCGGAGAGTGATTTTTCTACGTTTACAATACTTCTCTTTTACGAGGGAAGTAATACAATTTTTGTCGCTCAACTGGTATCGACCAAGTCAAAAGTTGCTCAGAAAGCAATATATTTCTGGTGGAATATACAATTAATTTGCTCTTGGTTACTTATTTTTAGAATTTAAAAACGAATCACGAAACTATGTGTATAGCCAATGCTCTTTGAACAATGAGGCCCCGCAGGGGACCCTACGCTGCAGCGTCATCAGCGTCATTATAGATCCGCAGCTTAAATATTTGTGTTACATGTGGAGAGTAGCTTCTTCTTCAACTCTTAGATCCTAAGTATTCTTGACACATTTCAAAAAATTATGACATCACCAGGATTTTTTTTACTGGAACATCGTCGAATTGTAGGCGATCTATCTCTGTTATACACACATACCATAGATTCTACTCTGACATTATATCTTCATTAGGCATCTCTGTCACGTAGGCAAAACCATCCGCATATATCCTGTCACCGTCTTATTACAAAAACCAAGGTCCCCTCACTTAGTTCACTCCGTTATTCCCAGAGGTTTCCGATTGTAGAATCTGTTACCAGCAAAGGTATTTTCCTCTTCGCCTAATTGGCAACTTTTTAAAAGTCCTGCATCGATAAATTTTTCCTTTCTTCATTTAAGGCAACCAAGGATGAAATAAAAAATATAAATATATGTGTACAAAGTGTTCACTAAAAATATTTTAACACACAGGTTTGACAAAAATATCTTATATAACGTTAGGTTTATTCCTTATCAATTTTAAGAAAAATGGCCTTAAAATTGTATTTTATATTATTTACTTTTGATCACAAAGTCAGTACTATTATTTATGTTATTGTCAAACGGTTATTTATATTATTTTTACATAATTCATAAGGTTTTTTTTTATCAAAATGTCTGCACGGTCTAAATTTAGAGAAAACGGCTCGAACTGAAAAGGCAATTTTTACCCTTAATAACATCTTACAAAAATCAGCAACATCGTTTATCATAAAAGGAATTAAACACGGTTTAATGTTCAGTGAATGAGCAACAGACAAAAATTTGGTTGGTTTTTCTATGCAGCTACGTATCGTTGTTTTACAACGCCATACAACTTCAAAGTTATACATTTTTTTTTCTAATACACTTTAATTACTATATTAGTTCAGTACATTTTTTGTTTAACTTTACTTATTTTGCTTGTATAACGATAACAAAATAGAGTTTAAGGTCGCGTAATTTTAATTTCAATGTCATTGAAATACCTCGCATATGCATTGTTTATTTCCTTTTGCTGGATCACCTGGATTCATTAACCGCTTTACGGCAATGTTACGAATAAAACGAATGTTATATTTACAATTTATGTATTTGCACTGACCTATCGAAAAATTATTTTTTTCAATAAATATTTCGTTTTTTCATGGTTTTTGTTTTAAGGTAAATTTCGCTTTCCATAAAATTGTAACAATTTTCATGCGACAATAAAGCATACTTATGTTTGTTTGTTTGTTGTGTGTTATTTCAAGTTTAAATATGTAGCGTGCTTTTTAAAATGTTTACAAATGAAGAAAATGACGTCAAGATAACACATTGTTAAATAAGTTCGATAAAATTGATTCAAAATTGGCTTTGTGGTGCGTGCATGTTTAAGGTGAGCATTTGCTTTAACTTTTTATAACACTTTTTTGAATTTCTTTGTGCTACATATTACAGATTTTGGTAAGTTTATATTTTTTAATAAGTTTTAGAAACTAATAAACTAAAATAGAGGACTGTAGTCTTCTGGAGTCAAAAATGTGCAAATAATTTACTTCGGAAATTATTATTGCTTAGTTACAGTAAGTTGTTTCTATTACGTTATACGCGCAGACAATGTGCTTCCAAATTACTATCCTTTATACTAAATAATTAATCCATGCATTCTGTCAGCTGGGCAGTATTTCAACGATATTTTAAACCTTTTTGTTACGTTGACAAAATACAGCTGAGTTGACAAAATGAAATCATGTATAACGCATCATCGTTGTCGTGTTATCGAGAACCTGACTGAGACCTCCAAAATTAAACATTTGAAAGCGTAGTATCACGAAAATCATTTAGAATTGACCGATGGTATATAGAAACTTTTTGTTCAAAATCGTCCAGACTATCACATGTTAAAATATTTCTAGTCAAACCCCTAACACCCCGTACTTTTTATTCAAAATAAAGCAAAATGAAGTTTTAGTAAAAGTACAATTTAAAAGAAAAATGTACATGAAATATATTATTTTTACCTGTTTTAGGAAACAGCTGGGGACCATGTGAAGACGGTACCAGCGCAGCGGGTTGTGGACCTCAAGAAACCTTCAGATCTTGTGCAGATATCAGTATTTCCCCGTTTTATTTGTTTAGACCCTTTAAAATTTAAAATATTTTACTTAAAATAAAATTTTGTTTGCTTTCGGTTTTTTTAAGTTTATGTTAGGTTCTTCTTAATACAGTTGTAAAAGTAAAAATATTTGTGCTTGACTACGATTTTTTAATTTAAGTAAAATGCTTAAGGGTTCCTATAGGTATGTTCGATATTTTAAAACTTCTATGTTTGGCTACCGATTATCGATGTCTCACCATCGATGTTCAAGTTTTAAAAGATCGCTGTTAAGCTGTGAACATCGACTGCGAAAAGTAAGATTAAAAATAAGCAAATGAGAACAGAAAAGGAGTTACAGTCCAAACGCAGCCCGACTCCCCAAACTTTCTTAATTTTCAAGCTAGATAAGCTAGATCTTACAACAAGTTTAACCGAAAAGAAAAGTAAAATTACAATTAAATATAAAAAAAAATGGAAATGCTTGGATAGTACATAATAAATTATAGAAAGTTTGGTTGCTTTTTTGAGGGAGAATTTATACTTCCTATATATCTAGCTAAATACTACAGTTATTAGTATTATTACGCAACTAGAGAAATTTTGCCTTAAAGTGATTTTTGGAAATATTTTGTTAAATGCTTTGATGATAGAAGTTATGTAAAATGCCGGATATGTTCCAAAAAATATACAACTTGTAGAAACATGACAAATTTAAAGTGCCACATAATAAATATGTATAAATCATATCTGAATGATATTGAGAAGAAGCCTCTTTCAAAAATTAAAACTTGTAGTAACCCACAAAAAAGTGTAGTGATGATTACTGATAGGGATCGTGGCGACGATAAAGATATTCCCAGTGAATCTAGTTTACCGGAAACGTTATAATCATCATCTTTTGCTATTACAGGAACATGACATCAACCAGATCCTGACCCTGAAATATTTAATATTACTACTAGTGGTAGTTTGTCAGATTTTTGTCAATTCCCTATAAGAGACAACAAAAATTGACGAGCAAATCAAAAGTGTATATAATAAAATGAAGGTTGGTTAAAATTTTAAAGATAACTACTTCCATACTATAGCCACGTGTTTCTGACTTTAGCTCTTCATCAGTGCAGTCACCTAGTTGAAAGACGAGTCCGTGGTAATAATTAGTTTTGCTTCCGTTGATGACTCTGGTGAGGTTTTGTGCTTATATCTGTATATGTATATATATATATATATATATATATATATATATATATATATATATATATATTAATAGAAGAAGAAATCCAGTATCTTAGAGAAAAATATGCATATATTTTTTGACATCCAATGATTACTACTAGTTAGTTAAATTCGCGTTTCCAAAACTACTTTTATAAATTATTTATTTAAAATTACTAAGTTTGATTAAAATACAAAAGTTCTAACCACACTACACCACAGCATCATCAGCACAGGATATAAACTAAAGTAACTTATCCTAACCTAGACTATTTATAAGCAAATCGTGGTCACACTTGGTTGCACTCGACTGCACCGTTGTCAAGTAAGCAATAGAGGGGACTATAGGGAATAGACGCCCTGTCTTTATCTAGTGCGTTCTTACCACATTTAACTATTTCTATAATCTGAAATGCATCAAGTAATCTATTATTAGATACATTTTTAATTAACTTAAGATTATTTATTCATATTGGGTGATTGTTTTCCAAAGCATGTTGGACAACACTTGACTTTTCTGTTCTTCCGTATCTTAAATGTGCCATATGTTCTTTAAAACGAATTTTTATGGAACGTTTAGTTTTCCCAACATATTTTACATCGCAGTCATTACAGCTAATTTCATAGATGTCACTCCTCTTATTTAAGTCGACTTTGTCTATAAGGTTTCCAAGGAGATTTTTCAAACTGTTCTCCGTTTTGTAGGCTAGTTTAAAAACAACGTTTTTGAATACTTTTTCTAGACCTGTTGTATATCTGGGATCATATGGGATTACTATGAACTTATTGAAAGCCTCAGGTGCTTGAAGAGTAGTGGCATCTTTTAACATTTTCTTATGCCTATGGCTATTTACTAATTTATGTACAAAATTAATTAATAAAATTGACTAACCTGTGAGTTAAGAAATGAAATGCTGCCATTTTATGTTGACGGTAATGAAATGAGTCGGATGTTATATACCTATCAGTATTGGTAAATTTCCTATAAATATCAAAATTTTAATTTATCGTTATTTCTAATAACGAACGTGTCGAGGAATGGTAATTGCCCATTGTTCTCCGTTTTGTACATAAAATAATGGAAGGATATTTATTGTTTAATGTTTCTAAGAAAGTGTCCAAATTTTCTGTTTTAGTATCAAAAATAGCAAATATATCGTATACATATCTATACCACACCCTTGCGAAATACTTGAGTTCTTTTTGAATGGGGTTTCTAATCTACCTATAAACAAATTTGCACGGAACGGAGATACGCAATTGCACATCGCACTTTTCTCAGGTTGTTTATAATATTCATTTTATATATAAACTGAAAAAACTTTGATTCACACATAATTTTGTGAGAAGCAAATATTCATCAATATTTTCTTTCTTCAAATTATTGAATTCAAGTAGTTCCTTTAGGTATTCTAAAGCTAGTGGTATGGGTACACTAGGAAACAATGAACTTACATAAAAAGATATTAAAATTTTACCGTCTTTTAAGTGGACATTCTTAATTTTGTCTAAGAATTTTAACGAGTTAGTAACCTCAAAGTTATCGTACGAGATACTGAATTTGCTGAATTCTGCTACGAATCATTTTGAAATATTGGACGTTGGTGATCCAACAGACGAAACAATAGGTCTCATGGACTTCCCAGGTTTATTGATTTTGGGAAGGCAATACAGTTTAGATAACTGTGGGTTACTATGTGTTAGTTTGAATTTTAGTTTATCGGACACAACGTTTTTACAGTGTTTTAAGGTACTTTTTACTTCTGTTATCATTTTTGATAACGGGTTTTTCTCAATTAAATCGTAAGGACCAGTTTGAATCAAATTGTCTACTCTTTCAAAGTAATCTGTTTAGTCTAGTATAACAACCTTATTTCCTTTGTCAGCTTTTAAATAAAAACGTTCTGTTTTCTTCAATCTCTGGATATTTTTTTTATTTTTACGAGAAACATATTTTGTTGTTGTTAACAACGTTTTTTGAGATTTGATTTCTGCAAGCCTCTCTTGACTGGTTGACTCTGGCACGTATTGAATGGAACTTTCGATATTCGCTATAATTTATGGTAAACTATTTTTTACTGGAGGATCTGATAAATTCAAACCTTTAGTCAAAAAGGCTATTTCTCTATTATCAAAGGACGGAGAAGAAAGGTTTTCTACAATTTTCTGGACTTCCGAAAAAAAATTATTTTTGTGGTTTCAACTTTCTCAGTTTGTTTTTAAGTGAACACATTTTCTTCAAAAATTTGGCATCGATAACTACGAACATTTTTCTTTGAAAATCTAACCATTGTTCAACTTCTAAATTACTAAGCTTATAAGTGAGTTTTTTAGCTAATCCGTATGCCTCAATTTCAAGCATACTTCGTTGATTTTTAATTTCTAAATCTAGCCATTTTTGTTCGGCAAAAGATACAACCTTTCCAGTAACGGGTGATTATTTAGAGATTTGGACTGAAATAAATTTTGGGAAAAACTGAAAAAGACTTGCATGATTTTAGAAACGAAATATCTGCTGCTATTAACCTAATATTAGTACAGTGTACTAAGGTCAGGACTTAAAATTACTAACTTTGATAACAACGATATTTTAGAAATATCGATATTGGACACCTGATATATTGGTAGCATCGATAGTCAGTTGTCGATGCTACTATCGATGTTCAACATCGATAAGTTTCTGCATTCTATAGAGATATACACATTTGTGTTATACATAATTCAGCGGCAGCAATACAGTAATCTTAGAATGAAGAAAAATTTGATATAATATCCTAAAAATGAAGGAAGTAAGCTAGTAACATAAAAGCGAAAAGAAATATGCTATTAGTATGTTACATGAGTTTATGGGAAAGTTAATAGTTCTATTCAGGTATTAAAAAAAATAAATAAATCTTTTAGAATACAACCTGAGCAAGATTAAGAGAAAGAATTTTTGTATAAACTTTATACGTTTGATAAAAATATATAAGTTGTTATTATAGACCCCAAATTCCATCCAATGTATTAAGATAATCCTCTTATAACAAAAGCGTTAACGTCTTTTGAAATTTCAGAAACACTTAAAATAACCTTCCGTAAATATTGATATCAATACTTAAATCCAGGAATCGCCAAAAAACCAATGTCTGAATACATAAAAACAATAACAAGTTACATTCCTTCGGCCCAAATCAAACTGAAATCAGATAATAATAAATTCTCGCGAAAAAAAAATTGGATCAGGATACAAAAATGCTAATGATTCATAGGCTCCTAAAATATGTCAGAGTTGGGTAATACAAAAATTGATAACAGATATCTGAGATGTCTAAGTGATATTTGCAATAGTATAAATATCACCCACGTGAAGTGCCAGTACAAACAGTTGAGTTGGTAAAACAACAATAATAGACATAAAACAACGACCTAAAAATGAATAATTTATTACATTTAGTTTTAATATTCGTTGGGACTATTGTGGTGGAAGTTTACAGTCATGGATACATGTACGACCCAATTAATAGAGCTTCAAGATGGAGGCTCGACGCTACCAACTGGGCTATTCCTCATGATTATGAGGATAATCAGTTTTTCTGTGGTGGATTTTCAGTAAGTTTTAATTCCAAAAATGCTTAATTTTTTAAGATTCGTTTTCCATATTGAATTACCGTATTATCCACGGGTAAAACTGCATTTTTTTCCTAGTATATACATACATTTTTAAGGAAACTTTTTACCAGGGCTCAGCCCTGGCCAGCCCCTCCCCCCTGGTAACCGCTCTAGTGCCAATCTCAATTTTCTCCTTAAATATGAATTTTTACAGGTTGTGTCAACAGAGTTCATTTGATAGAGGAACTATTAGAGCTATAATTATAAGTTACAGCATTTATAGAGCTGTATGACGTAAAATAATTTGACAATTTACAGGGCAGCCTAAAAATAGATTACTATAAATATTCTTTTTTTAAAATACCCTGTAGGTATGTCATTTTGCCTTTTTATTCAGTTTTACTTCCATATTTCGTTTTTTGATTTTGAATGGCGCGTTATGGCAAATAATTTTTTTTTATATTTTAGAATTTTTTAAAAATTCTTTTAGAAATTCATAGTGACTTATATAGGAAGCAAAACCTATACCAAAGGTATTTCAAGGTACCTCGTACATATAAATATTTATACTTTTTTAATTTTCATGTTATAGCTGACTTATCCAATTCAATTTAAATGTACATTATTTCGATTTCTTAAACACCCTCTATTTTCCTACACATAGGGTTTACCTTTGAGAAAAAGTATTTTTTTTGATAAATAAGTCAAATACCTAAATCTTGTAGATTTGTAATTATTTCAACATTTATCTGAAACTACGCCAAAATGGATAAATATTTCCTCTATTCTAATCCAAGATGATGTGGATAATTGTCGACAAAAGCAAAGACTGACAGAGATAAGAACATGTTTACTGTATGCAAAAACCTAACTAAATGATCAAGAAATTCCTAACTAAATGCTAATTAATATTTCGTTAACTGATAAGTTAAGTTTTTTGTTGTCGCTGAAATATCTATTTCGATATATCCTTTGTAAATGGATTTAGAGAATTGGTAAATTGCATTCAATCTGACCTAAAATTAAATCGTAAGCAAAGCACCCTGAAATCCACAACTCTCTACGCAGGTTTTGTTTCCATATGATCTACATCTGTTGTCTGAAAAAGGCAAAAATAACATATTTCATGTACAGTTTTTTTTTAAAATGTACTTAGAATAGAAAGAAGAAACTCACATTTCTTACTACATTTGAAATGATGGTTAGAAATACTTCTCCAATTAATTAATTAATTAATTTAAGGTTGCCTAGCCTTTACGGTATTTGGAGCTCTATTGCACACTCTTTCTTTTACATATTCTCACAAAAAAAATCAAGTTTGGTTAAGTCCGGATGTCTTGCTGACCAAGGCACTGGAACGTTCCTATCTACACAATGATCATTAAGTTGTTGGTTTAAGATATTTCTCATCCGTAGACAGTAAAAAGTCGGCGTTCCATCCTCCTGGAAACACATCCTTTCGCGAGTATATTCCAGTGGTCCATTTAAAAGTACTTCTAAGTATGGTTCTCTAAGAAGCTAAGATAAATCTAAATATATTGTAGAAACTAAAACGCCGTATCAATAAGCTTTTCATGTGTTCAATTTATGATCAAAATTATAAAAAAATATTATTAATTAAAGAAAATTGTCAACTTTGGCAAAGCAAGAATCAGATAGTCTTTAATTCTTTGATTAAAATAATGAAATTATCTATTTCCACGTCACGTAGCTTCAGAAAAATTTTAAAATATTTTCAACAGTAGATGATTTAGGTATAGGGCATGTTTAAAAAGTATAAATGTATTTGAAATTTAAAACCGAAAAGATAAAAAATAAAGGATGTTCCATTTGGAAAATCGAATCAATGCACATTTAACTTAGTCACTAACACCCTGTATAGTAGATTAAAGGATTATAAGTATATCAATCTATGAGGTACCTCTAAATATGAGAAAATAATTAATTGCCAGGCACCACGTTATTCACACTAACAATATGAAATAAGGATTCCTTTTTTAGCTAAATCAAACAGTGGCAGCTCGTGGATTTAAGAACGAGTGAAGCGCGGTGTAGCTAGGTATACAGAGCCGCAGGCAAAAATAGCCGGTGCAACAACTTTGGTTTCTTTTACATTTATAACATGTCCAGTAGAATTTTGGTGTTCAGATACAGCAGATTGTACAATTTGTTTTTTTCTGTTTTTGTACAATTTCGGGTTTCGGGATTCTATAAAAGCAAAATTAGAGAATCCATTGAAATTTATAAGCATCCTAACAATTTTAATACAGATACGGGCTTCAGTCTTCATCATACGTGGAAACCGATTGTTGCACCGAGTCACGCTCCATTAAACACAGGTCGACTATAAATAGCCGGCCTAGGTCTCTCCGAGCTCATTCAGTGTTCCGATCTCGTGAAGTAAAGATCCTTGAAGATTCCTCATGCAATCGAAGGCGAAACGTCGGAAAGTGATTCCATTTTGACACGGTCTAATCATGAAGAAGAATCATCAAGAAACATGATTTCTTAATTCAGACCACAGCCGTGAAAGCTTTCGTTCTATGTTACATAATACATTTTTATAATAAAAATGTAGATTATAAAATGCCTAACATTTTAAAAATATTTTTAAATAAATTGATTGGAAAATGTATGTACCCTGGCGATCCGCCACTGAAATCAAAATCCGAGTATCCCATTTAAAAAAAAATAAAAATATTTAGTACCCGTTTTTGCAGTTAATAGTCAATTTTATTTTTCCAACTAATCATCGCTTACTTTGTTATAAAACAAAGCACTCATTAGCACAGTACCACATCAGAAAAAAAACAAGGACACACTAACATTTTTTTTACATCTAAATTACGTCTCTCCAGTTTTTTTTAATTATCGAGAATGTACTTGATGCCAAACCGTAGCTTTAGAGTTATTGGGGTTGAGTTTCCTTTACTTATTTACCATTTGAAATGTTACAAATCAAAAAAGACAATTCTAGTCCCTCAGAATAGTTTGTTGTAACATTTTTGTTTTAACTAAAATTTGAATAAGACACGGTCAATCATATAAATTTAATATAATATTTAGTATTAGCTACACATATTATACAAATTTCGAATTGTATAGGTTCAATATGGAGTAAATGGGGGACAATGTGGTCCATGTGGAGATGACTGGAGGGATGAAGTTCCAAGGGATAATGAAAATGGAGGACTTTATGGAAATGGTGTAGTAGTCGCTACGTATTTTTCTGGAACAATTATTAAGACAGACATACGAATAACCGCAAATCATTTAGGGAATATCTCGTACCAGTAAGTTCAATACTTTAATCACTGTAATTAAAATTCATTCATGACTCAGAGTTACTTATAATAATTTTACTTTTGGTTTAAGAACGTTATTTAAACCACTCCTATTTTTGACCTATAAACATAGCAGTAATTTATTTCTCTAGAATTGAGTATAAGAGAGATGACTTGCTGGGGGGATAGCCAGAGGTAACTTGGGAGACTTCTTTTGGTTTTCTAATTTTGAAGATCCAGAGCTTAGTTAAAGCGTCCTAGTTAGAGGACCGAAGGAAAGGGAGCGCATACATAGCTAAAAACGGCTTATATCTATCCGATAGCCATGATAGATAAAAAAGAACTTAAGGCTTACAATTATGCCAAAATTTCAACGTCAGGGGATGGAGATTTGAACAAGAACATCACAAATAGTTTTGTTTTGTGTTTCATCAATCAGAAGATCTCTCTTCGGACAACGTTGGCCCAACATCATCTCCTATATTTTTACTTTTTCATACAACAGTAAATATATTGTATTAATAATACATTGTACTGCCAATGTAGGGGAAGTTGGAATTGTACAAATTAGTGGAAAATATAGATGGCTTTTTTCCACGTTTTATATAACTTTTAGTTTTAAATAACAGCAAAACACAGCAAATGTATATTCGTTTTTACTTATAAAAGCATTTTTTTTCTTTATGAAGGGCTAGTCCAAGGGGTGAAATATCTGCTGGGCAGCAAATTTAATAAAAATTATAAACATAATCTATAAAAAACAAAAATCATATTTTTACAATTAATGTTATAAATATAAAAATAAATTATTTCATCGACTGTAGGTTAAATTATCAATTTTTGATCAAAATTCAATTAATCATCTGTACAATAAATGTTTTCTTCCAGGTTATGTAATCTTGAAGATCCAGATCTGCCGGAAACTGAAGACTGTTTTCAATCCTTGCCTCTTGCAGATGGTTCGTATTCTCAACCAATCGGAAGTGAGGACTATAACGTGACTAGTTACGTTCAGTTGCCTGACAATGTTACATGTGATAGATGCGTTCTTAGGTGGCACTACTCAGCTGGTAAGCAGTATTACTATATATTGCAGTTTTGCTTTTTTTTTTAAATAACTTTCATTACTAAATGAACATTTGGGTTTATGAGTTTAAATAACAATTTTCGTCAAAAAAAGAGAATATATTCTGTCAGACTTTTTCGGATATCGGTTTAAGTCGGACTTCAGAACTTATGCTTGTATTCGACTTAATGACTTTTACCAATAACCATCGTTTACTTTAAACTTCGTTGACACAATTCATAGTTTCGACGACTGATGTGTAATTTTTTAACAAATGAAGTGAAAGTTTTTTGTGTCACTTACGAACTTTCAGTTTTTCCCATTACAAAGTGAATAAAAATAAAGAAAAATAATAAAAACATAACATTTATTGAATATTTATGTTGCAGGAAACAACTGGGGAAGGTGTGCAAACGGTACAGGTGCAATTGGTTGTGGACCTCAGGAGACTTTTCGATCTTGTGCAGATATTAGTATTATTCCACTTTACTTGTTTAGACCGTTTAAAATATGAAGTAATCTTTTAGATATTTTAGGATAATTTATTTATTTCTGGTTTTCCAGAAGCTTTTTTACTGTAAGTTTATATATTTATTAAATTTTGTATTTTTGTATTTACCATTTTGTTAATTAAAATATGCTTTCTGCAAGTTTTGACTTTAATTCGACAAAACTGATGGTGAACAGATTATTTAACTTCATTCTCTTAAGCGTCCTATTAAAAGCCTAAACAATCCAGAGTTAAAAGCAACTTTTAGTCTGACCAACAATTTAATTACCTTTTGGAAGAAAAACTAAGGAAATGCAGTAACGAAGCTTTAAAAAATTATTTGAGAGTGGATGAGAATAGAACCGTTCCGTGCCGAGCGGGCAGACAGATGCAATAAATAAAAGAAATAAGATAAACCTGGGATCAGAGGACATGCCACAAATAAACATAGCGGAGACAAGTGAAACCTTGAAATAAATGAAAAACGGTAGATACCCAAAGAGGATGATCTTTAATTGAAAACATTATTTAAAAATAACTAGATAATGCTAAACAAGTGCCTTCTAGAGCGGAGAATGGCAAAAAACTGGATTAATGCTGAGGTAATATTGCTGGAAGGGAGACCCAAAGATCCGTGAACCTTTTGTCATACATTTTTTAAAGGTTCACAAAGAGATTATCAAGTAAACTGGATTCAGAAGGAAATTTTCAGTTAGGTTCCTTTACAGATTTTAATTAGTTGTGTATAAAAATATTAAATCTGCGAAATTTTGCAACTACCAACAAAAAGTCCATTTCATGGTCAAACAAAATACAAGTTGATCTATTAAAAATATAATTTGTTTATTTGCATTTGAAACACTATATATTCCCTAGAACATTCTGGAAAAGAAAAATTCAATCTCACTAAGGAAAAAAAACTAAGAAGTGGCCCGTTTTTAGTAAGATTTTCAATACGAAATTAAAAAACTGAGATTTCAACTTATTGTTATGGTTTATTCCGCCATATTGGATTTTTACTAAAATGTAACCATTTCATCTTCTTACGACCATTGATTTTTGACCAACATTTCAATCGGATAAGTAGTTTTTGAGCTATGTCACGTAAAGACAGAACAACAGATCTATAGAGAGACCGACAGACTGACGGAAATAGGAGAACCTGTTTTTCTGGGCCCAGGGACTCTAAAACGCAAAGATGTGCAAATAATTCGGGGGGTGCTTTTTCACGATTACAGTAATTTCCTCTTACCAGAGAAGTAATTATAAGTCTAGATGATTTCGGTGATTTAAACTGCAGAAATCTCGAGGTGAATTAGGCTCAGCGTAGACTCAACCATTATTGGCTGGATTGGCTGTATGCTGAAGAACAGAACGATCGAACTAAAAACAGGAGACACTACGATGAGAGCGCTTGTGAGCAGAGGCTGGAACATGGTACTCAACAGCCTCATTAAGAATCTTGAATGAACACGGATTCTACACAACCGGTTATGCAGACGACATCACTATTCTGCTAACAGGAAGATTTGAAAACGTCCAGTGTGAAACCACGCAGGCTGGGTTAAGTCGGGTAGAAAGATGGTGCACCAATAACGAACTCCCCGTGAACCCTACAAAAACCGAGCTGGTACTCCTCACTAGAAAAAGAAAGCGGGTCAACGTAAGACCACCTTTTCTGTTCGGTACGCAGCTCGATCTGTCCAAAGAGATCAAGTATCTGGGAGTCATCCTGGATACCACCCTAAAATGGAATAAACACGTAAGTGAAAAATCATCAAAGAAGGCCACCAGAGCGTTCTGGCAGTGCAGAGGAGCTATCGGCAAAGTCTGGGGTCTGTCGCCCAAGATAGTCCTCTGACTCTATACGGGCGTTATTCGATCTATATTCGCTTACAGAGCCATTGTGTGGCGGATCAAAGCCAAACAAGTTGTAGCACAAAATAAAAAGCTACAGCTACAGAGATTAGTATGCCTGACGGTTACAGGTGCAATGAGATCCACACCTACGATGGCAATGCAGGTGCTGCTGTGCTTGCCGCCTCTTGATGTATTTCTGAAAGGCGAGGCAGAGAGAACGGCAGTCAGGCTGCATACCGTTGACCTGTAGTGTGAAAAAAACTGGTGTCCGGGACATGCCCGAGTGTTCCTGTAAGCTATCGCACGACAAACTCTTGTGGAACCTCGAATGGATGCCCTGATCCCCGGCTTCATTTTCAATAAAAACTTTGAAATTGACATCAGCTGCTCAACAGAACCAGGAAAAGAGGCAGACATACACATATATACTGACAGCTCGCAAAACCATTCTGGGGCTGGCTTGGGAGTGTATGTACCAGAACTCGATCTGGAAATCGGTATGGCCTAGGCAAAGGGGTGACCGTCTTCCAGGCAGAACTGCTTGGAATTCTACAAGGTGCCGTACAAATAGGAAAAGAAAGAATAACCGGTAAAAAAGTTATTATTCTCGCAGACATCAAACAAGTTGTGCAAATTCTAAAAATTAATAAAATAACATCCAAACTGATTCTTGAGTGTGACCAGATGCTGGAGACGGTTTGCCAGAGGAATACGGTCATAGTGTCCTGGATTAAGGGACATAGTGGAATCGAAGGTAATGAAAAAAGATAAGTTGGCGCGTAACGGAGCAAAGGGCAAACCATGCGGCCCTGAACTAAAGATAAACAACCAGTCAGCAAAGATTCTAAAAGAGAGATGGGAGAGACAGGACTTTAGACACTCAGATGGCGCAATTCGCTCGGACAGAGTACCTCCTTGGGCTCTCTCGAGGAAATCTTAAAAAAACTGGTAGGAATGCTAACGGGATACTGTAAGCTAAACAAACACCTTCACACTTTGGGCGTCCTCCCGGATCCAAGTTGTAGGGGGTGCAACGAGGACGACGAGACTGCTGAACATGTTCTTTGTTACTGCCCAGCTCTTGTAAATACCAGAGAATTCATTATGGTGGAAAGGTGGTCAGAAATGGCCACAATCGAGTGCTAGGCCGCTACGGTGCCGAACCACATCAATGCTGTTGACTGGCTCGACGAGTAAAACTCCTAAGTAATAGGTTGGCGCAAGTCACTCCTCCATAGTCTCTATCTATCTGTCTATCTATCTAGACTCACATTGGCTCATTTGAGCTATGGAAAGAACTATACTTGGAATCACGCGAAGAGACTAGACACCAAACGATGAAATAGGGAATCGAAAAAGAGACAATAACGAAAAATGGACGGAAAAATTATGCACTGCAGTCCAAGTTAAACAGTTCTCAAAACAGGTGGGTTGATGACATCCCTAAGATTTCTGCAAATAATCATATCATATAGCTCCAAGTAGGAATGAATGGAAAAGGTTGGGAGAGGCCTTTGTTCTGCAGTCTACTTGATTGAGAGCTAAGAAAGAAAAGAAGTAAGGTAGTGAAAATTTGGGTCCGTAACTGCTTAATAGAGGTTTAATTTAATTATTTTGTCAATTTGCTGTTCATGATAAGCAATAAAATCGAATACTTGCAAACTGATCATTACAGAATACTTTATCTTAAAAAAGAGTTGGATCAGTCGCTCTTTATTGTGGAAATTAAAGGCGCTAAAATAGCCATGCCATTATTAATTTATTTGAATTTTAAGCTCTAAACTACATAGTTCTGCAAAATATAACATTTTATCAAAATGTTACATGGCTCACCTATCTCGAAGATCCTTGGGATACGTGGACCATACGCTTGGGACAGGTGGACCAGAATTAAAAACACTTGATATTAGAGGTAATGAGGGCAAACATGAGTGGAAAGTAAAAACACGTTTATTGGATATTAAAACATTCAGTATGACAATGTTTGCTTAAATTGATATTTAACTAAAATGTCTTTATTTTTTTTGCCCGAGTCTCGCGTTTTACACTGGTCATTTTATTCTTGGTCTTGACCTTGTGGTTCGGAAGCGATAACTTTTAATTTCTAATTTTTATATTGTATTTTATTTCATTTTATTTTATTTTTATTTTTTTGATGTTTCTTCTTTACGTTATTGTGTCTTATTTTTATGATTAAATGATAAATTGAAAAAATTAAGACTGTAGAAAATTTTTTTTCTCGCCAGAAGAGGTACCTCCCACATACTCGTTCCAAGAACTGTTGAAGTTGACTTGTGGATATAAGTCCATTTTTACCCGAGCCGAACGCTGTTAGAGGTAAAAATTATGAAAGCTGTTCTTCAAATAAGATATTCCGGAGTCAAAATACCTATATGTTCAAATCTCCGGATGAAGGTTACATTTGGGGCTCCACCATCAAAATGTTGTTTATCATTTGACAAAATCTGTAGCTTGAGTAAAAACATTAACGCTGTTGAACAATATCTCCAATCCTGCAAGCTAGATATTCTCTTCTTAACCGAAACCAACATAAGCCGTAACAATGTAACCAATCAATGGTAACATCAAACCTGTTTTCAAGACTGAAATTGATGATAGGCATATAATAGTCACTTTATCCCTAATCGAGGACCTCCATAAGATCGTAAAATAGAAAGCAAATAACTTTGTCCAGTTTAACGCCACTAAGACTCAATCATGTTAGCCTAGTTAGTATCACTTTTCAGAAAGACCTTCGCACCTCAATTGTCCCAGCAGCTGCGAAGAAATTTTCATTTATTTTTTCTGCCACCTTTGTACCCTTTACTTTTCGTAAATCAGATTCAGCCTTGCGTATTGCTCGCATATATGGGGAGCAGCCTCTTCTTCTTAACATTCTCGACTCTGTCCACAGAAGAGTTATTCGCTTAATTGATGATCCAAACATCACAAAAAAGCTTGCTTCAGCCTCACTAGAGCATCGTCGAATTGAAGGCGATTGGTCTCTGTTTTACAAATACTACCACGGATTCTGTTCTAATTTGTTATCATCCATTATGCCTTCCTCAGTCATTTTTGCCAGAGAAACACGAGCATTGACCCATGTATCCCTTCGTCCCCGACTGCAAATACCAAGGGCTTCTCACTTTATTCGATTCATTATTCCCAGATTCTGGAATGTCTTACCAGCAAAGGCCTTTCTTTCTTCTCCTGATCTGCAAGTTGTTAAATTTCGCACCAACAAATTTTCCCATTTTTCAAACTCAAAATATGCTTTATTGTCATAAGAGTAATCCTGTTGACAAGCTGTAAAGAAATAGATTAAAAAGTTATAAAATTCAGACAACCAAGCAAATAAACGCAAACAAAAATAAATCAACATCTAAGTCAAAATACATAAGTTATAAAAGAAGATGCATAAAGTCATTCTAAATCTAGCCAAATATAAAACAAAATAAAGTCATGGTTAAAAACATGTAAAAAAACAAACAAGTAATGTGACAATAATAGAAAAGCATAACAGCAGACAACATGGTCGCATACAGTAACAAAAAATGGTTTCTACCCTTAACGTCACAACTCGTCAGAGAAGCATTCCTGTAAATTGTAATACGCTTTTTGTTCTTAACGTCTAGAAATTGATTTTCGGAATAATTTTAACTCAGTAACATTTCTCAGGCTTAGCGGCAAGTGGTTGCAGATCTTTATGCTATTAAAAATAAGAGAATACCTAATCATGGCCGTCCTGGTAATAGGCAGAGAGAGGTTGTTAGCTTGGCGGGTGTTATATGGCGTTGTGTTATTAGGATACTGATCGCGTCTTTTAAGTGTAATATACACTGTTTCAAGAATAAATAAACAAGGCAGAGTCAGGATTTGTGAGGAAATAAATATGGGTTTATAATGATCCCTTATTCCCGCCGTAGTTAAATATGGAACTGCCTTTTTCTGCAACACAAACACTGAGTTAAACAAATATTGAGAGCATTGACCCCAAAAGGCTATACCATGTCTCAATTGGGAGTCAACAAGAGAAAAATATGCCATCCTCGCTGACTGCCAGTTCAATTCTTTAGATGCAATTCTCAATCTAAAGCATGCAGATGCCAGGTTAAAATTGAGATTGATGATATGTTCATTAAATTTCAGTTTGTCATCTAAAGTAACTCCCAAAAACTTCACAAAATACTTAAATTCTATTAAATGACTGTTAACAAGTGTTAGTGAATCTACATTACAGCCGAAAGCTAAAAGATTTATTTTTTTTTTAATTTAAGCAAAGAGAATTTGATCGACACCACAATTCCACCATTTCAATCCCATTACCATGTCCCGCAAGACCGCGCTGGATCCCTCCAAAGAATAGTCGTATCATCGGCGAACAAAGTGAATTTGCCCTGAATATCCAAGAATAATAAATCATTAATGTAAAGCAGGAAGAGTATTGATCCCAATACTGACCCTTGAAGGACACCCCTTGTAATGTTATACACAAATATAAGTATTCTTCCATTCAAGAGCCACATCCCTAAACCCATACAACTCCAATTTCCGCAACAACGTTGTGTGACTTACGCCATCGCTTTTGAGAAATCACAAAACACTGCTGCTACCACATTGCCGTCATTGAGTCCTAAATACACTTTCTCCAAAAAAGTGAAAATTGCGTCAGCTGTTCTCCTGCTTTGCTGAAATCCAACTGCGAGTCAGAAAATATATTGAGACGTGAAAAATAAGCTATGATTCTATCTTTAACGACTTTCTCAATTAACTTTGATAACCAAGACAGCAATGCAATGGGACGAAAATTTGAAGGATCATTAAGTTCGCCACCCTTGTATAGCGAGATGACAATTGATTTTTAAGCATTGTGGAAATACTCCGTTGGTTAATCAACTCTACCACCGTTTGTACAACAACATCTGGTCGATTAATTTGGATTTTGACAGATACACCATCAAATCCAACTAAATTTTTATTTTTTATATCCATTAAGACTCTATACAACTCTTCAACGCTAGTAGAATGCAAAACAAAGTTTTCCGGAATAAAAATATCTTTTAAGTAATTTAAAGGGTCATTCCCAGAACTTACTTACTATAGATTCTATTCTTTCTGAATTTCCTGGGTTGTACGAAGTACGAAAGGGAAGTAATTAATTTGACAGCTTCATGGTCAGATAATCCTGCAGGAACAGAACAGAATTCCAGCTCTGAATCGTCCAAATTTGAACAGATATAATCTATTATTGTTGAAGAAACGGGTGGTGATTCTGGTAAAGTCCGAATTATGCACAAGGACATTGGACCTTGAAGTTTTATTGTTAAAATCGATATTCAGGTCACCTCCTATGATGATCTTTGAACTTAAGGGTAAACTACTTAAGCTCAAGCCTCTCAAGAAAAATCTCAACCTTTGTTAATACAGATTATATAAATATTAGAAGTACGGTTATAAACTATGGAAAATTCAAACTTTCCTTCCACTAAAATGTTACTTAAATTATCAAAAGTAATAAATTTATTTAAAGAAACACTGGTACTTAGGTTTTCGGCCTTCATGGTCTGCTTATAGTTCAAAAAATACTGCTTCCAATGGTAACAGAACTTTGCCCAAATTAAAAATCATTAGCATCCAATGAAAAGAAAAAAGATTCTTAGACTTTTCTTTTATTAGCATAAAAAAAATAATCGAAGCATTGACCATAACTGCTGATTTTGTAAATGATAATCTGTAAGTATTTGGTTAGTGTTTTTTTACGACACGCAATATATAAAATAACAATCACTTAGAAATATGATTTTTCGAGGTTAGCACATATACCTGCTTTGATTTTCATATAAAAACCTTTCAAATTAATAATATCAGTAGGAAGATTGATGGACATTATAAATATACAGAAATAAGCAAAAAATCGTGTAGAACAATTGTAATTTAAAAAGGACTAAAACAATGCGTTTGTATTTATGTAATTTCAATGGGGGGCGCCACGCGGACGGCAACTACTCCAAGAACGGTGTTGAATGAAAACAGTTTAGTTATTAGTAAAATTAAATAAATTCCGCCACATTAATAAGAATTGAGATCAAAAATGCGATAAAAGTAAAAGAAAAATTATTGGTAGTTTTGAAATATTTAACCACAGGTCGAGGCTCGAAAGATTTTCTGTTGTGAGTGTGATATCCTCCAAGCTTTGGGAAAAACCGTTACAAAAAAGAATGATGTAAAAAGATATACAATGTCTCAAAATAAAAATACATAAGAATATATGCGCTATAAAAGAACCCTTAATCAAAGATAAAAAATTTCGGATAAAGCGAAGTTACATTTATGTTTGTTAATTTCTTCTTTAATTCTAATAATTTGAATGTTTTATGCTTAAATAACCTATAATGTATATAACGTTTCAATATAAATAATCGCACTCTGTGAATCTCTTAACAAACCAAAAGCTGCTAATAGTTCACTTTTAAACAAACTTTTAATACATTTTTATTAAAGTGTAAATAAGTTTATGACACACGCAATATTAAAAAATTACAAAATCAAAATAAAGGATAAATAATTCCTAACGATAAGATATCAAGTACCTGAAATCTTAATTTGTTGCGTTGTTTAAAAATAAGTTTCTTTTAAAAATGCCGACTTACTTAGAAAAATATACTCAATGTACATAATTGTTGTTAATTACAAAACGCAAAACGGTGATGGAATATTTGTTTCACGCAATACTGATAATATCAAAAGGTTGCAACACAATAAAAATCAGAAAAAAATGATGTAAAATGTACAATAAAATATTTAAACCACTGTAAAAACATTCTTTGGAGAAAGAAACCAGAAAGCCTAAGTACCTTAGGGGCAAACTCCCTATTGTCAGATTTACAAGCTTAAAGGGGGGGAAAACTGGGATTCTGGAAAGGATTTTCCCTGTAAAGTGTTTCCAATAATATGAGTAGTTTCCTTCTAATAATCTCCTGATGATTGTCTTAATGGCTCAGCGCATTCTGTTTGGGACTAAACAGCAACGTTAATATTTTTAGTAAAAGAATGTAACATTAATAAACAAGTGGTTGTACTGGCGACTAAAGGGTAATGTCTCAGTATGTTATGCTAATCGCTCAGTTTTGCTATGCTCTGAGGATGATCTGTAACAGTGGCATATGTAGGTAAGGGGGGAGGTTTGGACGCTAAAACTCTCCAGAGCCACTTTTATTTAAGGTAAAATGATAGAAACAGTATAAAGTAAGAATCTTTTATCCAGGATTTGCGGGTAAACCCCCTTAGAGTTAAAATGTTCATCGTCTCATCCCCCCCCCTCCACCAGAAGCAATGTCTATATACGGAACTGGTCTCAGAGACAGATAGCTGAAGCTTTAACTGCCTATAACACTTTAGAATTTAGTATAGTTTGTTACTTTGGAGAAGTTCACAACATGTGCAAAATTAGGTATATTTTTGGAATTTAATAGCAGGAAATACGCAAGTAAGTATTTATGGTGTACATTCTGAATGTTGTTAAGGCTGATAGAAATAATATAAATTTGTTCGAAAATTTACGTAATGGCTACCAATAATTATACAAGAAATAAACGATTTTGCCTTATTAAATAACGTGAGAATTTAACCTAGACAGAATTAACAAACAAATTTCTTTTTTACATTTTCGCAACTCAAAAAAATATCTAATTTTAAATTGATTGAAACAAACATGCAAACTAGTTTACCAACAGAATGTTTTGATACATAGTAAAAAAAATAGCAAAAAAAAAATTAGAAATTTTGTCAATTACTTTAAGTTTTTATAGTCATATAGCAGTTGTACAAACAATGCAGTTGTACAAGCGCTTTCGTCGTATGGGGACTCACCAGTGCGCCGATAGTTAGAGAAAAGCATTTCTAATAGAAAATAATTAATTTAAAAAATTGATCAATTTGAAAATCCTAAATTTGTCAATTTGTTTAACATGTAATCTAAAGATAAAAATTTATAATTACAATAAATAATTTTAACAAATTTATAAAAATCGGTAAATTTCCTTTACCCGGAACTTCCCTCGCTTTGAATCTTTCCTTTTATTAGGAATAGTGCGACCCAATTTAGTTCAGTTTATAGTCATTTAGTAACACCTATATATTGTTTTCAAATAGTTTTATTGGGCGCCATTTTATTCTATCGTATTGGATTCCTACCAATATTTTACCAGTTTCTACCTATGGCACACTTGATTTTTTAAAATATAATTTTAATTTTAAATAAAGTAGGTTTAACATTGATACACAGCGCCATTTTGAATTCGTATCAGTTACCAGTTTATTCCTAAATCTCACTTAATGTTTACACAAAATTTGAAATTAATCTAAGATAGAGTTTCATGCAGGCCAATTTTTTAAATATTTTGTATAGGCCGCCATTTTGATTTTCTATCTTATATTCATACAGAAATGTTACTAGTTAATTTTTTTATGTAATACTTGATTTTTATGCGAAATTTCAGGAAATTGGATATTCAGTTTTTTTAGTAATATTTTTTTAACGTTTCACTAGGCCACCATATATAACAATATCGCGGCATATTGAATTTTTACCAAAATATAATCAGGTCATCCCCATATGACCCTTAATTTTTGATAAAAATTTGAAATCACTATGTCATTTTGTTCCGCCATCTTGAATTAGAATTACAGTTTTGCTAGTTTATGTCTATACCACAATTATTTATTTTTTCAGGATGAATTTTTAAATATTTTATTAAGCCGCCATTTTGTTTCGCCATCCTGGATCCGTACCAAAATTCTACCAATTGATTTCTATATAATATTTTGTGTAAAATTTGAGATAAATTGGATAAGTGGTTTTTTAGTAATCATTTTTTTAACATTTTACTAAGCGGCCATTTTGCTTTGCCATATTGGATTTTTACCAAAATATTACCAGGTCATCCTCATATGATCCTTATTTTTTAACTAAAATTTAAAGTCAATCTGATGAGCAGTTTTTAAGCCATGCCAGACTGTCAGACAAACCAACAGACGGACCGACGGAATTGATAAAGCATATTTTTGGGCTTCTTCTTTTTTTTAGAACCACAGTTTTACTACCTACCCAATTAGCACAAATTAGCTGATGAGCTTTTTTGCCTAACAGTTAGCCATAAAAGACACATAAAAACCAGAGGTTTGTCAAATTTTGGTAAATGACTCTTGGTTTGTTTTCTAGCCACGAAAGCTTGCTCCAAATTAGATTTTTTGGATCCAAAAGTAGCAGTTTTAATGTAGATAGGCTATAGCATAATTACTTGGCCAAAAAGTATCTTTTATGGGGTAATTAAATATCCATCTTTTTTTGTAATATTGGATGGCCAAAAAGTAGAAATATCTGTCAATTTTGTTGCCACAACATAAACAGGTATATTCTAGTAAGTATTGAAGTTAATTTATAGTAAGCATAGCTGTTTAAAATACCTGAATATGGCATTTTTAATCAATCGAAATGGAGGTCAGAATATGATCAATAAGTAGGCATTTTTCCCAAAAGACAACCAAACATATTTTAGAAAGTATTTAAGTTTAATTATAGTAATAATAGCTATATAAGAATGTCATTTTATAACATTTTAAGACAACAAAAATTGAGAGGAAAAAATGTGGCTTTTATTATCATATTTTTGTTTCAAAATTAAACTAAAATTGGGTAGTTATTTTTTGCTATAATTACGTTTATAAGCTATTAAACTATACTTAACCAAACTCAAGATTTATTTAGAAAAACGAAATATAAATTATTTACCATACAAAATGTCTAATAAAAAGATTAAATATTCCACCACATATTATAGAAAAACGCCGACTTGGGGTAATCGTCGTTTAATTTTGTTACGCTGGCTCCTGGGTCTTAAATAAGCTATTTTTTAGCGAGTACTAAAGGCAAACCAAGTAGGCATTTTTATTGGCAAAATTTTAGTAAATATTGCTACATTTTGGCTACATTTGAAAATTATTGCCATTGCTTACAAAGTGGCCAATTTCATGTTTGCTTAAAAATCAGCCCAAAGCTTTTTATGATCCGCCATGATTGAAATTAAAATTAAGCTAATTTCCTAGCAGCCATTACTTGACCACTTTAAACAAACATATTCTTTCTACCTATAAAAACGTATTTTCATGCATGTTTTTTTTACGTTATGGACTCTTTAAATAATTTTCTCAGTAAAATACATTTCCAAATTTAAAAAAAAAATTGTAGAAAACTAAATTTTTAGTTTCACCAAGGGGCTGTGTTTTACATGCCTATCTTAGATTCTTTTAACTGTAAACGTTCCTGCGCCAGCCTTTCTGGCCCTACCAACCGTCAAACTTCTTAAAATATTTTACACAATAAGTCATAGTGTACGTATTTCTACTAAACCATGATTTGTTATCTTTGCATATCCTCTTGGCTCATAAATTCTTACACTGATCGGCTTTGGTAATATTATTTCTACATAATTTGAAACAATTCATGAAAAGGCAAAAAATTAGAAATTATTTAAGTAAATTTCGAAAAAAAATGTTACTCAAATTTCGGCTAAAAAACAAGTCAGAATTCATTTAAAATAGCTCGATTTAAAGTCAAAAAGTAGGTAATAAACCCAACCATAAAATTGAAATAGAGGGTCGTACAATTGCCAATTGGCCATTTTCACCCCATTATGGCCAAATTATTATTCCCCACTTTAGCCATATTTCCATCTTTATACTGTAAACTGTTATTTTGGCTAGCAATTTTAGCTAATTAGCCAGGGATATTAGCCAGTATTACAAAAGTTTAGCCCATATATGATTATATGTGCTACATGGATAGTTCATCGCTACACCACAACTAGTCATGGCACACATGTTGAATTCAATCCATTAAGTAGTTTTTTCAGGCTGAATTTTTAAATATTCTATTAGCCGCCATTTTGTTCTGCCACCTTGTATTCGTACCAAAGTTTTACCAGTTAATTTCCATATAATACTTGATTTTCGTGTCAAATTTGAGATAAATTAGATAAGTAGATTTTTAGCAATAATTTTTTTAACATTTCACTAGGATTTTTACTAAAATGTTACCAGGCCAACCCCATACAACCCTTATTTTTGATCAAAATTTGAATTCAATCCGGTTAGCAGTTTTTTAGCTATGCCGCGAATAGACAGGCGGACATATAGACAGACAGACAGACCGACGGAATTGAGAAAACATGTTTTTCGGCACTTAGGGACCTTGAAACGCGAAGATCTGAAAAAATCCCGGAGGGTGATTTTTTCACGATTACAATACTTCCCTTTTACGAAGGAAGTAAAAAGAACTAGACAGATTATTACAACTGCACCACCATCAAACGATTGATTATAAAATATTGGACCAAATTTCTCTAATTTTTGTATACTCTATATTTATTGTATATTGTTTTTTTAGCGAAAAAATAAAAAAGGTAATATTATTATTACGATGTAGCAGTAAAATTCTGCAGTATTAAACGAAACATCATTGGTGCAGTTTCCATTTGAGTGAAAACAATGAAATGAATGAATATTGATGGAATGAATGAACACATATTGAACGAGTTGAGAAAAATAATACATTAATAACAAATTTTTTTTGAGATGGTTGATGGAGACAATTAAAATTTATATTTTTATAGAGCGGAAAATTCGTGATGTCATTTTTTAGGTTGGTATAACTGATTTGTTTCTAAACAAAGATGTTTGGTTATTCTCCGTAAGAAAATTTGTATAGTGTGATATTATTGTTACTAGGAATATTTAATGAGTTTCCGACATAAACTGTGAAAATCTTAACATGAAAAAAATAGAAACAAGCAAAAAAATTATATGATTTAAATGATCACTAATTTAATCGAAGCGACATTATAAAAGTCAAGTGCTTTGCCTTTTTAGAGCAAAGATGCGGTGCTATGTTAGTTAAAACTTAATAGATCAAACCCCCGCAGATACAAACTATGCATATTCATTTAGACTTCCAAAGGATTAAAAGAGGAGACTAAAATAGATTAATTTAATTAGGTAAAGTATCTTCATTTTAAAGCAAATGTGAAATATTAAGTGAAGGAGGCGTTGACTTGATAAATATGTTAACCATACTACTAAATGATTGCCTCCTCTAAAGCATGCAAAAATATCAAAATTATTTTAATACATAAAAAGGGAGACAAACGACATCTGGAAAATTTCTACCCAACAATCTTGCTGCCACAATTATTCAAACCTATGACAAAAATAATTACCGTTCGATTGAGCCGAAAGCTGGACGACTACCACCCAGGCGAAAAGATCTTCTATGAAGAGGCGTCAGACAAAGCAACATATTATATCCAAAACTCTTTACACTTGCAATGGAAGATGTATTCAAAAGAAGATACTGGACCAAAAATAAGACTAACGGGAAGAACTGAAAATTAATGTAAACAAAACAAAAGTAATGTTTACAGGCGAAGGTGGAGTGAGGGTAGCAAACCAACAGCTATAGAGGATGGATGAATATGAATACTTAAACCACAGGGATATAAAAGCGTATAAGACAATCTTGGTCAGCATTTTGGAAGCTACACTTCATCTTACGAAATAGGTAAATAACATTAAGCCAGAGAGAACAGCGCAGAAACCAATGCTCGAAAAGAGCAATTATGGGTACACGATAATTTTGCTCTGGCGGCTCAAAACATTTACAAGACCAAGAGAGCGACCACAAATCGTTGGGTGAATGATATTAGAAAAATGGTAGAACTGAATTAGATCAACATAGCAAGAACTTAACGAGATGGAATTTAGAACTGGTGCAAATTATAGCTGCCACAATACAGAACCATCCAAAACATCATTAGTTAGTGCTTGGCACTTTAATACATTTAAATTCCATTGCTCAAATTCAAGACATAATAGTGTGTATTGTACAACACATCAGTTTTTTTAAAGGCAGTGCAATCAAACCTCAAGCTAATATAATCTAACATGCATTACATTAGAAATAATTTAAATTATGTCACGGCTATTTTTTAATGTCCTATTTTACTCTTTATTTTTACAATTTATGGAGAAAAGTCCTAAACATTTTTAATTATGATAACAATGTAGTTTAAACCAAATTCTTATGGAGATTAATATGGAGCAAATATTTATTTGGAAAGAAATCGGGTGTACTTTTCCTGTCTTCAATTAAAGTAACCACGGTACCTAGTAGGTCATAGTGGTCTGTTCATAGATAAATACAACAATTTAAAAAAGGCTTTTCGGGGTTATGTTATGTTGTTAGAATTAACAGAAGCTGAAGCGTCAATATATGTTTTCTTTGGGTACAAGAAAAATGTAATTCCGAAATTTGTATTTCTCTATTATAGGATATCTGTCTTTGTTTAACTACAGGCATATATTAGCATATAGCCAAAGTATGTCTATACATGGTCTAAAAGTCATCTATTAAATAGTAAATAGACTTTGAATAATCTATAAGAGGTGTGAGCGGCTGACAGTTCAATATTGAAGCTCAAAGCTATTACGAAATTCTATTTATTGTAAATAAATGGATTATTCAAATGCATTTTAACGAAAGTGAAACATAACAATGCAAACCCACTCGACTATTAAAAAGATGGGTACCATTAAAGACCCAATTTTTATAGCATCAATCATCGGATGTCCTATCCATTTCAAATTTCAACAGGAAATATTTATTAATATTAATATATTAGAAATTAAGATATTTAGTAAATAGTACGTATAATTAATCATTTGTGGGCAATCATTTTTGTTGTTGACAGGTGACAAGGAACGAAACATAAATAACGCTGACAGATGGAAAAATAAGCGTAAAATTTCTTCTCCGGACTTTTATGTGTAGTTTCTTAGTATTTTGTCTACTAGCATAGATAGTTGCCGCTAGTGAAAATATGCTGTCACTAACGTAACCAGTGATTACACAAAATAATATTAACTGGGATGCGGAATTCAGTAGCGCAGCCAGCTTTTAGAGGCAAAGGGGGCAATCGTAATAAAGGCGCCAGTAAGTAAAATTACACTAAAATTATTTTTTGCGAACAGCGACACTACAGGTAAAATGCATACAAAATAAGAACGTTGTCACGACTATTCTGAATCTATTTTTTGTGTCCATTGAATCTTATTCATTGGTTTTTTACTTTAATCTTCTAAATGGTTTATTTCGCCGCCATTTTACTTCCTCATCTTCAATTCGTTCTAAAATTTTTACCAGTGTGTTTCTATATCACACTTAATTCTTGGCGAAATTTGAAATAAAACTAATAAGCAGTTTTTCAGGGTGATTTTTTAGCCCATTCTAATACTTGATGTTTGTGCAACATTTGAGGTAAATTTGATAATTGGGCTACCATTTTGTTCCGCCATATTGGATTTTTACCAAATATTACCAGGTCATTCCCAACTTTTGGCGGAAATTTGAAGACAATCGGGTAAGTTTTCCAGTTATGTCGCTAACCGACAGAAATGAAGACAGACCGACGGAATTAAGAAACACGTTTTTTGCCATCTAGGGACACTAAAACGTGAAGATCCCGGCATTATGATTTTTTTCTGGAACACAAACATTTTATTTTGTCATTTTATTCCGCCATCTTGAATTCGGACCACGATTTTATCAGCATTTCTATATCACACTTAATTCTTGCACAAAAATTGAAATCAGTCTAATAAGCAGTTTTTCAGGCTAATTTTTGAAATATTATATTACGCCGCCATTTTGATTCACAGTTTTGAATTCATGCTAAAATCTTACCATTTCATTCCTACGTAAAACTTGATTTTTGTGCAAAATTTCAGGTCAATTGGATAAGTAAATTTTAGGTAATTTTTTTTAATAATTCACTAGGCGCCATTTTGTTTAGCCGTCTTGAATTGGTACCAACATTTTTCCGTTTCATTTCCACGTAATACTTGGTTTATATGCAAATTTTCAGGTAAATTGTATAATTAGTGATTTAGTAATAATTTTTTTAACATTTCCTAGGTCGTCACTTGCAACCTTTTAACAATTTATTAAATTTTAGTTTATAAAAATTCTGTTGGGTCATTACAAAATTAAAATAAAATATACTTGGGTGATTCAAAAAACATGTGCCAACGTTTAAAGGGAGATTCTTTGCAAGAAAAGAAGAAGAAAAGTTCACATGAACATGGGTTCGCAGATGTTTAAAATATAAAAACAAATATGACTTTTTTAGTTATACCGAAATAATAAGAGCTATTTGACAAAGATTTGGGCCAACCTCATAGTTATCTAAGGATTATATTTTTAAAGTACTTATTCAGCAGTTTTTATTTTAACCACGGGTAACTATGACTTTCTTAAAAAAAATGGTATGCCAATTTTTTTTTTAAAACTACTGGATTTGTAGTTTAGCGAAAGTAAAAATACATAAAAAAATGTCTCTTAGTATTTTGTGATCGGTAAGTCGTTTTTGAGAAAAAAAAAACAAATTATATTTTGATATAGGCCTCTAGCATCTCTAATTCAGTTTTAGTTGAAGTCAGAACTGCTCAAAACTCTCTGAAGGTGATTTTTTGGATCATATCAAGAAAAAAAATTAAATATATGTCCGTAAATGCTTATAATTAAAAGGGAATTAAATATATATATATATATATATATATATATATATATATATATATATATACACCCTGTATCTCAAAAATAGGGTATTTACGCAGAGATATTTATAAAAAACCTTTTTTCCTGGAATGATCTAAGGAAGCACTTTTGAGTTTTGACCAATTCTAACTCCAACTAAAACTAATAGATTTTCTCGAAAACGTCTTGTCATATCATAAAAGACTTATAGACTTTTTTTGTATTTTCACTTGCTCTAAGTTATAAGGCTAGTAGTTTTTTTTTTAAATGAGTGGCGTACTATTTTTTTATTAAGAAAGTCAGGGATGGTTACTCATACCTATGCCCATGATTGAAGTGAAAACTGCTCAGTACTGTAGCAATATAGCCTTTAAATACCTATGAGGTTGTATCAAATCTTAATTAAATAACTCTTATTAATTCGGTATTAGTAAAGAAATGGTATTTTTTTGTAAAACTTTAACCACCTGTATCTAAAAAAACAAACATGTGCATACTCATATTTATGTAAAATTTTCGCCTTAATTTCCTACATCAAAGAATCCCGCTTTAAACTTGTTTTTTGAAACACCCTGTATATTGCATTAAAATTTTTAAACTGCAAAAATAATTTATCGAATGGAATTTAAAAAGAAATCGGTAAATTACTTTTACCCGGAACTTCCCTCGTTATGAATATTTCCTGTTATTAGGAATAATGAAGTGTGAATCAATTTAGTTCAGTACATAGTTGTTTAAAAGTACATATATGCTGTCTTGTCAAACATTTTTATTGGACGCCGTTTTGTTCCAATATATTGGATCCCTACCAATATTTTACCACTTTCCACCTATGCCACACTTGATTTTGAGCATAATTTAAAATTAATTCAATAGGTAGTTTTTACATTGATACACACTGGGATTTTGTTGTTGAATTCGCACCAGTTTATCCTTATATTTAATTTTCCTCCAAAATTTACAGTCAATTGAATAAGAATATTTTTTTTTATTTGGCCGCCATCTTGAATTCGTAACGCAACTTTACCAGCTTATCTCTATATCACACTTAATGTTTGCACAAAATTTGATATTAATCTAATAAGTAGTAGACTGATTTTTTAAATATTTTATTTACCAAAACGATGCCATTTCATTCGTATATAACACTTGATTTTTTTGCAAAATTTGAGGTAAATTGGATAATTAGCTTTTACTAATAATTTTTTTAACGTTTCACAAGGCAGCTATCTTGTTCCGGCGTATTGGATTTTTACCAAACTATTAGCAGGTAATCCCTATATGAGCTTTAATTTTTATCCAAAATTTGAGGTCAGTCTGATGAGTAGTTTTTAAGCTATGCCGCGAACTGACAGACAGACACACAAACCGACAGACGGACCTACGGAATTTATAAAACATATTTTTTGGCATCTAGGAACGCTAAAACGCGAAGATATGTAAAACATGAGAGGGTGATTTTTTTCAGATTACAAAAATATTATTTGGCCGCCATTTTATTCCGGCATCTTTAATTAATACCATAATTTTACTATTTAATAATAATAATAATAATAAATGTCTTTTATCTCAAAATTAACATACATAAAAAAAATACATTTTGAAAAAACATCACAAGAGTAAGGCGCAGTCTAGCCAGAAAGGCTACTCTACTGAACCCCGTTCTCGTGGTAAAGGAGTTAAGCAAATAACGTGAATATTATTATATTTTTTCCGTTTAACAACCACTAAAATACTCGCCATTGGTGAACTTCGGAATTACTTCGTTAAAAAAATAAACTAGAAAAAGATTCTCAGGATTCCTGGAAGCAACGATCATATTTTTTATACTGAATTTTAAATTCTTTTTCATTAAGGGAAGTTAATTCACAAGGTAGGGAATTAAACAATTTGACACCTTTGTACATAAAAGATCTTTGACATGACACTCTGGTGATCCTATTGCTATTCCTTATGTTACGTGAATGTATATTTACACGAAACAAAAACTTATTCCATATAGCAAATGGTAATGATGGATTTCTCAAAATTTTGACTAAAAAATTGTAACATTCTGCGGTTATTCATTTTTAGCCAACTAAAAAAAAAGTTCTTTGAAGGTATGGGATATATGGTCGAATTTTCGCAGGCCAAAAATAAGACGCGAACATGTATTCTGTACTTTTTAAATACGATTTATATGAACTAGATCTAGACATGGCCCATATATAAAATCACAATAATTAAAGCTAGAAAGGATTAATGACTCACACAACATTTTACGTAAGTTAAAACTGAGAAAATGTCGGCTATTATACAATATTTTTAATGATAGATATGATTTCTGAATTAAGTTTTTTACGTATTCTTTAAAACGCAATTCCGAGTCAAATATAATTCCCAAATTTTTTGCGGATTGCACCATAGGAAGCTTTACACCATCAATATTTAAGCTAAAATTTTCTTTTAAGACATTTAGAGCCACCCTACTGCCAAAAAGCATAAATCTTGATTTTAAAGGATTTGGGTTAAAATTATGTTCTACAGACTGCTGTTTAATAATATTTAAATCTTCACTTATCAGATTTGATGAATTAATGTAATCATTGTGATTGAAATATAAATAAATTTGAGTATCCTGTATGTTCGAATTTTGCAATATTTTAATGATTTTAAAATATCAGAAGTGTAAATTATAAAAAATAGGGGTCCCAGAATAGATCCTCGATTGATCCGATAAAATTTTTATTTCATTTGAAAAAGAGTTATTGTGAGAAATTTTTTGAATCTATTTAAAAAACAGTAACACCCACCAATGCTATAGATGTGCTAAAATTCTTCCTAAATCCGCATTGATTTTCCTATATAATACCATTTGTAACACAGTATTGATACAATTGGTTAAATAAAATGTTTTCAAAAATTTTCGATAGAATAGGCAATATACTAATTATTCTAAGATCACAGAAATTTAATGAATCTTTTATTTTTGGCAATGGTTTTCCAATTGACACTTTCCATTGGTCTGGAAAGTAACTTACTTCTATACAGCAATTAATAGCAATTAATTAAATGTGTCACATATCTGAATAATGTCATGAACCTCGCCAACCTCGGCCATTCTAAAAGAAAAGGATACGTCGCTATTAAAACTATGTTCTTTATAAAAATTTTCTTTTAATGAACAGTCAGAAATATTTTGCAAATATTGGGCAAAATAATTGTTAATATCATTAGGTTCGGAGAGAATACTAGGAATATCTATATTTTTGTTTGGACATGAATTAAAAGATTTTAAAGATTTCCAAGTTCTTTTAATATTTCTTTCTGTACAAATGTCGTTAAGATATTTACGTTTGTCTCTTCTTACCACTGAAACAGTTAAATTTCTTAAACGTTTATAATTTTCATTTCTATATTACAATTAGTTATGGAACACAATTTGAAATCAGTTAATTACGTAGTTTTTTTCAGGCTGAATGTTTAAATAATTTATTAAACCGCCATTTTCGATTGATACAAAAATTTTAACAGTTGATTTTTACATAATACTTGATTTTTGCCACAGATACCGTCAAAAGAAACAAAATATTTCTGTGTCACCATGGTCTACTATGTGTGTCAAAAATATAAAACATACCTACTATGTTACTTTTAACGTTATCCATGTTTACTCTTATTTCATTTACGTACCTTTTTACCAATTTTCAAGTTCACGCTAAGGATTTCAAAGCAAATTTTATCTTATTAAATATTTTTAAAATTAGAGAGACAACATCTTTATAGGCGTCAAAAATATAGTTTTGTAATTTTCGCAGCTTTTCGAAGCTTATTTCTTTCTTGTCATGTCACTAAAAAACATCTTACGTCAAAATCTACAAGTTCTCTACGTACATTTTGTACGTGAATTAATAAAACGCTAAAATGTATGTAAAAATATAAAAAAACCATATGATTGTGTACCGATACTCGGTGGAAATCCATCATAAAATGTAAAAATAAAAAAAATTAGAAACACTTTTACTATATGTTTTGGTTAAAAAAATCGTAACATGTTTTGCTATACAGTAGTTTCTTTGGACGTTACAATTCGAGGGTGCATTCCGTTCCTTCGAGATGCAACATTCGAAGATGCTACTCTGTAGCCAAACATCTCACTTTTTCTAAAAGAAATACTAGCTGTCCCCGTAGACCTTGTTCTGCCTTTTTCGTTAGATCGCGCGATTAGTCTCTAGTGGAATTATAAGAATATGAAGCGCTTTCACCACATCGTCCAAAAATGTTCTAGAAGAAAAACATATTGGTTTTATTGACAAAATGCGCGATAAAACAATACAAAAATAGTGTTGAAAGGTCTAGGTAACCAGATGATCATTTCAAAAAAAAATCATGTAAGTTGGTGCAGTAAAACTCCCTCACGAACTTGTTGAAAAATCTGGCTTACTGTTTTAAATATATAGATAGTATAGAGAAGTATTTGAGAAAAAAATGTTTTTTACTTTATGGCACTAACAATCTTTCCTGTACCTTGTAAATTATTTGCTGTTAGATAAAGATAAATAACTTAGGATTTATCCGTTATATTTATCGCATAAATTATATAACAGGCATTATAATATTGAAAAAGATACCATAAAAGAATTAACGTCAACCACTTTTCGCTAGTATTTTAATACCTCTAGTGAATACATACAACTGTTACAATAGCCTTAATTTCATATGTCACTTTAGTAATATGACTCCTATACTTTCTCTCTATGAACACGTAAAAATATTAAAATAATGCCCTTTTGTTGCACCATAAATTGAATAGCTTAAAAGAGCCGACAGGTACTATCAGATAACGGGCTTTTAAAATCTAATAGAATCTGATATGATGTATTGATAAGATTTTTTACTCGCTGCCTTCAATACTTTTTTGTGCGTATAAACCAAGCTTTTAACGTTCTATAGAAAGCGGTGTTATTGTGTATCACTATTACTCGCGAATTCTATAGATCCTAGCTACTATTACCCTTCCATGTATGTGTCTATAATTTCTTTGTACTGCAAAGCCTTTCTGTGTCTTTTACGGAATATAATAGAGTACCTTATATTTTAACAGCAAGAATAAAATGATACTCATAAGCTTTGATTTTTGAGAAGAAAAAAATCGGTAAATTTCCTTTATCTGGAACTTTCCTCATTATCAATCTTTCCTTTCATTAGGAATAGTAAAGTGTAACCCAATTTAATATACTGTCTTTTCAAAAATTTTTATTGCGCTACATTTTGTTCCACCATATCGGAATCGTACCAATATTTTACCAGTGTCTACCTATGCCACCCTTATTTTTTCGGCATAATTTAAGGAAAATTGATTTTTTTACACATTTTTTAAGACCGCTATTTTGTATCGTCATTTTGAATTCGTACGAGTTAACCCCTGCATCATATTCAAATTTGCTGCAAGATATTAAGTCAATTGAATAAGAATTTTTTGGACATTCTATTTGGCCGCAATTTTGTTTCTGCGTCTTGAATTCGCACCACCACAATTTTACCAGTTTATTTCTATATCACACATAATGGATGCCCAAAATTTATAATGTATCTAATAAGTAGTTTTTCAGACTGATTTTTTAAATAATTTATTAGGCCGCCATTTTGTTTTGCTGTCTTGGATTCATACTAAAATATTACAGGTTTCTTCCATGATTTTTGTGCAAAATTTGAGATAAATTAGATAATTTGTTGTTTAGTAATAATTTTTTATTAGAATTAGAATTTGAGGTTAATCACAGAGAGACAGAACGCCATACATGGATTTGAAAAAATATATTTTTTGGCATCTAGGGACGCTAAACCATAAAGATATGAAAAACCTGCAATTTTTTTCACGATTACAAATATTTCATTTGACCGTCCTTTTTGTTGTTTCGCCATCTTGAATTCGTACCACAATTTTACCGGTTCATCTCTATACCAAAATTAATTCTTGCACATAATTTGTAATCATTCTATAAGTAGTTCTTCAGGCTGAATTTTTAAATGTTTTATTAAGCCGCCATTTTGTTTCGTCATCTTTTTTGGTAATTTTTGGTCAAAATTTGAAGTCAATCGGGTAAGTAGTTTTTAGCTATGTCGCGAACAGCCAGCCCGACAGACAGACAAACAGATAAACCGACGGAATTGAGAAAACATTGTTTTTGGGCATCTCAGGACCCTGAAACGAAAAATCTCGGACGGTGATTTTTCACGATTACAATACTTGCCTTCTATGAGCGAAGTAAAAATCGATGTCAAGCATTAATAGCTTAAAAAGTTCATCGGTATTATGTTTTGGTACTTTGGTAGGTCTTGCTTTTGTGAAAAATATTTCTAACTTTCTTATTGTAGTGTACTTTGGTAGGTCTTGCTTTTGTGAAAAATATTTCTAACTTTCTTATTGTAGTGTCTGATTCTATCTGGGGTAGTGTAATACATTCTACCAGGGGCGTCACTAAAGGAGGGGACAGTGGGGAGCCGTGCCCTTTGAAACAGTTGGCTAAACTGTGGTTGAGTTAGTTGGGTAAATTGTGTTCGAGTTGATAAATAACACATTTACTAACAAGCAGAACCGGCATCTATACCGAAATTACTGCAATATAAAATTGAGGACTTTTTTTTGGTCGTTGGTGATAGTTTTGGCTGTTGGTAGAAATAAAAAACTCCATTTTCCATTTTTTTAGTCGCCCCTCTCCAACTACAAAGGAGGAGAGACGCCCCTGAGTTCTAGTATTTATTATTTACGGGATGTACATTGCACCTGAGTGCTGCAGAAATTACAATATAGTCACTTACAAACTTACTTAATCTAGGTTAATTGTTTAAAATTGAAATATTGCACACAGTACACCTATAAAACTTAAAACAATAGTAATATTTTAATTTACAATCGCCATAAACATCTATAAAACTCAAAGAGAATTATGGATCAAATTAAACGGATTTTCAATAATATCAAGTTCAATTTCAATGGCAGACATCATCATACGACTAATAATTGAGCTATGTTGCCTTTAAAGTGTACGGTGATGATCCAATGATAAGGTTTTATCTTCTCTTAAACTTCTACATGGAACATGAATATTGACAGATTACAGAGATCTTCACATTTTACATGATTATGCAATACCTGACCAAAATATCTACGCCTTTTTTCTAGTGTCTTGACGTTTAGAATTGAAAGTAAATCTGAGTAATTAGGAATATCAACCGGAACACCCGGTTTATACCCTATATAGCGCAAAAACTTTCTCTGTATACGCTCTATTGCATCAGAGTGAACAGAGAAATGAGGAGATCAAACTGAAGTGCTGTTCTTTAAGTGGCTACGAACAAATGCCATATATAAAGTTCTTAATGCAAAAATATTTTTTAAAGATTTTTAGTATGGCGCTTTGCAAAAACTAACATTTTCAGAGCTCTGTTACAACAAGTTTGCATGTGGCTAACTAATGTGAGCTTGGTATCAGACACCAAGATCTCCAACTTCATGAACACTATCAACTTTAACTCCTTTTAAATATTCACTAAAATCAGGATAGAGCTTTCTGGAGAATTGGATATAGTTGCGTTTTTTGATGTTTAATTGCAACCTATTAGAGCAGACCCAATTCTCGAACCTCAGGAGGTCCTCCCGCATATCCCCAATATCATCTGCGTATAACACAATCTCACAACAATCTAACTAATATCTCAGTCTCAACAGCAAAGAGATTGCATCAGCGGTGTTTTGTGATTTGACAAGGGCATTTCTACTACGTTTGTCACAGAATACTGCTGAGTAAACTTGAGGTGTATGGGTTTAGGAAAGCAATTTTAAATTGGTTCCGAACTTTTTTTTCCGACCACAGTCCGAGTGTGCTTTTCCAAAATAAAAGCTCCTCAAAACTCAGGGTTGATGTTTGTGTTCCACAAGGATCGGTTCTTGGCCCATTGTTGTTTTTAAATATGTTAATGATTTGCCTTCCGCAATTAATCATGGTAGTTGTATATGTTTCGCTGATTATACCACCTTACTTTGTTTTGAAGAGAATGGTAAACGAGGACCTTTTAAGTATTAAGAAATGGTGTGACGTAAATCCACTCTCTTTCAATATTTCCAAAACAACATTATTAATTTTAAGTGTGATCTAGGTAGTGTTTCTGTTGATAGGCAAGTTATCAATGTTCTCTCAGAAAATACATTTTTGGGGCTGCTCATAGATAATAAATTAAAATTTGAGATTCATATAAATAAGCTGTGTGTAAAATTATCTTCGGGCTGCTTTGCTATTAGATCTATAAAAAACAAACTAGGTTCTGTTGTTGCCAGAAATGTTTACTTTTCAGGTGTTGAGGAACGTTTAATATACGGGATATGTTTTTGGGGATCTTGCTCACTTAATCTCTTTAGCAGAGTTTTTAAATTGCAGAAGCGAGCTATCGGGTTCCTTTGTAATTTTAAGCTACGGGACACTTGTGGACCCACCTTCAAATCGCAAAAAATTCTTGCACTACCCTGTTTATTTATTTTTCAATTTGTATGTCTGATCCATAAGAAATTTTCAGTTGATATTCATTCCATCAATGCTCGCACTTCTCGCAGTTCATACAGTATAAGTTTGCCAATACCGTCTTCATCTTTAACTAAAAATTCAATTCTTTACTGCAGTGAAAAGCTTTTCATTAGTCTACCAGTAGCATTCTCAAGATTGAAGAGTACAATGTGTTTAAACGCAAAGCCAAAAAACTCCTATTTCAAATGCATTTTACAGTATAGATGAGTATTTGGCTTATGTTAACATCTTTTTTGTTTTTATACATTTATTACTTATTTTTTACTCCTGTTTCATTTCGTCATTCACATACATTTTACCTTTTGTCTTATTTTCATTTGGAATCACTTGTTTATTATTTCTGTATGTATTATTAACTGCACATTATTATTTTCTTTTTCTTTGACAATAGAGCATATTTTGAATTTGAAAAAAAAATGTTACAAACTGCTGTCTGCAAACCAGCTACGAGTACAACTCTTATTTTCATTTGGAATCACTTTTCTATTATTTCTTATGTATTATTAACTTCACATTATTATTTTCTTTGACAATGAAGCATATTTTGAATTTAAAAAAAAAATGTTACAAACTGCTGTCTGCCAACCAGCTACGAGTACAACCATGACAGCAGAGAGCCGCGCACCGCATACTCTGATAATTTATCTATTAACAGTGGATGAGCAACCCTATTAAAAGCCTTAGAGAAGTCAGCATAAATAGAATCAGCAGCCATGCTCCTCTCCAAGGCTTTTTCCTTGATAACACGCAGTGCGGGAATAATGATAATAATTTTGTCTCGTTAAGTACGCATAAAAGTGTATATTATTGTACAATGAGTCTAGGAAAAAGGGTGCACCGATGCTAACAATGTTCAGTGCTTGATAAAGTAGAAACAAATCTACGAAACGTTGCACAGAATATAATTGTGTCTTTTCAAACCGCACCCAAACCCACGAACCACCGGAAGTTAATTTTGAAAAAATTGGGAGATAAAATTCACGTCATGTTTGTGATATAGTTCCTTCATATACACAAGTTAGTGGTAACAGAACGACCACATAAAATCATGCTGCTGCGAGATGATAACACTTTTAAACTGACATCTAGTCAGGAACGCCACGCCATAAGGTTAGAATATTTGGCAAGAGCAACAATGGTTATGATACTGGTGGGCTTGAATATGTACAAGTTCTAACGAGCTGCTTATCAGTGGTTCGATAGCGCAATTGGTTAGAGCAATGGTCTAGAGGTCCAGAGGTGCCCGCTCGTATCATAACTTTTGCTATTGATTAAGTATTTTTGTAATGTCTTGTAAATTTGTTTTAAACCAAGTGCCAAGGGGTGCAGGCCCCTCACAATTTGCAGAAAAAATCGAATTTAACAAAACTGACAAATCCCAAGCGATAAAAACCATATTAAATGACAAGTAAGGCGGCAAGGATAGAATCCGTTCAGGTACTGCTATTAAATTTAAGTAGCTACCGATCTTTTATATCTTTATTTTATTCCATTGAAACCCGTTCAATAAGCGAGGGAGTAACCACCACTTTATCGGCATTTCGGTTCCTCTTTTCATCGGTTTAGTTCAATAAAATCAGGGCGATACGGTCTCACATTGTCCTTTTATAAGTGAAAATTTTCATGTGGTTCTGAAACGCCGCCAATAAAATATTTATATACAAGGCACGTCTCACCATAACCCCGTCCTTTACATTGGCCAGAGGTCTAAAATTACACCACTTAGGGATCTAATTACGCAGCATTCAAAATTCAAAAGGTAAAGGAAGCAGTATTTATATAAGCTGGGTTTTTGTTAGTTAAAACAGCACTCCTTTCAAGCCTTTAAATATGTGGAAGGAAGGTCTACTTCTTTTTCCCTTTTTACATTACACGTTTACCGACAAGACGCTAAATCAAAGAGATAAATAAAAAAAATAAAACAAAAATATAAATGGAATTAAATAAACGTGTTTTTTAAATCATCCCCTTACAAAAACATAATTTGGTTTTTCCTTATTTTTTAATTTAATTAAGGTAAATACTTTTTTTGGTCTGAGGAGAGATTTAACGTCTTCCTCTGTTAGCAGATTGAATGCGTTTATTATCTTGGTACTCTATGTTTTGATTTTTAAGATTTAAGAGGTAATAGATATTGCACTGGACATATAGGATGTCATTTAGAAAATTTAATTACTCAATTCCGTGAAAGAAAATTAGTAAGGGATCATCGAGAGGAAGAGTACTTCTTACATCTTTAGAATTCGGTGTGAAAGCCAAGACTATACCGTATACAATAATTAAAATTTAATTATTATTTTGTTAACCAGTATCTTAAAACCAAATAAATTTACAGGCGCGTATACCAACTTGACAATTTCGGGAATCCTTAACGTAAGCTTTTATTATCCTTAAATACCCTAAATTACCTTAAATTACTTGTATTTTAAACAATTTATTATTTAAATTTGGGCATTTCATTAACAAGTAATATTTAGTTTCAACATTGAAATTTGCTACTATTATGAGACTGTCAAGCACAAAAACTGCACAGAGCTTCGTCTCCCGATATAAACTGCTCGTCATAAAAAACGTAACACCTAGTTTTTGGGCAATATTTGAAAGGCCATATTTCAAAAAGTACTTAATTGATTTTGAGAAACTTTGCAAAATCTGAAAAGTTGATTCGTTGACTCACATGACTAATTTTGGGAATACGCTATTTGTGATATAGCATATAATACAGGGTGTTAAATAAAGAGATGTTTTTTTGCTAAATTTCATGTCATCCCCATTTATAGGAGAGTTGAGTTAGAGAGTCGCAATAATCGTCAATACCTCGGGACGTTTTCGAGATTTTGTGGATATCTTAGCCTACTACGATTATATGGCAATTTTTATAAAATTGTTGTTATTCTACAGTTTATTCTTAAAAATTAACAAACAATCTTTTGCGCATGCTGTAATTCAAGTTCTCTACTTTAACGAATCACCTTGTATACGTAAACTTATAGCACATGATCTGTCTTAAAACTCTGTAAAGTCAACGGATCAATAGATTTTGTAGTTTGTAAATTTTTAACACTAAACTGCAGAGTAACGATAATTTCATAGAAATTGCCATATAATCGTAGTAGGCTATGGATACGCATTTTTGGTTTGTTTTGTACTGTCAATAAACGCTACACGTTCACCAAACATAAAAAGTTATTCAAATCTTTATAACAAAATTTATCCAACAATGGTTCGTTTTGGGGATCGTGAATTGACAAACATTATAAGGTAAGTATATTTTATTCACTTTTTTTCAAAAAAATGTAAAAATTCCTAAAACATTCATATTTATTGTATGTTTTAGACTGCATCAGCGTGGGTTGTCTTTTCGGGGCATTGCTGACATCATGGGTTCAACATCAACATCCATATACAGGGCAATTGAACGTCACACAATACACGGGACCTCTGCTTACCGCAACATTGGACGCACTGGTCGCGGCAGGGTAACGAACCTACGTCAGAACCGCCTTATAAGGATGTCTGTGCGCCGTTGTCCTATCCTCAATGCAACCAAAATCAACAGGGGACTTCGAGAAGCCACCGGCGTGGAAGTTTCATCAGCAGCAGTTCGTAGAAGATTGCACGAATATGGCCTACATGCTAGACGAAGAGCTGCCCGCCCTCTTTTGCTTGCTGGTCACCGGGCTGCCAGAAGGAGATGGGCACGTGAACATGCGAATTGGGGAATAGCCGAATGGAATAGGTGCATGTTTACTGATGAATGTAGGTTTAATATGCATGAAAGTCATGGACGCATTTTGGTATGGAGAGAAAGGAATAGTCGGTATGTAGAAGAAAATATGGATGCTAGAGTAGCATTTGGAGGTGGTGGGATTACTGTATGGGGCGGTGTGATGCAGAATGGTAAGACTGATTTAGTAGTGTTGATAGGAGAAAGTATGAATGCTGAGAGATATAGAGAAAGGTGCTTAAATGAGATTGTTGTTCCTTTCGCTCAAAATTTCGGGAATGACTTTATACTGATAGACGATAATGCTCGTCCGCACAGAGCAAGAGTCGTTCAAGAATTTTTGAGAGAGAACAACATTGAACGAATGGAATGGCCTGCTAGATCTCCTGATATGAATATTATAGAGCATGTATGGAGTAGGATGAAACTGAAGATAAATGCAGGTGAGTATATAATAAACAATTTGAATGATTTGGCAAATGCAGTGCGGTTAGAATGGGAGGCTATACCTCAAGATTTTATTGCAGACTTGGTAAACAGCATGCCAAATAGGGTAGCAGACGTTCTACGTGTAGGCGGTGGGCCAACAAAATATTAATTCTCTTTGTTGCTTTAACGTGACAATATGGTTTCGTTATTTTGTTTAAATCATTTATTAAATTATCACCTAAATTAAATTAAGTTACAAAAGATTTTTGTAAATTTTTAAGAATAAACTGTAGAATAACAACAATTTTATAAAAATTGCCATATAATCGTAGTAGGCTAAGATATCCACAAAATCTCGAAAACGACCCGCCGTATTGACCTACTGTTAATATGAAAAATTATTGCGACTCTCTAACTCAACTCTCCTATAAATGGGGATGACATGAAATTTAGGAAAAAAAACATCTCTTTATTTAACAGCCTGTATTATATGCTATATCACAAATAGCGTATTCCCAAAATTAGTCATGTGAGCCAACGAATCAACTTTTCAGATTTTCCAAAGTTTTTCCAAATCAATCAATCAACATTATTGCCATTATATTGTAAAATTTTAAGAGAGTGTGCTCACCTTCTTTTGAAAACTTCCTTTTAGGGTAATATATATGGGAAACCAAATGTGAAATATAATTATAGGTTTAAACGACTTACCTTAAGGAACTTCCATCCGAATTATAAGAATATTTGGTTTTCAATATATTAACTACCACCCGTCTCTAATATTTTTGCTAAAACACAAAACTCACAAAGAATCTAAGAACAACTATAATGATGGGATCGGAGGCAGCGGGATGCTGGGCTTATGCGGATATAGGGAGAGAAACTACATTTTTTTAACGTTGTTGACACTTGTACTATCGTGAATATACTACAGTGTGTTATATAATGTCTGTGATATTAAATCGAAACTTATGTGCCACTTAAACCAACGTTTAAGTGAAACTCAGATAAACTTGACATTTACAAGTATATTGTGGAGCCGTAAGACATCAAAAACGAATGCATTTACATATTAAAAATTAATTTGAATAAAAAAAAGTAACATTAATAATCATGAGACAGGCTTAAATCTGGTAATTGTAATGAATATTGCCTACTTATTTCTTATGCTTTTATATTATTTCAAACTGTGCGGTAGAGGCCATTATTTATATAACTTCATAAAGCATTTGAATTCTGGTTGCTAGATTTAGGTATTTCCCAAGATATTTCAAAAACAAGCCTATCACACTTTTTTTCTACGAGTTTTATTTTTGACATATTTCTATCTAACGGGCCAGATAGTTGCTAGATATAGGTATTTCCCAAGATATTTCAAAAACAAGCCTATCACACTTTTTTTCTACGAGTTTTGTTTCTGACATATTTCTGTCTAACGGGCCAGATATTAGGCAGATTTCAAAATATTGTAAAATGCATCGTCGTTTAGTAAAAAAACTTGCTTTTTTGGAAAAAAAATTAAAACAAAATGTATCTAAATATTCTACAGAATATGGGGAATAAGCTTTTTTTAAAAAAAGACAATACCGACTATCCGATCCACTGGGGAACAAATTTCAACTTTTTTTTGTTTCTTGAACAAAACATATTTTTTTGGATTCAACTACACCCAAGTAACTAAAAAATACCTGAATATACAGTTTGGACACTCATCTGCCTTTTGAAAGCAGCCTCCGAGGCATCTCTCGTAATAGTCCAGCAGTAGTCGGATAACATCTCACAGTTCCATTTTCCCAGATACCTTCTTTCCATGTTTGAAATATCCTTGTAGAACCTTTCACCGTGCTCGTCACTTACACCACCATAATTTTCCGGAAAGAATGCAGATGAGAATCCAGAAAATGAATTTTCAACGACATATTACACCCTATGTTTTGGTAATACAAAAGAAGTTGGGCAGTCAGATCTTTATATTTTTCTACTTTTATGTTTACCAATAAAATTGTTGTAACCGTTTTAAAGGCATTCCAAGCGTTTTTTTTTCTTGCCTTCAAGTATGGAATCGAATTGCGCATCTCGCATTGCGCGAAAAGTTTCCTAATCTGGACACCCACAAATATTTCCTCTTTAATTTTAGCGTCACTGATTCTAGAGAACCTATCTTTTAAATTATTGAGAGCATGGCCTTCACGAAATTTTTAATAAGTAATATGAAGTGTTGGTAGTAAAATCTTTTCAGGGGGAACTAATGGCGTGCTGGTTACATTTTTCTTTCCTGGCTCTAAAGACTCTTTCGGTGGCCAAATTGTCTTTCTGTAATGATCCGACCGTGCGCTCGACTGTCCCATTGGCAGAGGAAGCAGCAGTATTTGATATTCTAAATCCCTACAAATTTGTCATTTATATCTTTCATATTGTATGGTCTCTAGTAACAATTTCAAATTGCTATACGTTTCTTTCATGTGGACTGCATGACCAAATGGGACTGAAAGCAGCTGGTTTCCATTATGGAGTAACACAGCTTTAAAACTTAATTTCGAGGAATCAATAAAAAGTCTCCAGTCTTTTGGATCAGAGTTCAGATTTAAAGCTGACATTAATCCGTCAATGTCCCTACAGGCTACCAAATTGTTTTCCATGTTAAAAAAATGACGTTAGGTTTTTTTGACGGCTTCGGTATACAGAAACTTTTACATCATCTTAAAGTAAAATCCTTTGTTGCAATCTAGAGATCAATAGTTTTCTTGGGCAATTCTAAATCCCTTATTCACTTTGACTTATTTTGTGAGGCTGTATATTGGGAAGTTCACAGACAAAATCGCAGTCTGCGAGGTTGATGGGACGACATTTTCCAGTACACTACCGTTTGAATCCGACAACGGGTATATGGCGAATTCAAACTGTATCGCAGACCTTTTTTTTCTCCGAAAAGCATTTTTTGATGGGAGGTGTCAAGCATAAGTAATAGTCAGTAACGTGGACTTTCGCTTTTCGCCAGATCATAGGAACAATGATCAAATGATCCGGCTTATTTACTGACGACAATGTTCAAAACTCTCTAATTTGTCAAATATGAAGAGCTCTCGATCAACCGGTGGTTGAAAACTAACAATTTAGGATTTATACTATATATATTTAAACCCCTTATAAAATGTATCTGATATAATAAATCCAGGTATTTCTCATTTAATGGTCGAACTTTCCCAAACATTAAAGGCAGATATGTAAATTGTCATAGTAATCATGGATCTATAAAATCGGAGCCAACTGAGTCAGACAGATTGTTAGTTAATATATAATACAATATATAAGATTTTGCTAATTTGGTATCGGAAACATTTTTGCTATTATCGAATCTTAACGAAAAAATATCACATTTTACTCGAAACATTTTCTTTGACTTTGAAAACTCTAAAAGTTACTCTGACATCCTTAAGAATCTCTGGGCATTCAAATTATTAATAATATAATTTTTAGATCTTAAAGAATATTCTTTTGTTTCGAATAAATTGAATATCTATGAAACAATATTTTCTGCTTACTTGCCAATGTTCAAGATTGTGTTGAGCTAACTTTGATATCAAGTCGACAACAAAAGTTAACTTCGAATGTACATACCTAGCGTTCTACATATTTTACCATGTTTTCTTCATATTCTACCATTTATTCCACAGCCATTGTAGAACACAATATCTTAAGTGCAATTACCCAACCCTGGGCAAACCCATTAAAAGGTTTGCCAAATAATACACATTATTAATATTTTTGGAAAACTTTTAAGCCAACCAAATAAATTTGATACTCCGTCTTCTCTATTTAAGTGGGGATAAGAATAGTTATGGTCAAAAGAGAGAGCACTTTTTTTTAATTGTTAAAATTTTGGTAGCATTTATTCTCGATTGAACGAGCTTGAGCTATACCCCTCTCCAACATTAACAAAGATATTGAGCTGCTGTTCGGTGTAACTTTTATGATATTAATACTAATGTCCTCCGTTGTAGTTATCAGGTTTTATTATTATTTTATTTATATTAATATTAAAATCCCCCGTTATAGTTTATCAGGCTTATATCCGCTCTATTTCTAGTTCTTCTGGTACAATACCGTTATAAAAACCGCACTACATGTAACAATTGAGTCATTATTACACATCACACATTTTCACACCTACAAAATGCGGGAACTTAAATGCCGCTGCCGCCACAAAGATTCAAAGGTGTGAACTATATAATTACAAAACAATACATTACAAAGCTCGACAATGGCGGCCGCCGTTTCCACAATGGCGCTCTCTTTCATTGTAACCGATGACGTAGCGAAGTGTGGTAAACACAATACGCGTGTTGGCCTGTCATTAACACTCTTAGCCGGTGGTTAAGTTATTAAATATGATGACCCGCATTCATTTGTCTGTTATTCTTTAAACAACTGAAATAATCGCTTGCTTATTTGTAGGCACATCTCTCGAAATGCCCAATTAATGAGCTACCCTTTAATTAAAGCAAAAACTAACGTGTATGTAGCTGAAAGTTTATTTTTCCTATACCATCATATATATACATGGTAGGTAATAGTTTTCGTCTTCTTTGTCTAGTTTCAATAATGTATTAGGAAAACTTTGTATATTTATTATATACATATATACACATGATGATTATGTAAGCCCTGCTTAAACTTGTTACTTATGTCAGTCAAATTTGTTTGAACAATTGTCTTTCCGTCCATGGCCTTCTCACTTTTTTGTTACATCCAAAACATTGCAATAGTGAATAACGTTCTGCATTTTATGTTTATTTGCTTTATCGAAAACTTTTAATCTAAGCGAAAAACTTAAAGATGTTAATCCTTTAAGTGGTTCTAATATGAATATTTTATATGTCCGGTGATGCTTCCTTTTTATAAAACAGGGTGGCAAACTTTTCTTTAAAAAAATCGTTTTTTTTTTCTGAAAAATCTTAATAATCCTTCATCCGTTTTTGTTAAAATGTATGGTTAATAAGTGGCTAATCTAACCCTAACTAGATTAAAATTAAGTAAGTCCAGTGGCGTCCCGAGGGGTAACTTAAGCAATACTTTTGACAAAAAATGTGCGCTAGTGGCTTTTTTAAAAATATTGTAATTTTTTCGCATTAGGCAACTTTTTGACTTGGAGTTTGGCCACGTACTTAAATATATATATATATATATATATATATATATATATATATATATATATATGTTGTTCATATAAAATATTCATATTAGAACCACTCAAAGAATTAATAACTTGAAGTTTCTCGCTTAAATTGAGAGTTTTCGATAAAGCAAATAAACATAAAATGCATAACGTTATTTACTACTGCAATGTTTTGGATGTAACAGGAAAGTGAGAAACCCATGGACGGAAAAACAATTGTTCAAAGAAATTTGAATGGCAGGAGGCAATTCCAGAGCGGCTAGACGAATTTATCAACCGAGATATCCTCATTCCCGTGTACCAAACAAATAAACATTTGTAAAAATACATCTGCGAATCAGGCACCTTTCAAAGGTCGACTGTTGTTATTGGTAGACCTACAACAGTAAGAACAGTGGAGGTGGAGGAAGAAATTTTACATGAAGTTGAGTAGCCCCGACACAAGTACAGCCAAAACTGTGCAACAATTGAACATATCTCATTATACTGTATGGAAGATTTTAAGAGATTTTTCAACTGTATCCTTACTACATACAGAGTGTTCAAGCGTTATTATCTGCAGATTTTTCCCAGCGAGTGGATTATTGTACTTGGCTGATAGACGACAGATAGCATCGCCAACATTTCTATCCCGTATTTTGTTTACAGATGAAGCCTGTTTTTCCCGAAATTCAGTTATAATAACAATCATATCTGGGTTGAAGAAAATCTCCATGCGGTGATACAAAATAATTATCAATAACAGTTTTCTGTGAATGTTTTGGGTTGGTATTGTAGGTGATTATATCATTGGATCTTATTTTTTACCCGCGAGATTAAATGGTCAAGATTATCGTTACTTTTTGGAATTTGTGTTACCTAAACTATTAGAAAATGTCCCACTGCCAGATAGAGAAGCAATGTGGTTCATGCACGATGGGACACCACCTCATTTTAGCATATTAGCACGTCAATTTTTGGACGCAACTTTAGATTTTTTTCTTTGGAACGTTTAAAGTCCTTCGTTTATAAAACTCCGGTCAACACTGAAGAAGAATTAATTCAACGAATAAGTAACTTTTGTAATCAAATAAGACATACGCCGGGAATATTTCAACGTGTTCGGCAATCGATGTTAAGACGAGCTAATGCTTCCATTGAAGTTGAAGGAGGACTTGTTTGATTCTTTTTAATTTCCGACGGTACCCCTATGTACGCTACTGGTAAAAGGAGACAAAAAAATATTAGCCTAAATCGATTGAAATTTAGGTAGGAAAGTATACAATCCTGTTTGGAACCATTTACTTGTTTTCATACAAGAATGCAATGACATGCAATAAAATGTTTTTGCCAGTATTAAATTTCTCTACTAAAAGTGTCCTAATATTATATCAACGATAAAACCATAATACTAGTCGTTTACGAGCTACAGGCCAAAGTTAAAAATGCACCATGGTAGCTTTTCTTTATTATCTCAAAAACACAAAAGATAATTGATAATTGATTTAATTGATAAAATCTTGAGGCGGATTTGATTTTGTAATATATAATATATAAAGTGGTTTTTTTTCTCAAAAACGAAGCAAGATACGGAAAAAAATTAAAGAGATAACAAAGTTGTATTTTTAGTAGCAAAGTAGTTTAGTTAAAAAATATGAAAAAATACTTAAATAACACCCTTTATATATATATATATATATATATATATATATATATATATATATATATATATATATATATATATATATTAGAAGGAGGTTCATCTAGCCCGTTCCATGTTTTTGTAAGGTACAAAATTACAGGGAATTTCCTGTGAATAGAATTTGTTACTAAATAATATTAGTAATATGTTTTCAATAAAAATTGATAAAATGGAGGTCAAAAAATCAAACTACAAACAAATTGTTATTTAGTAAGGCGAGAATCCTATGATAAAAAGTTAAAGAATTAAAACCCTATGGCTCTAGATGACATCCTGTGAACTTCAAAAATGTATTATACAGTGCGTCCCAGATATGGTTTGCATGTACTGCTATCTCGAGAACCATTATGACTACGAGATTGGTTGAAATAATTAGTTAAAATTTATTACGCAGCCAAAAATATTGTTTTAGACACGTATTGGATGTTTGCATTTTTTGAAAGAGCTCCTCAAGAGCTTTTCAATGATGTATCAGAAGTTGTGTTTAAATCTTTAAACTGCTGGATTTATTTCTGTTTTCACGTTCGTAAGTATTTCTGAACTACATAGTTAGTATGACTATGTATAAATAAAAAAATAATTATACATGACAAAACTTTATTTTAAGGCTGACAGAAATACAAGAGCTGCAGCAAAATTTCCAGAAAACCAGATACATTTTAGATTTTTAGGTAAGAACTTGTTAGCTTAACGAAACTTAAAACTTATACGAAAAATAACGAAGCAAGGAAAGCGACCTTTTTTATAATATTTTGAGTACACTAACATCATCTCAGGTAAATAAAAAAAAACTGTAGAACGAAAATGTATAAAAAATTATGGCACATGCCCCCCTTTATTTTCCACACATTTTTCCGACTTCTCTAACGCTTTATGAGTAACTCTTTTTAATGTGTTTCTGTTTATTATAGTGAAAACGTTTCGAATCCTGTCTTCCAATTTCTGGCGATTTTGGGGCAGAGAAAACTCATAAATCTCATTTTTGGCGTATCCCAATAATTAAAAATATGGGGTGTGATGGCCGGTGACCTGGCCGGCCACCTAATGGGACCATTATTGGAAATAATATTATCGCCAAAAGTATTTCTGAGGACTTCCATCATCTCTCTGGTACTGTGGGCCGGACAGCCATCTTGTTGGAACCACATATTATGTAGATCATTTGGCAGTACCGAATTTTTAATTGCTGGTATGATTTTTTCCTTTAAGAATAGCAAATATCTATTTCCAGACAGATTTTCGTTGAAAATAAACGGTCTCATCAAACGGTTGTTTAAAACACAAAAATAAAAGTTTAATTTAGCCGTGAGACGTAATTTAAAGCCATAATTTAAATTACCTATGGTACCACACCAAATATTGAACCTAAATCTTGCTTATAAACGTCTTTCTTCTAAATGATGTAGATTTTCGGTATCCCAGCAATGATGATTATGTTTGTTGAATATTCCGCAATATGTAAATCTGGTTTCATCTGTCCAAAGAACTTTAGATTGGAAATTGGGTATTTCTTGGCATTTCTCGATAAACCATTCACTAAACGTGATTCGTCTAATAAAATAATTTTTCTGAAAACTCTATACAATATAAGATTTGTCCGGATGAAAGCGATGCTTTTTTAGAGCTCGATGAACAGATTATTTAGGAATTGCTGTTTGTTCTTCCACTTTTCTTATTAATGTAGTTGGATCATTCCTGGCGTTTTCTACTATAGACACATCTCTTGCTTAATTATTTTTTGCACAAGTTTTGGATTTCGGTTTCACAAAAGATCTATAGGCTTATAATATCTTAACTAAGAATCTAAAATGTCTCGGGTTGGGTTGATGCCGCTCTTGAAATTGTTTTTCGTGTGCATGTCTCGCAGCTTCTGTATTCCTGTTGGCTTTAAAATTAAGTTCTAGCATATCCAGCAAGTTTTCTTTCGTCGGAAATTAATAGCCATTCTAAATACTTGAAATCAACGTAAACAAGTTTTAAAAAGAGAAATAAATTAGGTAGTTGAATGACAACCTAATGCACCTAATGCAATTGATTTATGAGACACGACAATGTTTTGTTTCATAATGGCGGCCACGCGTCCTACTCAAAGCCTACTATCAAAAAACAATAATTTCGGTTTTCAGAGCTTAAAAAAATTACAACCCCCACTTGTGAAACATCACTGAAAAGCATTTGAGGAGCTATTTCCAAAACTGCAAAAATCCGCTATGTCGTCCGTATGAAAATAGAAAGATTATCTAAATATCGAAAATAAATGAAGCTGGTAAAATATTTTTGCCAGTATTAAATTTCTCTAATAAAAGTGTCCTAATATTATATCAACGATAAAACCATAATACGAGTCGTTTGAGAGCTACAGGCCAAAGTTAAAAATGCACCATGGTAGCTCTTCTTTATCATCTGAAAAACACAAAAGATAATTTAAATCTTGAGGCGGATTTGAGTTTGTAATAAAATTCTCTAAAACTCCACTAATTTAACCTATTCGGTAGCTATAAGGGTTTCCGAGATAGCAATACATGTAAGCCAAATCTGGGACATACTGTATATCTGATAAAGCAGTCACTATATAATATGGGCGGGGAGCCATATCCATCTTCATCGATTACCTCAATTCATTGTTTCTGCAATCCTTTACATAAAACTTTTTACAGAGTATTGAACATGTAAGTTTACATGTTCGAGGCTATTTTCTTTATGTACGGTTCATAAAGAAACATATTAAGGTTGCTTGAAGTAATATTACCTCTATACAAACAGAAACAGTATAACTTTATCTCCACTGTCTACCAAATCTTCTTTTGTAACGTTCTCGTGTGATACACAATTGATAGTTATTGCTATGTAAATCTCAGAGATTTTTGTAGATCTTTACGTTTTAGGGTCTTTATATGCCGAAAAACATGTTTTCTCAATTCCGTCATTGACTTTAAATTTCGAAAAATAAGGGTCATGTGGGGATGACCTGGTTTTGATAAAAATCCAATATGGCAAAACAAAATGGCGGCTTAGTGAAATGTTAAAAAAATATTCAAGTATTATATAGGAATCAACTGATAAACTTTTGGTACGAAAGAGTGGAACAAAATGGCGGCTTAAAAAACTACCCAATGGAGTGATTCCAAAATGTGTGCCATAACTAATTGTCGTATGAACTGGTAAAACTGTGGTATTTATTCAAGACAGCGGAACAAAATGGCGACCAAATAAACTATTGTAATTGTGAAAAAAATCTCCCTCTCAGGTCTTATATATTTTCATGTTTTAGCGTCCTTAGATACCAAAAATATGTTTTATCAATTCCGTCGATCCCTTTGTTGGTTTGTCTGTCAATTCTCGGTATAGCTTAAAAACTATTTATCAGACTGACTTCAAATTTTAGTCAAAAATTAAGGGTCATATCGGGATTTGGTAATATTTTGGTAAAAATCCAATACTCCAGAACAAGATGGCGAAGCGTTAAAAAAATTATTACTAAAAAAACTGTACAAAAGTGAAGTGTTACATAGGAATGAACTGGTCACATTTGTGTATGAACATAAGATAGCGAAACAAAATAGCGGCTTAATAAAATATTAAAAAATAGGCCTGAAAGAAATATATATTTACTTCCTTCGTAAAAATACTGTAATCGTGAAAAAATCACCCTCCGGGATGTTTTCAAATCTTTATGTTTCAGGGTCCCTAAATGCTGAAAAACATGTTTTCTTTATTCCGTCGGTCTGTCTGTCGGTCTGTTGGTGTATCTGTTCGCGGTATAGCTGAAAAACTACTTACCCCATTGACTTAATTAAATAAGGGTCATATGGGGATGACCTCACCATTTTGGTAAAAACTCAATATGGCAAAACAAAATGGCGGCCTAGCGAAAAATTATTACTAAAAAATTCAGCCTGAAAAAACATTCAGATTGTGGGCCTTATATATAAATATATAATAATAAATCAAGATGATAAAGTATTTAAAAATTCAGCCCGAAAAAACTACTTAACGGATTGAATTCAAATTGTATGCTATAGCTAATTGAGCTCTTTACAACTAGTAAAACTGTGTTACTAATTCAAGATGGCGGAGCAAAATGACCAGATAAAATATTTGTAATTGTGAAAAAATCACCTTTCAGGTTTTAGCGTCCCTAGCTAAATATTCAAAAAATATTTTTATCAATCCCGACGGTTCGTCTGTTTGTCTGTCAGTTCGCTGCATACGTTAAAAACTACTCATTAGAGTGATTTCAAATTTTAGTGAAAAATTAAGGGGCATATGTCAGAACAAGATGGCGGCCTAGTGAAACGTTAAAAAAATTACTGCTAAAAATCCAATTTCCTCAAATTATGCACAAAAATCAAGTGTTATATAGGAATGAACTGGTGACATTTTGGTATGGATATAAGATAGCAAAACAAAATGGCAGCATAATAAAATGTTTAAAAAATCGGCCTGAAGAAAACTACTCATTAGATTAATTTCAAATTATCTGCAAACATTAAGTGTGTGATAAAGAGATAAATTGGTAAAGTTGTAGTACGAATTCTAGAAGGCGGAGCAAGATGACGGCCAAATAATTTTTTGAAAAAATCCTATTCAATGGACTTCAGATTTTACAGAAAAAGTAAATATGATATAAGACTAAATTCATACGAATTCAACATGACGTAACGAAATGGTGGTGTGTGTCAATGTAAAATCTACTTATTGAATTTATTTTAAATTATGCCCAAAAATCAAGTGTGGCATAAGTAGAAATTGGTAAAATATTGATAGCAATCCAATATGAAGGAACAAAATGGCGCCCAATAAAATTTTTTGAAAAGATAGTCTATATGTGTTACTAACTGACTTTGTACTGAACTAGATTGGGTCACATTTCGCTATTCCTAATAAAAGGACAGATTCATAACGAAGGAAGTTCCGGGTAAAGGAAATTTGCCGATTTTTTTTTGTTTTTGTTCCTTCAATATGGCAAACTCCCGACAAACTTACAAGCTAAAGACTATAAGCAACTGATCTTTTCTTTATTTTACTCGAAAGTTAAAAAAAATAATATCAGGACTTTTACTATTAATTTAATTGATATAATCCTTTAACTTATAGTAAATAGTTTTGATGCGTATTTGATAAAGTTCCTTCATCTACGATTTCCGAATGTTGGAGTTATTGTCCGTGGTCATTGTTGTGGGGAAGAAATAGGAAAATAAGGTTTGCTTCAATTTTGTAGGAACGAAATGACTTAAAGTAGACGCCATCGATATATCGCCCGTTAAAAAGACTGTCGACAGATTACAAAGCTAACCGCAATACCTCGATATAAAGCCAAGTATTTGGGTTTCAGGATGGTGAAAACCATTTCGTGTAAATACATTTGCTATTGTAAAATTGCTCTCTTGTTAGGTAGATAAGAAATAAATAACTTACTCCTTATGTACTTGCGGGTCAGCACAATGCGAATCAATCAACAAGACTTAGTACTCAGGTCAGCAATGAGAGTTGTAACACATGAAACAAAATAATAATAAAATTATACTTCTTTTTTAGCACATTTAGTATATTCCACTATTAATTCACTTCACTAGGTGATCGGCCTAGTGAATAAAGATTTCATAAAATCGTCTACTTATTCAATCAGTCTTCTCGTCTTCACTGTCATCGTCTTTCAAGTTAAAGATGAATATGTCTCCGCCATTCATGACAATCTGGCCCAATTGTCTATACTCATCTTCACATCTGATTGTTTTTGCTATTGCCTTTTTCCAGTCATCATCTGTAATTCGCGAAACTTCGCAATGAATCAGGTCAACAACTTTCTTGTCAAATTTAGTGAAAGTATTTTTACGTCTAATTCGTCTTTTGATCTGAGCTCTATAGGGTTAAATATACAAAAATAATTTCTTGCGATATTGTCGATCACATATTGCTTTTCAGAGGTTTTAGCTCGGAGTACTTCAAGTAATTGTGTTTTTTTATAATTTTCTTCGAAGTACATATCGTGTTTTATCAAGAATGTTTGTATTTCTTGTTTGGATGATGAGGTGTTGGGAATTTTTTAAATTAATCTCGAATGGTAACTCGCATTATCCATTATAATAACGCTACTAGGTTTCAAATTAGAAATTAATGTATGCTCAAACCATTCTCCAAATATCTCAGAGTTCATGTTTTTATGGTAATCAACGTTACATTCATCTAGTTTTTTTCCACATAGTTTTAACGTATTTGCTTAATATTAATATCAGTAAATTCACAATGAAGAATAACCATTTTAGACCCTTTACTGGGAGGAACACCTTTTAGCTGACACCTGAATGAATCATCGGTCCAACCTTTCTTTGCCGTGTCGTGGGTATCATACCAAGTCTCATCTAAGTGGTCGATTCTCGCTTCTAAATTCTCTTATATTTTCTAAATATCTATGACGCCATTGAACGATTCTACGGCTTTCCATTATAGCCATTTGCTTATTAACAATCCCATATTAAAACCCTAATTTCTTAAGCCAACATCTCAATTTTGTTTTTGGACAAGTTCTACACATTTCAACAAACTCTTTGTATATTGCGTCAATAGTCGAAATTTCCTTATTTTTATATTTATTATAAACCAGACTTTTCAAACGTTTTGCAGTCGACTAAGCCAGTTCTTTCTGTTTTTTAGCATCAAACCTTCTTTTTCTTGGTCTAATACCTTTACTTATAATATCACGCATTGTACATTTCAGTTAATGTCGAGGGTCGCTGCTTTTTTGTCTAAAACTGGTGAGGCGAGAAAAGGTGTGTTACTTATAATAGGTAGATGGCACCGCAGGCGAAAAATTTTTGGGCTGCCACGCCCAAATTGACTCATTTTTATGATTTGTTTTTGTCTTTTACATACCAATACCAAGATATATGCCCAATTTTTCATTAAGTAATTTTTAAAATAAAAATTATTACATAGATATAAAAATAAAATAATAATCTTTAAGATATTCACTCAATTTTCATGTAGTTCGTTTTATCCTCAGATATATGTACATATATACTCTTCTCAAAGATATATAATATACACATTTTTCATTATTGGATTTTTTTATAAAAAATATTTAAAATACTTGATCAAAATAGTCAAAATCGAGTTTAAAGTGTAATAAACCTGTAATAATCTAATATGGTGTGGACAGTAATTTTTTTATAAAAAACCAAAACTGTTTAGGCAAATAGGTATGTGGATGGTGCAGTTAAGTCACTTTTTGTAAATTAAATTAATGCGTCTGTCTTTTAAAGAAGCAGATTTCTCAATGATTTTGTCATAAAAGTCACCATTACATTCAGAAAGTTTAACTAATAACTCTTTTTCTATTGCCATGATCGACAGGGCTGAGAGCCTATCTTGAGATATACTATTTCGTATGTAGGTCTTTATTCGCTTTAAACACGAAAAATCTCTTTCGGCCTGTACACTTGTTAAGGGGATTGTCAAAATTAATGTCGCAATTCGATATACTTCACAAAATACTGAAATTAATTCTAAACTATTAATTTGTTTAAGGAGTTCTTGAATATTGACTTTGTAAAATTGTTCATCTCGGTAAATTATGCTTAGCTCATTTTTGAGGCGGTCTTTGTCAAATATTTTTGGATACGTTTTTTCTAACGAATTTAATAGATTAATAGGGAATTCTGTGGCAAAGTCTTTGTATTTTGATGTATTAAGAAGTTTCACAAATTCCAATTTGTGTAAATCTTCAAACCTGATGTTAATTTGAAAAATTATACAGTCTAAAATTTCATAAAACAGATTTTTATATTTTTCTTAAATCTGATTCGCTCATGCTACGGGTTTGTCTACTACATGGCAATCCGGTAAGTGATTTTGTTTTTTCAAAAATGGATTTAAGGAAATTTGGAGCGCGCAGCTCATTTAATCGTTTGACGGCAATGTTCAATTGTGAAATGCAGAAATCAATTTCTAGGTTACTTAACTGAAAAACTTGAAACAGGATATCAGTAACAAAAAAAATTCTTTAAATGCAAAAGTTAACAAAGCAAATTCAAAATCGGAAAGGTCTTTTAGATACCCCTTGGCCATGTGTATAGTATCTGAGTCTAATTCTGGATTTTCAATCATGTCCTGAAAAACTAAGGTTAGTCCTTCCCAATTATTTGCAACAAAAATTAGACTTTTTGATAGAGAATACCACCTTGTATCACTTGCTTGCGGAACTCGTTTTTTTATTATTTTGTCCAATATAGATGCGTTTGTACGATTTATGGAAAAAAGCAGGCAAACTTTTCAAAGTTGCGAAAAAGATTCTGCTTTCCTTAACATAATTTGAACCCTGTTGTAAAATTAAATTGAGCCGATGAGCAGCACAATGAGTGTACATTGCTTGTGAGACATCTGATCTTATTCGTGTTTGTAGACCGCTCAATTCTCCGGCCATAACCGCAGCTCCATCATAACATTGTGCTACTAAGTTCTGTTTAAAATTTAAAGATTCCAAGATTCTTACAATTAAGTTATAGAGTGCATTAGCTCTAGAATCCTCACTTATATCAAAAAAGCCTAAAAAACGTTTTTTTATTTCGGCTAATTTATTTACATACCTAACAGTTATACAACATTGGGCTTTTGCAACTATATCCGTCGTATCGTATCATCTGGGTCTATCTCCGCGAAGAATTTCTTTTTTCTCATCCTCGGGACGCCTGGAAAATGCCGTTGTCAATAGTGACATAATATTAATATGGATTCATAGTTCACATGTTTCGTTTATTCTAAATTTTAATCACTAATTCATATAAACTACTCTATCAGTCTATCTACTCAATAATTAAACTAACGCAACGTCAAAAATACTTTAGATAGAGTAACACTCGACACAGACTAAACGCGCGACATTCACGAAATAATACCATAAAACAAACACCAAATTATTGCCGAATAATCTCAATATCCACCCACTACCCGCTCAATCTCAAACCGTTACCGGTAACAGTCAAATATGAATACCCCACACGTCCACGCAAATATCAACAAAAACAAAAACGGCTTGTATTTGGCAGCCGGATGCGCGATTGTCATTTACCGATAAATAATAATTATTTCCATTTATATTCAATCTGTGCTAACATTAAATGGCAACGTCTCAATCATTAAGCGAAGTTTTCATCGCCTCAAATGCAATAAAAAGAGATGGAATGAATCTACATATGCAACACGACCCTTTTCCCTCTTTCTCAGACTTATTAAAAATCCAAATACCATTCAAGCGTTCGAGGCGCAATTCGCATCGCCGCGTATAGGTAAAGTCGAATAAAAAAGAAATGATATTGCAGTTATTGGACATTGTATTGTTGGTTAGTAAAGTAAAGTGTTTATTTATGATTTACGCATATTTGATGAAATTTTCATAGTATTTGAGACAATTTTCAGAGAATAATGTATCAACTTGGAAAGAATTAATTTTGAAAATAAAAATGTATATTTATAGGAAAGCGAGTGAGGCGGCGCCTTAGTTGCCTCATCTGACGAGCCGCCGCTGCCTTTCGCCGTTATTTTCTCGATCATTCATGAGATTATTAGATACATTCAGACAAATCTGCTTTGCTTGTTCGTTAAGATGAAACATTTTTATTCCATTTAATGTGTTTTCATCGTTAGAGTCAGAATCGGTGTTTTCCGAAATTTCGCTAATCCTCCCAAGGCCGAAACATTGCACAATTAATATAATTATTGTCACTACCGTTACTATAAATAATATACAGGCAATCGTTTAACATGAACGAAATGTTATAATTATAAAACGAGTTATCAAAATAAAACCACACAATTTCAAACTACACTATTTAGGATCAATAATACACATACAAATACAACTAAAGCCAAACAGTTATGAAGGGAATTTCCTTGATACATCCCCGATCTACAGGAGCCAGTGTTACCAATGCTCCGACACGAAAATATCCATAATTTCTCTCAAAAAATCTGATTTTTATCCGATTTTTTTTCAAAAACCTCCCAGATAGGGATGGACGAAAATGAATAAGCTGAAAACTTGTCGATAAAATTAAATTATCGGTAGGTATGCTTTAATTTTTTTTTATATGGTTAAATATGTAGACCATTTATTAACTATTTTAAAAATTCTGTATCTATTGTTTTTCTAATTTGCTGTTCGGAATTACGGAAAAATATTCCAGTTAAATTATCACCTTTGATCGAAATTATCAGAAGCTCAAATCTTGTATATTTTACAGTGTTGTCATATTCTTTTATAATTATGATTAAATACTAGCTCTAATATAGACTCGGAATTCTTTGCAGCAAAACTAACCAATCCTAGCCTAACCTAACATGTATTTTTTACTATAGATTTTAGTTAAAAAAAAATTAAAAAGTCACAGCCTGCACGGGACGTGGATCCTTTGCATTCAAAGCTGAATGCCTTGCAACTGTTTCACGGAGAAAGTTTAAGGAACTTACTCTGATATCTCTAATAATTAAACAAAATGCTGTGATCAGCACCACTGAATATGCAAGATTTACGCGTTCTTGAAATAATCTTTAATGTATCCGCACCATAGATGCCCGCATTAGAAACGTGACCGAAGTTAGCCAAACAAATTAGCAATTGTGTTCCGGATTTAATGCCATTTAAATAATGCGTTAGAGAAGGATGGCACTCCTAAATAAAAAGGGAATACATATGTGTCAGTTTCGCAACCCGTTTTATTAGGGAGGAGCAGGAAATATCGACTCAGGAGATATTGCGCAGTTTCCGGCGGTACCTATTTATCTTCAGTCTTCCCGGAATTTGTATTAATTTGAACACAAAAATGCGCCAAATATCCACTTTTTAACAAAATATCCGAAAAAACTCCGCAATATTTTAAAATCCGAAAAAAATCCACTCACTGTGAAGAAATCCGCAAATCGGATTTTAATCCGCTAATTGGTAACACTGACAGGAGCGCTAGTCGACGGAGAGATCAAGAGACGGCTCGGGCGCCGCGGATCAAAGTTTTGTTAGTCCGAGCTCAAATGGCGTTACGGGAAAGATTATCGAAAGGAATATTCCTGTTATTTGGCCCTTTTCATAATTTAACACCACATAATGGCTTTTTCACAATAGAATCCTACTTTTAGCCAATATTGATCCATATAATAGTTAATTTGAAAAGCAAATCCAGGACTCTAGTTTTTTGTTATAAGAGTATGTACTAAAAGCGGCAATTGCTTTAGTTTTTTATGCGGGCGATATATCGATGGCGCCTACTTTACCATCAATCACTACCCTTGTGTTCTGTTGGAAATTGAGACATTTTTCTGGAGGATGATGATAAGATTGAAGGAATATGGGTTTAGTGAAAAGGGGCTGTTTTAAACATTTTTTTAAAAACAACGAAATTTTAATTTTCTAGATTTTAATAAAAAAGGCGATGAATACGTACGCTGTTATTTGTATATTTATGCACACCCTACGCACACGATCGCTAAATGTTGACGTCAAAGCAAATACTGAGGCGCATTTGTGCGATGGTGCTCGTTGTTCGTATTCTTCAAGCAAGTTCTTGGTTTTAGAAGCTTTTTCTAAATATCTAAATTTTAAAGAAAAAGTTCCAAGCATACAATTAGTTACTTTCCAATGCATACTCGATGTATTATTAATAGGTTCGTGTATCGGAGACCTAAATAATACCATAATTGTTGATGTTGGAGTCTAGAGGGTGTTTGTACATACGACTTGGCACCGTGGGAGTTGAACAGATGCCGATCGAGGAACAAAGAATTAATTCCGGCAAATTACAGTTTGGCTCCTAGTCTTTGACCGCAGCAACCCCGGAACAACACCACGCGATAGCTTTGAATTAATTATTTTCTAGTTATATATTAAACGGGTGGATTGGGTATTTTGTCTTCTAGGGATTTTTATAATAGGTAATCATTTACTGTTTAATAATTTAGACGAAGACTGAATTATCTATAATAAAAGTATAATACTATTGTTTATAAGAAACATTTATTATAAATAAGCAAATGTTACAGTATTCTTTAAAATTTTCGTTTTTCTAAATAATAAATTACGAACAGGGGCGTGCAGTCTATGGAAGCAAGGAAAGCAGTGCTTCCCCAAAAAAAATTACAAAACATCTTCTAAAATGTAATTTTTGAAATAGGAAACCATTAATTTTGTTTATATTAAAAATGCTAAAATATCTTAATTATCAAGCCCATAAAAAATGCGGCCTTGAATCCGACCCTGCCACAATAGAATATCGAATAGAGCCTATGCGGGCCGCTAGCTTCTCTGCAGCCAAGTCCTGTATGCATGATTTCCTGTGAATCGAGCCAGAGGTTACTGAACTTTCCACCGGCTGTTTGCAATTTTTGCATTTCAGTCGCGTGGTGGCGGAAGCTATCGTTGGAGTAGGTTCTTTGTTTGAACGGCTATCCGTGTGTTGTGTGATACGTACGTCGCGTCGTGCATGGTGCGATATGGAAGAAAATAATACGGACGTGGATATGCAAATACCGTCAACTTCGGCTGTCGGTAATAACGTTGAAAATGTTGGAGAATTTATTAAGAAGAGTGTGTGTGAATGTGTGGTGTGTGTCTTAATAATAAATTTAAAAATTAATTGCTCAAAGCTATGATGGAACTGCAGTGATGGCAGGACAATTAGGGGGTCTGCAAGCTAAAGTTCGAGAAACTTTCCCAAGTGCTGTGTTTGTCCATTGTTTTGCTCATAAATTAAATTTAGTTTTATCCCAGTCCATCAATCACATTAAAGAGTGTAAAGTGTTTTTCGTTACTTTAAGTGGCATGGCTGCTTTTTTTTCCAAGTCAACAAAACGTACACAAGCTTTGGACTCCATTGTCCACAAACGATTGCCCAAAGTAGCTCCTACTGGGTGGAACTATAATGGAAGACTTGTGTTAACAGTATCTGAAAATCGTGAATCACTGATTGAACTATTTGAGAATATAATAGAAAATAACGAAACGTGACACTCAGAAGCAATAAATAGTTCGAGGGGGTTTTTGGACTGTTTGAAACGAGATTTTAATTTTAATTATTTGTTGAACATATTTTCAGAAATATTTCCATTCTCGGACAATGTTTTTAATATATTACAAACTAAAACAAATGATATTGCTTTTTGCCTAAAAAAGTGGTTGATTTTAAGTCCATGTTAAGCCAAAAAAGAAATGACTTTGACCTATTTTGGGAGAAGACGATGACGTTAAATGTAGCGCCACAAGCCAAGCGTCTTCGAACGGACAAGGTGGGAAATGTTTAAACATCATACAGACGCCTCTTTTATGAAATAATCGATCAAATTCAGCAACAAATAAACTATAGATTTAACGGTTTAAATGATTTTAAATTCCTCGAGCTCTGCAATTTTGATGCATTTAAAGGAAAAACTTTTCCAGAAGATGCGTTTAAATCTCTTCTTCATTTTGGCCAGTTCTTCGACCGAGTGTTACTGCGATCTGAACTAAAAGTGATTTACGAAACTGATGACAGTAGCGCAAAAAATAACGCTAAGGAACTAATTTTTAAAAGACAAGGAGCTGGAAAATGCCTACACCGAAGTGTCGAAAATGTATGAATTAATATTGACAATACCTGCCACAAGTTCATCAGTAGAACGCAATTCAACACTTGAACGTATAAAAAATTTCGTGAGAGGGCAGGAGGGACTTTCGCATACATCGTTGTTGTCCATTGAAAATAAACTTCTCCAAAATATGTCGGAGCATCGACGTTTTTATGATGACGTCATTGACGAATTTGCAAAAAATGATCGAAGAATCGAATTACATTACAAATAGGTAAGTTTCTAAAAATTTCCTTCCCCTTTCTTAAAATATTACCGCACGCCCCTGATTACGAAAGGGTAGAGGGGTCACAGAAACTTAAGGAATATAAACTTAGATCTCAGAATGTAAATTCGAACTTACTAACTCGGAATTTAACTGTACAAAATTTGATGTAAACTGGCTTTTTAGCAAAATGATGACAGAACCTGAAGGTTCCCATTCTCGCCTTTCCATAAATTAAAATTTATTGTCTACTCTACAGCAAAAAAAAAATCGGTAAATTCCTTTACCCGGAACTTCCCTCGTTATGAATTATTACTTTTGTTGGGAAGAGTGAAGTGTGATCCAAATTAGTTCAGTACGTAGTCACAGTATATATGTGTTACATATACTGTCTCTTCTTTTTATTGAGCGCCATTTTGTTCTATCATATTGGATCCCTACCAATATGTTTACTATTTCCTTTGTACCTATCCCACACTTGACTTTTGGGCATAATTTAAAATAAATTCTATAAGTATCCCATATTCACATTTAATTTTTCTGCAAAATTTAAAATCAATTGAACAAGATTTTTTTGCGCTGATTTTTTAAAAAATTTATTTGGCCGTCATTTTGTTTCGCCATCTTAAATTGAAACCCATATTATCAGTCTTTACCTACTCCGCTGGTCCGCAGATATTCCAGATATTAATGTTGTGATCGTTAATGAATGTTTTTCATTAACGATCCTCTTGTTGTTATGTTAGAGTGGTGTATTATTTGGGGTTAGGATGCGGTAAAAAAAACAAAGGCCCTTTTTTGATATGGGTTTCATGCAGGATATAAAATGTGTGTCCTGAGGATGCAACATTAAAATTGCGAAACGTCGACAATTTAAAAAAAAATCTTAACCCCAAATAATTCACCACTCTAACATAGCAACAAAGGGATTGTTAACGAAAATCATTTAGAAACTTAATATCTGGGTAATATATGCGGAGCAACGTAGTAAAAGTACTGATAATATGGGTTTCAAGCAGGATATAAGATCTATATATGTGTCCTAAGGATGCAACAATTAAGATGTGAAAGGTCGGCAATTTAAAAAGATACTTGTTCCTTTTACTGGACCTTAACCCCAAATAATACACCACTCTAACCAACGTTTTTTAACATTGTTCCGCGATATTGGATTTTTAACAAAATATTATCAGGCCATCCTCATATGACCCTTAATATTTGGTCAAAATTTGAAGTCAATCGGGTAATATTTAAGCTATGTCGCGAACTGACACACAGATCGACAGACGGACCGACGGAATTGATAAAACATGTTTTTTGGCATCTAGGGACGCTAAAACATGAAAATATGTAAATGCTGAGAGGGTGATTTTCTTCACGATTACAAAAAATGTATTTGGCCGCTATTTTGTTCCGCCATCTTGAATTAGTAACACAGTTTTACTACTTGATCCCTATAAAACAATTAGTTACTGCACACAATTTTGAAATCCATCCATTAAGTTTTTTTCTCTGAATTTTTAAATATTTTATTAAACCGCCATTTTATTCCGCCATCTTGGTTTCGTACCAAAATTTTACCAATTGATTCCAACATAATACTTGATGTTCATGCAAAATTTAAAATAAATTGGATAAGCAGTTTTTTCATAATAAACTTTTTAATATTTCACTACGCCGCCATTTTGTTTCGCCATTTTGGATTTTTACTAAAATATTACCAGGCCATACCCATATGACCCTTAATTTTTGATAAAAATTTGAAGTCAATCCGGTAAGTAGTTTTTTCGTTACGCAGCGAAGAGACAGACAGACAGACAGTCAGACAGACAGACAGACAGACAGACAGATAGACAGACAGACAGACAGACAGACAGACAGACAGACAGACAGACAGACAGACAGACAGACAGACAGACAGACAGACAGACAGACAGACAGACAGACAGACAGACAGACAGACAGACAGACAGACAGATAGACAGACAGACAGACAGACAGACAGACAGACAGACAGATCGACGGAATTGAGAAAACATGTTTTTCGTCATGTAGGGACCCTAAAACGTGAAGATCTGAAAAAATCTCGGAGTGTGATTTTTTCACGATTATAATACTTAAGTAATAAAATAGCAAAAACATTCTATGGGGTGAAAATTGAAACTACACCACCCTTGTTTGCAGCAACGTCGCAACAGTGATGATAGGTGTCGGAGGAATTTTTGCCAGTATACGTTCTGAGAAAAGATCGAGTATCATGAAGTCTACTTTACATTACTCAAATAAACGATATAACCGACTTAAAAAAATGCGCTAAAAGTGAAACATACTTTATTCCAGCTTGAAAAATTTACTCCGTGAAGTCAGCGCCAAACTAATAAAGACAGTAGGTCCGTATCCGCGTAGTATTAGACATCAAAAATCCGAATTTGGTGATTAAATAATTAAGAATAACTTTAGCGCAACTTCACGGAGTAAAATTTTCAAGGTGGAATAAATAAATGAAATAATATTTTTCACTTTTCAGTGTATTTTTTTTTAACGTCGGTTTTATATTTGTATAAACATATTTATTTCTTCCTTTTTAGTTTTATCTATACGAGTTTTATTGTAACAATCAGGTTTGACAAATGGTCCACTGTATAATATTTTTTCCTGATATAATGGTGAACGCGTAGAATCGAGACGCGAGAGTAGAATATTAAAAAACTTCTTGCTATATATCTTGACGCAAAAAACAAAATGGCGCTATTCCGCCATTTATAACAATTTTTTTAATATGCTTGCTACGGGTTCACCCCGGCAATATCCTGAATGTCCACTGAAAATTTCAACCAAATTGTTCAAACCATCGCGGAGTAATAGATGTACAAACATAAAAAAAATATATAGGGTCAAACTGATAACCTTTGTTTGAAGTTGGTCAAAAATTATAATGAGGGTAGTTGATTAATAACGTTTTATTCATACCGATGTTCACTTTTTGAAAATGTCAAGTAAAATACTAGTTGCACATTTTCATGGTCACCCTGTATCAGTGGAGGCAGGGTCATTTGTTCAATGACCCCCCAAAAATATTTCAGAAAATAAATTATTATTAACCTTGGGAAAAGTTAAAATACGTTACACTATTAGGCGCGCGCGGCGGTTCGAATGGTCTCGTTGCGTTCCTTAGGCATAACAAAATACGCTATACTAAGCTAGGCTGGGCAGTCCGAATTGCCCTGATTACCTTAAAGCTTGATGAAAGTACCCGAAGATTTCACAGCTACCGAGCGGCAGCCGAACGTGATAGCAAATTGAATATTAAATTGCGATTTGGGTCATCAGCCGCTCTCTTCTGCTAATTCGATCGATCGGTCGCGCCATCACGTCGGCCTGCGGAAGTTCAGTTCTTCAGAGGTCACGCGGTCTATATTCTAACTCGATATTGTTTCGGACGTTTATAATCGATTAAAATTGATTTATATACTGTTTTTTGTAATATATATTTTTTTACTTTTATGATCCATGTGTGAGTTGGAAATATACACGAAATAAAATGTTGGTAATGACTAGTGCAAAAAAATAAACAACTAAAGAGTGCTTACGAATTTAATTTTGCAAAAATAACCAATTTCAAGGTGGTCTATGTTTGAGTTGTCAATGTAGATGAAATAAAATGTCGGTAGTGCAAAAAATTAAACAACTAAAGAGTGCTAACGAATTTAATTTTGAGAAAATAACCGAATTCAAGGTAAGTGGTCGCAATTTGCCAGAACTTAGTATACGACAAACTAGTAAAGTCAGAAATAAAGAGGTTCATCGAAACTTCTTCTTTAACCCATTTTACTGTTATGTTTGTTTGTTGTTTTCTAAGGACTCGTCGGACTCATTATGGTGCAAAACCGGTTTTAAAGACTTTAAACACTTAAAAGAAAAAATAAAAAAACGTGCGTTTTCTGCAGATCACATGAAATGTTAGGTGAATTATGCTACGGTCGGAAGTGTTGTTATTCGTACTCAGCTAGACACAGCTTATAGAAAATCCCTTACAGATTTTAATGAAAATGTATCCAAAAATCGTTATATTTTAAACAAAATTACAGATTGTGTAAACTTTTGTGGGGCATTCGAGCTGGCACAACGTGGCCATGATAAAACGGCTTTGTCTGAAAATCCAAGGGTTTTTCGAGGGCTTGTAAATTTTGTTGAGGAGTTGAGCCAAGATAGACTAACCGCTTTAGCAATGTTAAGTATCGAGAAATCGTTTATAAAAGGAATGTGCGAGTAATTTTAACGAACGTGTCATTTAGCATGTTTCCAATTCTAACGAAGAGTAGACCTGAACTTCAAGAGAATTTAAAGATAAGATGTTTATTTGTATTTTAAGTATGCCTATTTTTAAATTTGTTATTGACCTCCCAATATAATCCACCACGAGCCGCCACTGCCCTGTATACATAAAATTACATAACGGAATAGCAAAAGACAAGACATACTTTTTAGCAAATGGGGTTGTATATGTATTACACGCTTTAGCGTTATAGTTTGAAAAGGGTATTTAAAAAATGTAAATTTAGTTATAAAACTCTCCGCCTCTATCGCCCTTATACCTGTGTTGTTTTAACTTCCCTCGTAAAAGGGAAGTGTTGTAATCGAAAAAAAATCACTCTCAGTGTCCCTAGACAACGAAAAACATGTTTTCTCAATTCCGTCGGTCTGTCTGTCTGTTCGCGGCGTAGCTCAAAAACTACTTATCCGATTGACTTCAAATTTATAATAAAAATCCAATATGGCGAAAGAAAATGGCGGCCTAGCGAAATTATTATTAAAAAACTACTCACCCAATTTATCTTAAATTTTGTAAGAACATGAAGTATTATGTTGAAATCAAATAGTAAAATTTTGGTACGAATCCAAGATGGCGGAACAAAATGATGGAATAATAAAATATTTAAAAATTCAACCTGAAAAAACTGCTTAATGATTTAATTTCAATTTGTATACCATAACTAATTGTGGTATAGGGATCAAATAGAAAAATAGTTGTACTAATTCAAGATGGCCGAACAAAATGGAGGCAAATTAAATATTTGTAATCGTGAAAAAATCACCATTTCAGGTTTTACACATCTTTACGTTCTAGCGTCGGTAGATGTAGTGACCTTAGATGCCAAAAATATGTTTTCTCAATTCCGTCGATCTGTCTGTCGGTCTCTCGGCCTGTCTGTCAGTCAGCAGCGTCGAAACAGAACATTATAAGACCTCATATTAAACAAACATTATTGTGGGTTCAAGAAAAAATATGCGAGCACCTTAAAGCCAAGAAAATAACACAATTTATACAAAAGCCGATGTCTGTATTCGGTAAGTTATAAACTTTTGCCTATAAAACAATCTAAATATGCCTATTACTTTGCAATTAAATAAATAATTATATATATATATATATATATATATATATATATATATATATATAATTATTTATTTAATTGCAAAGTAATATAATAATAATAATATTATATGTTGAAATGTTTCAGGAAACTTAAAATGACGGACAATAATTATGATATAATCGAATTAAAGATATTCTGAAGTTTAAAACAATGCAACACTCTAGAGGTAATTCTTAAATATCATTCAAGGAAATGAATCTGGATAAATAAATATAGAGCAAAATTGACAGGGAATGTGTCATGTATTTGTATTTGATTTACATAGGAAAAATTAGAAAGGTATGTAACCATTAAATAAGAAAATATACAGTGGTTGTGTTTGTTTATTATCGAAACGACTGTTTAAAAATAGAGTTTCTTAGTAACATAATACTTTTCTATGTATTTTAGCTTCAATGAGAAGCCTGATTTAGATGATAGTAACAATTAAAATATTGTGATGGAAGAATACTAACATCAGAAGAGGGAAGGTTAAATTACTGCAATTTATGTGTATCTACTATGTGATCTTAAAAAAATAAATCAGTTTTCGTTGCTATTCGCGCTTTACATAGTTCAACATATTCCGGATAGTCAGAAACGGAAACTGTCAACCTTTCGTATTACAAAATTACCAGTTAATCAAATACAGAAGCAATTAATATTAAAAGTACGACTGTCGGTTAAAATAATAACAGAAATAGACTTAATGGAATTAAAGGTAAACGTGTGTATTCAAATAAAATTAATTACAAATGATAAGTCCAAAAGGGGTTAAAAAAAACCTGTGTGAGACAACAACAAAAGACAACACAGACTGACGCGACCATTTCTTGAAAACTGACATGTCGGCGATGTGTAAATGAAGAGGGGCAGTTGATGGATTTGAACCGATGGTATTTCAGGGCGCAATTTCAAATATTTGCATGATTAAAGTAATGGAATAGTTCGTCCGATTTAATGGCAACTATGACAAGGCCCTTGATGAATGCTTGCGAATAAATTAAGCTGCCGAGGACTGGTGTGTCTTTTATTTGGGTGCTAATTTCGTATTCAGGTATTCAGATCGTACATAGATATAAATACGTTTATTTAAACCATAACAAGGTATGCAAAGGTGCTCACGTTGCTATGTAAACTTAAATGCGCTACCTGTTTTCGGTCTTTGTTTGTTCTTATTTTTTTCTCTAGATATCAAAACTGATAAAGTGCAAGATAATGAGTACAAAATTTCTCACATATTTTGTCAGCCTGTTGGCTAACGGACTTACTTGTGGTAAATTATGTCACTTGTATTTTTTAAACTAGGTTAATACATACAAGGCAAAAATTGTTTCATCATCAATTAGTAGAAATACTTTTTAAATGATAAGCTTTTGTAGAAATGCACTAAACCTTTCCTTAAACGCCTCTCCACCTAATGTGATAGGTCAGGCCTAAATAAACTGCTGGCCTTAAATAGTGCATCAAGATATGTTTTTTCAAAATTGGGTTGTGCACATAAAAAAAGTTACACAACAGAACAAGGAATTTAAATTTGTTGTAAAAATAGTCAAATAGGCGACGCAATTAAAATTTCGGAGAAGGGGGAGGAGTAAAACGGGTTGCGACCTGGAAAAACGGAAGGCTCTGTAAATTTTTCCATACTGCTTTATATCCATTTCTAAGGCATTGTTCACAACACACAGCGTATCAAATTTGATTGATTTATCACGAAAAATGTACGAGGTCCTTGAAAAAATCTATACATTACTTTTCTCACACTCTGTATCCAAACTTCTTAATAGTAATGATAACGGTATTATATATATATATTTTGTACATAGTTTGTTGAGTTAACCCTCCACTTGTATGAATATGTCAGCATTTTCGTAGAAACGCTGCAAACAATTTGTCAATTTCGTTAGAAGCAAACAAAAAATAAAAAAATGTTTTGAGAATTTTTGTATGTACTATTTTTTATGCAAGTAGAAACACATACAGCAGCATAGTCTGGTGTATTGAGCAGGGACTCCAATCAGTTGTTACACTATGTGATCTCACCAAGGCATTCGACTGTGTCAATCACGCCCTCCTTTTACAAAAATTAAAAAGGTATGGCTTAAGGGATCAGTCTCTCAATCTATTGGGCTCATACTTGGAGGTGCGACAGCAATGTGTGGAGGTTGGTTTTCAGTGTTTTATTTGTTATTTACATTAACGACATGTTATTCTCTCTATGCGGACGATTCGACAATTCTCACAACTTGCCAAAGAGGTCCGATTTGGATGACCACATTAGGGGTACTATAGTGGTAGCTAATACCTGGTTTGCCTCAAATTATTTGAAGTGTAATCCAAAAAAGTCACAGACGTTGAGATTTTCAAGTTCTGCAGGTTCGAATGATCGTCAACCAGCCAAAATGCTGGGTATTATGCTTGATGGTTCATTGTCTTGGTCCAGTTATGTAGATATGCTTTGTGGAAAACTATCAAGTATGATGTTTCTATTAAGACAGTTTAAAAATAAATTGTCAAATACTGCTTTGAGGGCAGCCTATTTTGCCTTGTTGAGGGGATGTTCTTTTGTAGCAATTAGGGTTTTTAGAAGAACGGGGCAGTTAGGGTTGTATGTGCAGTTATACCAGTTGAACATTTCAAAGCTTTCCTTATTGCCGTCAATATATTAACACTTCCCTCTTTATTCATATTTTTTCAGGTTTGCGACATACACAGGAGAAAGTATCTGTTTCCCCACACATTCTGAAAATCATATTTATCAGACACGTTCCGCTAATCTAATAAGAGCAATAAGACTTACAAAATCTCGTAAAAATGTATTAAATGTTAATCTTTGCAATGCTTTGCCACAGATATAAGGAACTGAAAATCGATGTGTTTAAAACTAAACTTAAAACTTTCCTTGTAAAAAAAGGCTTTTATACCATCCACGAATATTTACAGGAAACTGCTTCCACTGTAACCATCTGACCCTGTTTTTTTCGTTGTTTTAACTATCTACATAAATGAATATCCATTCTTTAAACTTTATATACATGAACTATATATTCCTTTAAGTGACACATTTTTACTTGTTAATTTATTTTTGCAATTTATATGTAGAGTTTTTTCGCATATTGTTTTCTTTTATATTTAGCTAGTGTGACAGGCTAGCATTTTAAGTTTTTCCTAATACTTTAATTTTATATTCAGATGTTTGATTTGTTACAATGTTTCATTTAACAAATGTAGTCAAGTAGATAAAGTAATAAATAAACAAATAATAGATCGGCTACACGAATACCAAAAACCTCATCTTCATATCGCGTTCCGCAACTGAAATATTTATCCTTACACTTTGATAAAAGAAATTCTTGGCGCACTATTAGAAATAAATACAGTGTATATACCTACAGTGTTAAATGAGGCTTCAAGTTATCACCTTTTCTAGTCATCATCTCGATTTCCTACTAGTGTGGACGGGTTACTACAGCGATTATTTGGTATTCGTGATTCTCCCAATTGATGTGAATGGGCATTTTGGGTCAGTCAATACCGACAATAATCTTGGTGGCGCGTAACCACATGTACGGTTCCAGTTTAAAAAAAAAGTTCAAAATTCGTTTTTGTTAACTCAACCTCAAAATCAAAATAGTGAACTGATACTACACATCATGTCGTCAATAACTAGGACCTTCATTCTTGTAATTCATAGCGAACTTCTTCGATAGCTCTAATTTCGGTAATAATGATGCCATTCTCCACACCTGGACGACATTTATGTCATAACCATAGTTTACCAGAACGACATTTATGTAATTTCCTGTGGTTTACTAAAATTCTTCGATGGGTCGCCATTGTGGACGCTAGACAGACATGCTCAGGTCGTTTGGTTTCACATACGCAACTGCCATACCTATTCGACGTGACTTGGAAGATTGCCTATCGCTGAATATCCGATATTCCCAATCACTTTAGAAAATATTTGCATCATTTTTAAAATAAAATTACATAATGTGTTAAATATCCTATAGTATAAAGAAACGGAAATATTATTCTAGTTTTAATAATGAACCAGAGATCAGCGATAAAGAATATAATCCCATTGCAGAAATTCTGGAAGCGACAAATGAACCTCTAAGAGTTAATTTGCAAAAGTTCTATTCAGCCCTCAAGCTTGGAATCTGAAAGATGTTTTTCTAAAGCAGGGTTTTTATGTAACAAAATACGTTCGAAGTTGGGAGACGAAACTTCAGATGTCATAGGCGCATCTATAGAGCATCCAGAGCAATCTATAGGATACTTTGTGAAATTTGTATTTTAAATAATCGATGTTACAAAAATATTTCTCTAGATAATTTATTTTCCCATATTTTTATTATTTAATTATTAAAACTTCTAAAATCAAATCAATCAGAACTTTTTCTAACGATCCTTTTTGTTATTTGCAAAATATGCCTCGCAAGGCTTAGAGGTCGCCCAATGGCTGAGAGACTTATAGCCCTAGGTGCACATGAGCGCAGTACAAATTTGGAGATCTTTTTTTTTTTTGGTTATCAGTTATTTGCAAAGGACTCTTTGCACGGCTTAGAGGCCCTTAATTGCTGAAATTTAGAGGACCTTTTTTGCCTTTAGTTATTTTTGCAAAATCTCGTATATTCAGGGGCCTTTAAATACTTAAAGATCCAGGCTCCATAATTCGTTAATCCGGCCCTGGTGTTATTGAGTTGGCCAGTTTTATTAGTTGTTACGTTGTTTTTAAAAGAGCGTTTTACGCATTTACAGTACTAAATCTTTAGGCGTTGAAAATAGTTGTTGAGATTATTTCCACAAAAAAAAATTCGAAAATTGTCAATTAACTGCAAAAAGATATAAAAGAAGTGACTTTGAACATTTCAAAACGCATTTTCTAAAATAAATGTATGGTGTCTTTGCGCCTGTAGATTATAGGAAAGTCAGTTTTATTTTGTGTTAAATTGTTTTTTCTTTCAAAAAATTTATCTTTTTGCTAATTGAATCACTGACTACTTTTTTTCACAAAACACATTTAACGATAGCTCAGTTTTTAAAGACAAACGCCATATTTAATTTTTCTGTGAAGTTTCATGTCGCTTACTATAATAATGGCATGTTTGTCGGTTTAATCTATCAAATCACAAAGAACACATATGCAAAACATTTTTACTTTCCTCGTAAAAGGGAAGTATTGTAATCGTGAAAAAATCACCCACCGAGATGTTTTCAGATCTTTACGTTTCAAGGTCCCTAGGTGCCGAAAAACATGTTTTCTCGAATACGTCGGTCTGTCTGTTTGTTCGCGTTATAGCTAAAAAACTACTTATCCTATTGACTTCAAATTTTGGTCAAAAATTGACATGGGGATGACTTAGTAATATTTTCTTAAAAGTCCAATAAGTCGAAACAAAATGGTGGCCTAGTGAAATGTTAAAAAAATTATCACTAAAAACCTATTTATTCAATTTACTTAAAATTTTGCACAAAAATCAAGTATTATGTAGTAATGGTGTTAATACTAATCTAAGATGGCAAAAAAATGGCGGCTTAATAAAATATTTAAAAAATCAGCCTGAAAAATCTACTTAATGGATGGATCTAAAATTTTGTACAACAATTAATTGCAGTATAGAGATGAACTGGTAAAATAATGACGAGAATTCAAGATGATTGAACAAACTGATGGCCAAATTAAATATTTTTAACAGTGAAGAAAATCACCCTCCCAGGTTTTACATATATTAACGTTTTAGCATCCCTAGATACCAAAATTTTTTTTCTGAATTCCGTCGGTCTGGCTGTCAGTTCGAGGCTGAGCAAAAAGCTATTTAACCACTTTGTATACCTGTACAAAGCAAAGTCGTCGCCTGTTTTAGATGCACTAATATTTTTGAATTTTTTTTTATTTGTGTACTTGGAACTTTTGTTTGTATTTACATTTACACACATGTTTGTTAATAAGTGTTTTCGGTTAATTTCTGGTTCTAATTTAATATAAAGAAGTTATTAAATGTCATCAGTGTTTCCATTTTTTTTTCGATGTCCAATCCCGGGATAATGTAAGCAACCCCAAAAATTCTGGGATAACGAAAACACTTCGAGATTGACATTTCTAGTGTTTTATTTAAAAAAACACAAGTTGGTATTTTATGACAAATTGGGCAATGCACATTTATTTATTCTGATAATAAATCCGGCGACCTGGGTTCCGAGAAAACCCTATAACTTTTGTATTTAAAGTTTTTTCTATATCTAAAAGTAAAAGCTCTAGGGGCGCAAAATATAAAAATATAGAGAGAACTATGTGCAAGAGACCTCAAAGGTGTACCTGCACCTACACCTCTAAGACCAGCAACCAAAGGTAAATCCATTACAGAACTTCAAATTTATTCTTGGGGTAAATAACAAAAATGCTGGATAAAGCATTTAATGTCAAACTGAAATATTTTTAAGAAGATATTCCTAATCCCCAAACATTCAGTTCGATACATTTTATGTGTCTTAGAATTTCTTAAAGAATTGAAAAGGAAGACCACGTAATAGGAAGGGTTTAGAACATTTGTACAATTTTTATATAACGGAACAAAAGAGATGGTATTAGGAGAGGAAATACGTATGTACATACATACAATCGGAACAAAACACCGTTCTACTTCAGCTCACTTCCACTTTTCCTTCGTACTTTAAATTTTTCATTTGGTTTATTTTGCATAAAAGACTCCACGCAAAAATACGTGTAGTAACGTGGTCGAACTTTTGTGGTTCGAGTGACACTCACAGGCTCAACCGTTTGGAATAAATGTTTCAATTAGGTTTTAATGTGACCGTTTCGGGGTCTTAATCCGATTAGAGAGCATTCAGATATTAAAGATATAAACTTGGGTCGAAAAAATATAAAAAATACTTTTAACACTCAAGCTTAAAAGCAAAGGTGATGCCAAATAAAGCATTCATGGGGGTTAAAAATAACCACATCGGGACAATAACAAAGGCAGCTTTAGTTGACATGACGTTTCTTGAAAAGTGACGTGTTGACGAAGTGTAAATGAAGAGGGACAGTAGGTAAGACGAGTTGCGGTTTTAATTCCTTTTTATTAAAATGTTTAATATGGTGAAGTTAAAATTAAATTCGAAACGAAATGGAGATGGAACAAAGTATAAAACAAATGTGTTTCGGAAAACATAGTACTTCCCTGTATGTAAGTCAATGGTCTTTACGATTTAAGGTTCAGATCCGTGAAATTATTATTAAGATGAGGAATACCCTGCTTGCAACAAAAACAGCAGTGGCTTGAAATACTTGGTGACAGTGCCTTGAAATGTAATCTGTCTAGAGGTGAGCGATCCCGTGATTTTTAAATCGCACTATGAATCGTTCCCGTGAATTTTTAGTATCAGTGATTTTAAGACGTGACGTGATCATAGTTGTGACTGTGACGTTATCTAATAACCTATGGCAACTGGCATTTGGCGAGTGCATCATAAACTTATTTTAACTAAAAATACATTTTAAAAATTAAAAATTCATGTGGAATTATGAATAGATATATATTGAATATATAAACGTTATAAACAAACAAACATTTAGAATGTTATATTTGTTATATACATATGATTTTAGTATATATATATATATTTATATATATATATATATATATATATATATATATATATATATATATATATATATATGTATAAAAACACAAGATTTCCGCCGAAGTTGCTTTAACTGTTCGCACTGGTCGTAGACGATTTCACATAGAAACCAAAACAAAGTTTATCTTTGGCAAAATTAAAAATTTAACCCTAATATTTGTATTCTTTTAATATAGATAGGCTTTTTTACATCAACCCAAAACACTACAACAAACTACACTAACAAAAAAACGCAGTTCATATTTAGAACACAACTACATACAAAATGATAGATTTTGATAAAAAAAAGAGGACGTTTTTATGGCGTGAAATCCTCTTTTATCCTCCGTATGCACCCTTTATATATATTTTATAAATTTCCTAAATTTGTCAATATGCTCAAAATTTTTTACATAAAATATTTAATTTTTATAAATCCTACAAGGTTTTACAACACTAGTAAGGGCATGTACCTCAGACTAGTGAGGGCACGTATTTTAAATATATTAATGATGGGTTTATAAAAGAAAATGTAATATTAGTATTAACCTATAAGCATTATTCATTAGTCTGAAGTGTAAATGGTATGGATTCAAGTGAAGTTTATAAATCGACTTTAATTGTAGTGTTAAGAAATTGAAATTCCCCAAAAATGAAAATTTCTTTATATGTTCTAATACCTCTCTCGCACTCCAAACCACGAGATCAAAATCAGCTGTGAACAACGTACGCGTATGACCGATTTAGCGATTTGTGATACCAGTGTTCCAGGCCGTTCTTGCTCTTATGTGATATATTGTGTTCGTTATCGCTATTCGTGATCCAGGAAAATGGCGAAACCAAACTGCGATTCTTAAATAAGGCGAAGGAGCCGGGGCTGCGTGGGTAGTATATGGCGCTTATGTGATCACGTCACAGTTGTTACGCTGAGCAAATCACGTATCGCTCCCGTGATGTTTAGATATCAGTGAGTCATTCACAGATAATGCGATTTTGCTCATCTCTAAATCTGTCATTTATGTCATGCCAGGCTTAACAAAACTTTAAGTACCAAATTTAATTTATTTTTAGATAATATATGGCCAGCTGCCTATGATTAGTATGTACTGCAAATGAAGCCAGCTATAAACATATAGACAAGAGCTTTTGTCCGTAGGGCGCCTGCGCCTGTGCGAATATTTAGCGCTATGAAGTTCTAGCAATTGCCAGTATTTTAAAATGTACTGAAATATGAAATGTAGTATGGACGTACCGAAGATCGTTTACAAAAAAAAGTCCTCAGTTTTTGTTTTCTACCTAGTTCAGTATAAATAATATTATAAACAAAAAAAAAGGTCATTACTTTGTTTTAAGTATCGGTAAAACCGGCTCTGGGGGGGGGGGGGAGTTACCCACCAATCTCGAAAAAAGGTCCTTACTTTATATATATAAATATAAAGTGGCTCTGGGGAAGGGTTAACGCCCAAACCCACCCCTTATATAAGTCACTGAATTGTATTAATTCCAGTTTGCTTGCACTGACGCTAATAACGCTGATAACCAGTTATGCAAGCCAATAAAAGGTGTTTCTACTTAATACTAAATTACTTCAGGTAGGTATTAAATGTGAAAACTAGACTAAAATACCCACGTTTAGATCTGGCTAGCTATAAGTCCATTGCTATTATACTGAAAATTTCACTCTTAATATCTTTGACCAATAGAGTGCCTATTTTGACAGGTTGCCATGACAACGACGATTTCACGGAATATTTTTCTTCTAGGGAACCCTGAAGGTGATTACACTTAGATATTTTTGGACATAAGTCACGTGTTTAATTAACGCACAGTTAATTTTATATATTTTTAATAATCACTTAAGTTTAAATTAAATAACTTTTATGAAAATAAAATTTCCTATTAACTTAGTAACACAAATTTAGTCAAGATCACTAATTTAACTCCAGACTCATATAAACTATTTTATTATACCAAAGTTCAAGGAAACATTTTTTTAAGATTGATTTCGTAAAGAATAAAAAACGATGTTACATCAAACTTCTTCTAAAAATAAAATTTACTATTAATTTAGTAACACAAATTTAGTCAAGATCACTAATTCTACATGTCTTTAATCTTGTATACACCTCCATGTTTACTAAAGAGATTTAAATTTAGACCAGGTCTAACTTGATAGTTATAGGTTTAAAATGACATAAGCAACAATTGAACAAATAATCTAATTATCTAAATTAGAAAATTACAGTGACATAAGCAAGAAATAACTGGTAAACTAACAGTTTTAGTTACCATATCAATTAAATCTGGTCTAACTCTTAAACCTTTTTAGTCAATACGGGGGACAGTGTTTTATTTTACAACAGTTCCAGGGAAATACATTTTTAAGAACAAAGGATAAAAAAAAGATATGTTTTTGTATTATGTCACAACAAAAAAAAATCCTAATTTTTAGTAACACACAACTTTTAGATCTTTTTGGTACAAAAAAATTTCTTATTCAAATAACTTGAAATTGTGTACAAAAATCAAATGTGAAATGGGAATAAACTGGTAAAATTTAAGTGCCAATCCTAGGCGGCATTATACATGTTTAAATATTTGGTAAAATTCCAGTTCCTGGAATAAAACCTTTTTATGGAGGGTCAACAGTTGTTAGCTTAGGTTTTATCCGCCATCGCCATGTTTTTTTATAAATTTATAAGAAAATGATGCGTGTTGTTGCAAGGAATAAAAAAGTGCGAGAAATTATGATATCTCTGTACTGCAAACAATTTCAAAGAACTTAAATATTGCAAAATCAACAGTCGGGGATATTATTACAAATGCTAGTCTTAATGTTCGTGGTAAAAGTCCAGGCCGACCTCGTAGAATCACTGAGAGAGAATGTAGTGTTTTGGTTAGAATTTGCAGAACTAACAGAAGGAGTATCTTACGATAAATATAAGGTCAATGGAATCACGAAGCAGGGAATGCTGTAGATTATGACTGCATAAGTCTGGTTACAAATTTTTATGAGAGAAATTTGTAATTTTTCGTGGTAAAACCTAAAAATTAATAATGTTTTTTTATCCGATTTCCAAGGAGGCCAATGAAAAGCCGTTATTCACAGCTACTCTAAACAAAAAACGTTTGGATTGTGCAAAATCAAAATTATTTTGAACAAAAGAAGTGTGAAGTAATGTTATCTTCAGCGACGAATCGAAATTTGATGCCTGCGTAGATGATTTTCGAAAAAGGGTGATTCGTACAAAATCATAAGCATTTCATAAAGACCGTCTAAAGCGTACAGTAAAAGTTCCCCAGGGGATTATGATATAGGGATGTATGGGTAGTAAAAGAGTTGGTAAATATGACTTCATTGATGGTAGTGTAAATGAAGAAAAGTACCAACAAATTTTATCACGAAGCTTGATTCCAACAGCAGAACAAAGTTTTGGAAATGACAATTTCATGTTTCAACAAGACGGTGCGCCCTGCCACACTACCAGTACAACAGAAAAATAGTTTGTGGTCTAGAGTTTAAAAGTTTTATCGTGGCCATCGAGTAACCCTGACTTGAATGTCATTGAAACTTTATGGCATCAGATGAAGAAGACTTTGCGTAACGATTCCCTGCATACAGTTGTGCCATTAAAGACAAAAATTACGCAAATTTGGGACATTTTCACTTAATATTGCAAGACTTTAATCAATTTCAGGCCAAAATGCATACAAGCGTTATTTGCTGCAAAAGGTAATGTTACTTTTTATTAATGTTCGATTGTTATTGTTAATTTGTTATGTTTTTGTTATTTTGTTATCTAGTTTATGCAAAATAAAATATTTATTATTTTCGATCGGACTTTATGTTAGGTAAAGAGCATGTGACTTGATTTTTCAGTCAGGGAGATAAAAAAAACATTAAATCATACATAATTATGTTCTTTTAACATTTCGCACATCGTCCGAACATAGAGTTGTTAGGGCTCTTTTATAGGTACATTAAAAATAATAATAGAAATATGTATAATTAAAATTAAAATTAAAATAATATCATTATTTCTTGTTTGTTTATTTCGTGTTTCTAACATTTACTATAATCAAAGCCAATTCGATAATGCTTTCAAAACATATGAGAGCTTACGAAACGTTTAAAAAGATAAACAACAAAAACCTCCATGTACTTATTTAATTCGAGCACTATATTCGGCGGTGCGGTTTGCTTTAATTAGAAGGTGCCACTGGGTTAATTGTGTCCAGGCATTTGTTTAAAAACAGTAGAATATCAAGTTACCAAGTATTAAATTACATACCTGCAGTTTTTGGGATATTCTTTTTGTTAATTAGAAAAGCAAATCCGGCCTAATTCTAAAGTTTAATTAAATATTCAAAAGGTCAGGCACCTAATTCAAATTCAAAGTAAAACGAAGTTTATTTTTTATTCATCTCCTTAAATAAAAATAACGGAGAGTTTATATATGGCCTTTCAGATTACAAAGTATGCAGCATGATTTTACCTTAAACCTAAAGGGTCCTAAGGTAAAAGGGGGTACACGAAGAAAATTCTTTTTTGAAGGGATAAATATACCTTGTAGTAGTAGCAGCAAATAATGTTTTTTTAGCAAATATAGTATTTCCCTATATAGAGGGTGGTCGGTAATAAATGGGCAAAAAGCAATCCTATATTAAACTCGTCAAAATAATGAGATTGAGCCAAATATGCCTCAGTAAAATGTCGCTCTTTAATGAGATACAGGGTGTTAAAATTTAAATTTCAAAAATGTTATTTTTCTATAGCTCAAGCTGTTTTTGAGATATCGACATGGAAACAGGTAATTGGGAGTTTTCGGGGATGGGGAATACGGCTAAATTCTATTTTTTCATGTAATAGGTAGAGGGCGCTTGTTACACCCTAAACACTGGCTATATCATGCCGTGTTAGTACCATTTCATTTATTTTTATTAAAAATTGTGATATAGTGATGGTTTCTTAGAAAAAAAGGTATACTACATTTAATTCGATTAAACAAACCGTTTTCGAGATATTTGCATTTTAATATTTTAATGCGAGTCAGATCGCGGGCTCAAAAACGGTTCGTTAAGAATGAAGTAGGCTATGGTTGAAAAATGAACGTAGTCCTGGATACTTGACATACATTAGTGTTGACATTCATTAATTTGAATAAAAGGTCTTTTAACGTTAATTTAAATCGTCATAATAAATAACTTCTAGTTATTAATATGCCTAGGTATAATGAATAATCTAAATGATCTCTATTTATGCTCAAATAAATCCTAACAGTCGTGCGGTAGCAAGATGCTACAATCAACAATACCCATATTTCGTCCTCAGAGTCATGTTGGGCGTTCTGAAGCTATATCTATAGAATAAGAAGAAGATATTTAAGTGCGAGTAGGTGAAAATCTAGGTATAAGTACAAGACATTTGGCGAATGCTACTCATGTGGAAAGGACACGGTTTTACAAGCTTTACACACTTAAAAACTACACCCATATCATTTCAATCCCGTTCAACACCTACTACCAACCCATTTACCAGCCAGGCTTCAGTTTTTTCAATTTCTGCTTCATCATCACAATCGGGATCCAATGTTTAGCAATGTTTTGTGTTTGTGTGTTTTTCACGGACGAGGCGCCCTTCACCAGATGAGGTAATTGGCGAAATAACTATATGTGGGAAAGTTCACATTTAACCAAAAAACGGCATTTCCAGCGGAAATTTTCTATCAATATTTGGTGTAACATAATTGCTGATTTTATTATTGGACCTTTTGGGTTGCCCGCAAGGCTAAATGGTAACCAGTACTTGCAGTTTCTATAAAATAATTTGCCGATTCTACTCGATGATGTTCCTTTAAATTTACGACAAAAAATGTGGTATCTGCACGATGGTGCCCCACCGCATTATCCAGTTGCTGTTCGCATTTTTTTAGATAAATGGTTGGCTCGCAAATGGGTGGTCGTGGCAGTGAATTTCTATGGCCACCGCCTAGCCCGGATCTTAATCCTTTGGATTTATTCTTTTGAGGTTATATTAAATCTTTAGTGTATACAGAAGAAATTCGGACACAGGAGCAGTTATTGCAAAAAATTCAAGATGCCACCAATGATATCAGGAATAAACACAGAACTTTATTCTAAGTAAGGCGCTATGTTTGGTAAAGGGATTAAGAAAATGCATAGAGGTAATTTTTGCCCAATTGTTGAAGTGGCGTTTTTCATTATTTGTTCATGATACATTCATTATTCGTTATTAGAGTATGTTATTTCAATTTTAGTGTTTAACTAATTTTTGACTTGCAATAAAATATTAAAATGCAAATATTTCGAAAACTGTTTGTTTAATCGAAATAAATGTAGTATACCTTTTTTTTTTAGAAATCACCACTCTATCACAATTTTCAATAAAAAAATAATAAAACGGTATTAACAAGAAAGTTATGGCAAGAAATTCCGAGTGTATAGGCGCTTCTTCCAAACCGCCTTCTACATATCACATGAAAAAATAGAATTTAGTCGTTTACCAGTTTTCATGCCAATATCTCAAAACAGCTTGAGATATTTAAACTTTAACACCCTGTATTTCATTAATGAGCGACATTTTACTAAGACATATGTGGCTCAATATAATTATTTTGACGAGTTTAATCTAGGATTGCTTTTTGGTGCATTCATTACCGACCATCCTGTATACATGTTCATTAAAGTTCTCTCAAGTTGAAGTTATAAGCAAAAAATATGGTAAATAGTGCCAAACACCCCCCAGACTAAAGTAATTCTCAATTATATTTTGCCCAGACTATTAAGTTAATTAATTGTTTATATAATATAAACTCACTAATATTAACCTTTGAGAAGAAACTGTAATCAGTAAGCATTTTTCTATTATAACTAACGGCGCGTTTTTCAGTATCCTTGACTTGACTCGAGTCTCAATTAATCTCCTCTAGATATTTGCAAAGGGACCTCTTGGTGCGATTCAAACTCAGATATTAATACCTTAGCCTTATATATCTTAACCAAATCCTGTAGCTTAAAGTAGATACTCAAGTCGTGTTTATTCTCAAAGTATAAGTATTTATTACTTTGACAGTTCTATAAGTATTTACAAAAACGTTTATCTAAAGAATCCAATCTTTGCAAAACCTAAATCTCTACCAAGTGTAATAACAAAAACCAAGCAAGTAGAGAGCTCTATTAATGTTTTACTAACTACGAGTTTTATTCTGCAATTACTATTTGCGCTACCATCAAGATATATATATATATATATATATATATATATAAACGAAATAACTCACGGTAAGGATTACTCCTTCACCATTTTGTCGAGAATCGACCAAAACATGACGCTATGTTTGTTTCCAGGGCTAATATTTCCCTCGTCGACTTTCAAAGTCGAATGGCATGACGCTTTGTTTGTTTCATGGTTTGGGTATTTCGGTTTTAATACCGATACCTTCCAAGGAAACTGCCTGATGAACCTTGTCGGGGCAGATATCACGGTAGCAGATGCCCCTTGGCCCTGGAAACAAACATAGCGTCATGTTTTGGTCGATTCTCGACAAAATGGTGAAGTAGTAATCCTCACCGTGAGTTATTTCGTTTGTATAACTTTTTACGACCAAGAACCGCACAGAAATTGAAACTTGCTGTCTCTCTTCTATATATATATATATATATATATATATATATATATATATATATATGTATATATATATATTTATATTTATTCAACTATACTACTAAAAATCGGATGTTTTCAATCCCCAAAACATGCAATTCGCAATGTTGAGTTTACTGTAACTGAATACCTGCGTTCTACTGGACATATCATAAAAAAAAGTCCAATATTCAGTCATCTATCGTTTTATGAACAAAAATATATCATAATTACGTTTTTTTTTGATAAAATGCCACTGGAGCCCTCAACTGATCTGAGAGTGATAGTAGTAGATAACATTGGTCTTCTTCTTATGTTTACTATTTTGCAGAAGCGTAAACTGGCTAAATTTCATTGTCATCTATTTCCGAGTAGAATAAATCCACTTGTTTTGTTTATTTCTCAAACGATAAAGAGATTTTTTTACGTTACATCTCGATAAAGCGTCAATTTTGCAAAAATGGGGCCATTATCCAGTTATTATTATCAGGTCTTCAAATTCTTTTATTTTTACACATGATTATTTATTATAGGGGTTAACAGCATTTAGCGGGTCTTTCTTCGTAATTATTTTTGAATAACTTATGGGACTAATAAGCAAAATTTCGTTAATTTTAGCCTACTAACTGATCCGTAAATATATAGATACCACATTTTATTCATTGAGATAAGACTGGCAGATGAATAGTGTTAATAGGATGAAAAGGCTTAAGTTAAATAGAAATAAGCAGATTAAGTGTTCAAAAACCTTTTCTGTAGTCAGTATATTGGTTCATGGTTTACATTATAGAGCGCTAAGGAGCTTGAAGGGATTAGGGACATCTAATTTAGTGTGGTCCCTCATACGGTCGATTTTGCAAAAATGGAATTAGTTTTGAAATTTAATCAACCGAAGAAACGTGTACATACAAATTCGCAAATTGGATTGTCATCCTCCTCATTTCGCTTTTCTCGTGAAGGTTTTTATAGATCGGGAGACGGCTGTACTATTAGTACATGTCAAAAAGCTTTGTTGTTCGAAGTTTCTCTTGGTGGGATTTGTGTACGGAAACTTCAACGTCATGTTCGCCGTCGTGTAAAAACGTACTTTTTACCTTTCGGTCGCTATATCCGGGAAAAAGTTCCAGATAAACTTTCGAACACATTTTCGTATCATTTTCGATTATGACCTATTAATTTTGTGTTATTTGATACACGTTTAAAAAATTATTAATTCGTTTTTTGTGATTTTTTTCTGCTCATGTTAGCTAAAAAGAGTTTTATTTAATAATATCATTGGACAAAAATATTGAAAAGGTAAAAAATTACAAAATTGCGTGTTAAATGTTTCGCGAAAAAAATTATCTCGGGCTGCACACTGACCCATTTACACACAAGGGCTGTGTAGCTCCAATTGATCCAAAAACGGTACTTTTTGATTTAAACAAATATCGGCTTTTAGCGATAGCTTGCGTAGCATATGACACCACATTTTCGGCATACACGTAGCCAGAAATTCTGTTCGAGGAGGGGGGCTCTAAACCAGAAATTCATTTCGGGGGTTGGGGGAGGGGGTCCAACCGGTCAAACCTGAGGATAAATACTAAAAAGCATGTCTATATCAACATATTTTCTAAGTTTTTGTGTGTGTTTTACCAACAGTAAATTGGAAAGGTGTAGAAAATGCACTAAAGTTTTTAAATTTGTTTTGTTTTTGTGCGAGAAAAGTAAAAGATATATTTGGCCTCAGAGTAAGGGTATGATTTTAGTTAAAATTTTAATAAATCATTAATTATAATTATTAATAAATATATATATATATATATATATATATATATATATATATATATATATATATATATATATATATATATATCGTCACCCCGGAAGAAAAGTGACATAACTCCAAAAGCACTGTTTTTTATAAATTACTAAGTAAGATATAAGTAGATAATGCCACTGTTCTTTTTTTGTAATAATGCTCCAATAAATCAGCCTTCATTGTTTGATTTAATTTTAAATGAAATGTGTTGGCATCAAACCATTTTTCATGTTTTTTTAAAAAAAATTCGACTTATGACATTTTTCTTGAATAGAAAATTCAATATTATGAGATAGACTAACTATTAATACAACAGAATAATTAAAAATACTTTTTATTGAACAAACACATTGTACCAAATGGCTAAGTTATCTTACAAACTATTGTAAAAATGAAAATATGATGTTGGTATGGCCTTCTTTTTGCAGAGTGATAGCAGAGAATTTTTCTTCTTTTCAGAAATTCCTACTCTTTTTTTATACAATTTACAAACTACATGTAGATTTGATATTTCTTCTTGTCGTTTTTTTTCAAAATATTAAGTTGCTGAAACTCTTTTTGTTGGTAGCTAGTTTTGTGGAAAATGTTTCCCAAATTTTCCTTCTCTACTCTTAATACCTTTATTTCTGTAATCTTAAAACTTTCACCTTCTTCATTTTTAGACTTAGTATTCCATCCAATCTCGGCAACTAAAGTTTTCAAATCAAAGATGTCGTTATGACAAATCTCAGTGACTTTATAAGGGAGACCAGTTTTTTTAGCACACCGTATTAGTGAAATGTATTGTTCTGGAGTATAAATCGGTCCAGATTTTTTGGCTCTTCTAATTTGTCGTTCTATAACAGAGTGGGCATTGTCACCCTCATTTTGACTGTGGCCTGATATCAAAAAATTATGTGTAATGCTTCTGATATGGGTACAATTTGATAACATGTACATGTACATGGCAAATAAAAACTTATTTTTTTGTTGCTCAGCGTAATTGTCGGAAAAAAATACTACTGAAATAGATATTTCACTGTTGGCTTTTCTTTCCAGATCATCAAGATAGCGCATTATGCATGACCCGATTTCATTTGATCCTCGTTGGGCTTCGCCTTCATGCCACACATAACACTGAACTTCGTTCGTTTTTAAATCATATACGGTGAGATTGAAAACACTCAACTTTGAAACGTAATAGAATGATGAAGCTTGATCGGAAGGACAAGGAAGTACAGCCTGTAGATCAAAAACCGCAACAACTGTATCTTGCGAATTTTTGACTCCTTCCTTTTCCTCCCGAGCTAATCTTGCCTCTTTCAGGTGAATGTTATGACTTACTTTTAATTCGGCTTTTTCTTCATCTTTTGAGTTGGAGAATCCGACACAAACTTCACACTGGTCCTTTTTGGGTATAAAGAATAAGATATTGAATTCTTGATTAAAAATTCTAGAATACATCATATAGTTAGCAACAGGCTCATTATTATTTTTACACTTCTGTTCATAATCCCTATGAATGTCGGCTAGGGATTTCCGGCCTTCTATGTATTCTCTTGATGTTCCAGCTCGACAATAGTGACTGGGAATTCGTGGAATAGAGTTTATGTGTGCCCTTATACCGTCTTTAACTGCTTCATCGATTTTGTGATGTTTACCATGTTTTCCCCTGAAATCCGTAGATATAATATTGGCAGTAAAATGAGCTTGTGTGTTTTTCTAAAATTGTTCACCAATGGATAGTGTTGCCTTGAAAAACGTCTTACATACTTGAATTTTACGCTTATCAATCTCGAACTAGAAGGCATTATTATGACTACCACTGCGAGTTGCATTCTCTCTAACATACCTGTACTTCGGCTGAATCTCCGTTATGTTCGATATCAAGAAGTCGCGTTGTCGTTGTAGCTCTTCTAAAGCCCAATAATCTTTAAATATTAAACGCCCCTACATTGCCGTACATTTTAATCTGCATTTATCGCTGCAAGGTGGCAGTAATCTTTTTTTTTTCAAAAACTTTTTTGGAAGAAGATGAAGACGTATATGATACACCACAATTTCTTGCACGTTTCGCCATATTTTTCTGCCATCCTTCTGGGTTTGCCACACGCTTTTTTCCTTGTTTTGTGTCATTGCATCCATTCTTTACTTTTCTCAGATTTTTTCCGGTACTGATTTTAGGAGTAACAGACTTGCTTTTCGTATTCATGGTAGTTCCTTCTTCAGTAGAACTTGAACAAACATCCGAGTTATAGTTAGGATCGTCGACGCTGACATCCGAATTCTCTATAAAAGTGGATATTGTGTTAAACGATGTAGATGGCTTAAGAGACTTTGATGATTTAAATGAACTGGTCGAGCTATCTGAATCAGATGAGTTCTCTGCACTAGATGAGCTGTCCGAATCACACGAACTACATGAGCTTGATGAACTACAGCTATTTAGACCCATTTCGCCTTTGTGCTGTGGACGTGAAAGAAAAAAAAAAGTTTGTTTCTAACTGATTACTGTCCAACGATTTATTTTTTGTCACTTTATTAGTAATCGCTGTTTATTTTAAATGTGCTTAGTAATTTATTTGACTCTAATTTCACAAACAATGCAAAGAAACCTTACCTGGGGGTTTTATCTCACAGCTATTTTCTGCTGAGCTTGTTAAATTTTTCACATGTAAATTAATAGATGTTTGTTGATTATTATCATCTTCTGCGTCGATGATTGCTTGATATTCTGTGTTATCGGAATCGGTCTTGCATTGCTGATCTGTGATAAAATTGCAAATATTATATCACTGTTAAAAGAAGAATTTTAAAAAATCATACCTATGGATTTATAGTGTTTGATTGCACTTGGCGCTAGGCAGGTTGAGATTGAAATTTGATTATGTTCGGAGTCTAAATTATCGTGTGTTTGTCTGCAAATAATATTTTCTTTCGCATCAATTGGATTTTGATCCACTGCTAGGGTCAAATTACACCCCGCTGTATTATTTGAACAGTAACTAATGGAATTTCCTGTTTGACTACCATCGTTCGACGTTGGATCTGCTTGATCTTCTGCGCAATTAGTAGAAATCAAATTATGGGCGTCGTCGTTATTTTGGATCTCACGGAGTACATTTGTTTTTGTCAAATGTAAAATTAATTCTGTTCTCCTTGACATTGTGGCGTTCTGAAAGATACAAAATTACGATTTTTTTTTTATTAAAGGTATTTATTTTAGTACTTCTTAGATTATAATATATGCAAAATTTCCATCGGATATTTATGTGGACGTATGAAAAAAGTGTTTTTCCAAACTCAATTGAACATTATAAAAACGCTCTGGTGATGGCGGCTTCTACAATTTTATTGAAGTTTACAGCGTAGCATAAGCATCCGCTGATCTAACATAGATTTAATAATTTAAATGTGCTCTTGGCGCACATTTTTAATGGGAAACAACGAAGAAACTGTTAGCTACTACAAAATATTATCTGTGGGTATGAAACCGCATACAAATAAACTTTTTATAATTCCCAAAAAACTTGCGTTACCCATTGATCGCTTTGTCGGCATCGCGCTTTGACTTTGAGGTGACACCGTAGCTGGCGGTGGGCGTTGTTCAATTGACTCTGGATTTAAGTTAGTTTAGATTTTAAACCACTTTGCTAGTAGACATACATAAACGTAATTGGAACTACGAAAAAGCTCGCGTTTTCGTCTTTACTTCAAAAATAAACGTGCTTTACAATCTTAAAAAAAAACTAAAAACCATGAAAATAGCCTCTTCTGGAACTTACACAAAATCAGATAAAATATAAATTAATGAAACTTTACCAAATTAGTGAATTACCAATAATTAAAATTAAATTGCAAAAATTCAGTTAGACTTACCTTTACGAGAAAAGTGTCACAAAACAAACAAACAAACTTATGCTTGAAAAATTATAACATGAAAACTGTCACTTGTACAGTTAGATTATTTTCGTCATTACACTTGCACGTCAAAAGTATCACAACACGAAAAAAGTCGGTTTTCTTGTCAAAACAATAACACAAATACGGATACTTTTGGAGTTAAGTAGGTTTACTTCTTAAACCTTCACATGAATTCATTAAAATATGCGCGAAAAATGTCATAGTGCTGCTGGGATAGTAAATTTTATTTTGTATTGGCTAGCATAGATGATGTTAGACAATGTTTTAATTCTATCAAATCAAATGTCTCGGCGTGTAATGATTTATCGCGTCGTATGATAAAGTACTGTATGCCACATATTCTGCCACAAATATGTCATAATATTAACTCAAGTTTAGAAATGGGTTACTTTCCAGCTACTTGGAGACAAGCCCATGTTCATTCGATCCCCAAAGTAAGTAGCCCTTCTGCTCTTTCGGACTTATGTCCAATTAGTTTCCTGCAAATAATTTCCAAAATTCTGGAAAAAAATTGTCACAAACAACTGATAACATTCCTCACTAATAATAACATTATTGCAGAAATGCAGTCCGGTTTTAGAGAGTCGCACAGCACAACTTCTACTTTTTTAGAAGCGACGGATGACAAAATTAGAGCAACTGATTCAAAGAAACTTACCTCACTATTGTTGCTGGACTTCTCTAAAGCTTTCAACACTGTCGATCACAAGATCTTATGATCGAAACTAAAATATATTGGAATGAATGAAACGCAACTTAATTTCTTTGAAAATTACCTTTTTGGTAGGAACCAGGGGGTTTCTGTGAATGGTTCCACATCTGATAGCCTACTCGTTGCAACCAGGGTGCTCCAAGGTTCTATAGTGGGGTTCCTTTTATTTTTGGTATATACGTTTGATTCATTTAAAAAGGTTAAGGCAGGTTCTATTCACGGTTACGCGACGTTATTTTTTTTATAGCTTTTCCCCGCATCATTTTCTGCTGGCCAATAACATAATTAATGGCGATTTAAATATTATAAGTGACTTCTCGAACAATCACAATCTCGATATAAATATGAATAAATCTCATTTCTTGGTTTCTGGGAACCAAAAATACCGGGAAATTTGTCTACAGAGTAACTTTAATCCCAAAGTAAATGGTGATATTATTCCATTAGCACAAACTGCGAGAAACCTTGGCTTGATTATGAACTATTTAGGTTTTAACTTTATTATTATGCGAGAACTTCGTTTTTTCAATCTTCAGTTACGATTGTATTGTTTATGGACCTTGTTTTGACGTAGATTCCAGGAATAAGATACAGCGCGTTCAAAGAATATGTGGTAGATTTGTTTTTGGTATAAAAAATACGACTCGGTTTCAGAACAATGAAAACTACTTTAATGGTTGCAGATGAACTGCCTCAAATGTTAGCAAACTCAGTTGCTAACATTTACGCATCGCCTTATTTCCTTCGTACTTACAGACAAAACTTATGTATAGGCCGATTTTCATCATGTATCTGTACGACATCGAAACTTGTTGGCTATCTCAAGGTACAGGACTGCCTACTTTCAACGTTCTTTTTCCTATATTGCAGTTAAGTTAATACCGTGGATCCCTCTACAAAATCTCTATTTCTAGTAATATTTAAAAAGAGAGTTAAGTTGAAGTATTTGCAAGATTTCATAAGTGGTACATAACTAAACTTGTCGTACCTTTCTCTCATATATATCCTGGGCACATTGCTTCCATTCAAATTTGGTATAGGTGGCTGTTTTCTGGCTGGTCGGTTGGTGTTTTTAGAATAAATATTTTAACACTTAGGTTATATGTAAGAATAGCTTTATAGCTTAATTATCCCCTATATTTAATAGAGACGTCATTATATTATATATATATATATATATATATATATATATATATATATATATATATATATATATATATATATATATATATATATATATATATATATATATATATATATATATATATATATATATATATATATTAACAATTCTCAAAAATTATTAGTCATCTATTCATTTTAAATCTGACGTTTCGGCAGGTGGCTTCGTGCCTTTCTCAAAAATACTTTCTAAAATAATTTAAATTAGAGAACCTACACACTTTAGTAAAACAAGACAGACTTACTATGAAATGTATATTATTAATTAAATTATCCAAAGGTGTTTAAAATCACAAAAGACACGACGCTGATCGCGTTATTTGGACAAACATTTTTAACGATACAACATGAAGGACGACGAAAAGTTATTGACTGAAGAGCAGATACGTATGATAGGTAGGATGTTATGGTTTTTTGACGTTTTTTAAGTTTTTACCGAGCGGTTCAGAAAGTAATTTTATTTTGTCTAAGATTATTATTTTTAAGTTTTTCAAATGTATGTGAGAAAATAATTAAATAATGTCAAAATAAATTTTGCTTACAAGGTTGATATCTTTTTTGTCGTTTACTGACTTTTTATTTTTCTTAATTTCAATAGACTCGTAAACTTCCCGCTTGCGTTTGTTGTTTTCGGTTTTTAGAATTTTAGTTTCACTAAAATAAAATTTATGTTTTTTTTGGATTTCGTGTTTAGAAAGGGCAGTGGGATTCCTTTTATCAAATTTATGAGAGTTAATTCTCTCTCGAAATGTGGGCTGGTTTGTCCAATATAAACTCCAGCGCAATCTCCACACGGGATCTCATATATAACATTGCTTTTTTTCATTTTAGGTGTCTTGGTTTTTAGAGAAGTGAAATTTTGATTTAATAAATGGAAGCCCTTGTGTGCAACATTTATATTATATTTGTTAAATAGATGTTTAAGTTGCTCAGATAAACCTTTTATGTATGGTAGTGTTAAATAGTTATTAGTTTTGTTTGTGTTGGCTTTTGAGTTGTTCGTTTTATTGTAAAATTTATTAATTCTTTGTTTAAATACTCTATTTACTAATTGTTGGGGATATTTATTTTCGAAAAGAACTTGTTTGGCTTTATTAATTGAGTTTTCCCTAAACTCGACATCTGATAGCTGAATTGCCCTATCGGTTAATGCTATAACTGATTTTTTTTTGAGAAAGTGGATGTTGGGAATTATAGTTGGTATACCTTGAGGACCAAGTCTTTTTTGTGTACCATTCTGTTCTGATAGTATCCTTTGTTTTATGTAAGGTGACATCTAAAAAGTTTATTTGATTCTGTTTTTCGACTTCGATGGTGAATTGCAATTTATCGTGATAGCTATTAAATTTATTTAGAGTTTGATCTGCATTATTTTGCGGAATCGCAGCAATGCAATCATCAACATAACGGTAAAAAAAGGGTAAATAAAAATTTAGCTGCGGTATTATGGTTTCTTCTAAATCCTCTAAAACTAATTGGGCAATTGCGCTTGAAATACTTGAACCCATGGCACAACCATCAAGTTGTTTAAAGATATCATCCTTGTAAAGGAAATATGTTGAGTTTAGAGTTAATTCTACGGCTTTTAGGAATTCGTTTAACGGCAAATCAGTATATTTTTTAATTTCATTCCACTTTTTTTCGATAATGTTAGTTGCAAGATTTATAGGAATATTTGTATAAAGAGATATAACGTCTAAATAGATTAGTATGTGGTCATCTGGCAACTTAATATCTTTAATTTTGTTTTTAAAATCAAATGAATCTTTAATATAGTAGTTGTTTTTATTTATAATATTTGATAGAATGTTTTTTAAATATTTTGATAAAGAGATTAAAAGGGACTGAATACATGATACTATAGGTCGTAAGGGTATACCCTCTTTATGGAGTTTTGGTAATCCGTAAATTTTTGGTGCAATTGCATTATTTATTTTTAGTTTTTTGGCAGTATCTGGGGAAATATATCCTTTTTTATCCCATTGGTCTATTTGGTTATTAAGATGTAAAAATGACAATATCACACCTATCTTTTTAAATATTAACCTTAAACACATCTCTTTTAATAATGTAAACATGGAACGTAAATTTAAAACATCTATTATAGAGCAGTTTCTTAAAAAACACTTAATTTATTGATTACAGACACGTCTCTAAATATAAACAATATCGAAAAGGAAATATCAAAATACGAACAAAAACTTAATGAACTAATTAACACTAATATTTTAACCAAGTTTAAAGATATAACAAAGAAAAAAACCGAAGGCTTATTCTTAAAAATAAGGGAGAAAAACATTAAAAAAATCAATAGACTCGTAAATAACAATATCGAACCCACCAACAACAACAATTGGGTTGAAAACTTAACAAATACTACAATTCCCGATTACGCCAACGAAATATTGAGCTTAGGCCCCAACTTTGCAGCACCGTTAGAAAATTCCAAACAAATACCAATAAATGATAGGTATCATATGTAACGTTGAAAATTCTATTACTAAATTAAGCAATACCACTAAGGATGAAATAAGAACAAAAACATGCAATATATTAACAAACTATAAAAATAAAAATATCTTTGAAAATAAAAATAAAATTCTAACTAAAAATATAAAAAAAACTCAAACGTTTCTTAAACAAAACTCAAATTTAATCGTATTGAAGCCAAACAAATCAAATAAAACAGTTATTATGGACACGCATAATTATGATACCAAAATGAACAACCTCCTTAAAGACAACTTACTTACAAATAAAAAATGACCCAACCAAACAGTTACAAAAACAAAACAACGAACTAATAGACCAATGGGATAAAAAAGGATATATTGCCCCAGATACTGCCAAAAAACTAAAAATAAATAATGCAATTGCACCAAAAATTTACGGATAACCAAAACTCCATAAAGAGGGTATACCTTTACGACCTATAGTATCATGTATTCAGTCCCCTTTAAACTCTTTATCAAAATATTTAAAAAACATTCTATCAAATATTATAAATAAAAACAACTACTATATTAAAGATTCATTTGATTTTAAAAACAAAATTAAAGATATTAAGTTGCCAGATGACCACATACTAATCTCTTTAGACGTTATATCTCTTTATACAAATATTCCTATAAATCTTGCAACTATCATTATCGAAAAAAAGTGGAATGAAATTAAAAAATATACTGATTTGCCGTTAAACGAATTCCTAAAAGCCGTAGAATTAACTCTAAACTCAACATATTTCCTTTACAAGGATGATATCTTTAAACAACTTGATGGTTGTGCCATGGGTTCAAGTATTTCAAGCGCAATTGCCCAATTAGGTTTAGAGGATTTAGAAGAAACCATAATACCGCAGCTAAATTTTAATTTACCCTTTTTTTACCGTTATGTTGATGATTGCATTGCTGCGATTCCGCAAAATAATGCAGATCAAACTCTGAATAAATTTAATAGCTATCACGATAAATTGCAATTCACCATCGAAGTCGAAAAACAAAATCAAATAAACTTTTTAGATGTCACCTTACATAAAACAAAGGATACTATCAGAACAGAATGGTACACAAAAAAGACTTGGTCCTCAAGGTATACCAACTATAATTCCCAACATCCACTTTCTCAAAAAAAAATCAGTTATAGCATTAGCCGATAGGGCAATTCAGCTATCAGATGTCGAGTTTAGGGAAAACTCAATTAATAAAGCCAAACAAGTTCTTTTCGAAAATAAATATCCCCAACAATTAGTAAATAGAGTATTTAAACAAAGAATTAATAAATTTTCCAATAAAACGAACAACTCAAAAGCCAACACAAACAAAACTAATAACTATTTAACACTACCATACATAAAAGTTTTATCTGAGCAACTTAAACATCTATTTAACAAATATAATATAAATGTTGCACACAAGGGCTTCCATTTATTAAATCAAAATTTCACTTCTCTAAAAACCAAGACACCTAAAATGAAAAAAAGCAATGTTATATATGAGATCCCGTGTGGAGATTGCGCTGGAGTTTATATTGGACAAACCAGCCAATATTTAGGCTCGAGAATTAACTCTCATAAATATGATAAAAGGAATCCCACTGCACTTTCTAAACACGAAATCCAAAAAAAACATAAATTTAATTTTAGTGAAACTAAAATTCTAAAAACCGAAAACAACAAACGCAAGCGGGAAGTTTACGAGTCTATTGAAATTAAGAAAAATAAAAACTCAGTAAACGACAAAAAAGATATCAACCTTGTAAGCAAAATTTATTTTGACATTATTTAATTATTTTCTCACATACATTTGAAAAACTTAAAAATAATAATCTTAGACAAAATAAAATTACTTTCTGAACCGCCCGGTAAAAACTTAAAAAACGTCAAAAAACAAAAAAACCATAACATCCTACCTATCATACGTATCTGCTCTGCAGTCAATAACTTTTCGTCGTCCTTAATATTGTATCGTTAAAAATGTTTGTCCAAATAATGCGATCAGCGTCGTGTCTTTTGTGATTTTAAACACCTAATTTAATTACTAATATACGTTTCATGGTAAGTCTGTCTTGTTTTACTAAAGTGTGTAGGTTCTCTAATTTAAATTATTTTAGAAAGTATTTTTGAGAAAGGCACGGAGCCACCTGCCGAAACGTCAAATTTAAAATGAATAGATGACTAATAATTTTTGAGAATTGTTTTAATGCTATGAACTTATAACCCAAGAAAAATCTAGTAACTATATATACACGGATGTTCAAGAAAAACTAACTCAAAACTATATATATATATATATAATAATAATAATAATAATACATTTTATTTTTCACTCATATAACATATAACAATGTGTACACATATTTATCATAAAAAATAAATGCAAAATAGGAGCTGAAAGCAATCAAAATTGTTCAAGGTCCAGCCCCTACAGAAATTATTAAATTGACAATATATGTTCGCAAAGTGAACTAAATACTATACTTAAAATTAAGTAGTAATGAGACAAGATAACAGACGAGAAAATGAGAAAACAATTTAATTGCTCAATAAAAAATATTTTATCCTCTTTTTAAACGTTACAGGTTTAAGACTCTTAAGTAAAACCGGTATGCTGTTATACAATTTATAAATATTATAAGAAAAACTTCTCTTAAAAAATTGGGTCTTATGAGGTGCTGGAGAAATATGACCTCTAAATCTTAAATTTAATCTGTGGACATCTGTTCTGTAGGTTATTTTGTTTGTCAAATATGGGGGACAGTTATTAAAGATTATATTATGGAAAAAGACCAAAGAGTGCAACTGACGCCTACTTTCCATATTAAGCCACTTTGCATCTCTTAATTTATAAGACACCGGGTTAAACTTTCGAATGCCATATATAAAACGCAAACAGCTTTTTTGTACTTTTTCTATTCTATTTTTTTTTCTATTCTATTTTTATCAACTTTATCCAAGCATGGCCCATATAAAACATTACAGTAATTAAAGTGGCTTAAGACAAGGGAATCAGTCAACTTAATTTTTAGATTTTCACTTAACAAGTGACGATGGGGATAAAGAATCTTTAGAGAAAAATATGCTTTTTGTAAACAATGACCTATTTGCTGTTTAAACCGTAAATTAGAGTCAATTTCGATACCCAAATTTCTGACACATTCAGTATATTGCAGTGTTGTACCAGCCATATTTATATTAATGCTATTTCTCAATTCATCTTTATGTTTACCAAAAACCATAATTGATGATTTATCGGGGTTAATTCTCAATCCGTGACGTTCTGAATATAGAAGTAGATTATTCAGATCATTATTAATAAGTGTTTCTGCCGCAGGTCCACCCTCAGGTGAGAAAGAGTAAAGCACTTGGGTGGCATCTGCATAGAAATATGCAGTAACATGTTTTAGACAGGACATACAATTATTGGTATAAATAGTAAACAATAAAGGACCTAGTATGGAACCCTGTGGCACTCCACACTCCACCAATTCTCTCGAAGACTGACCTAAAGAAGTTTCAACATATTGCATTCGATTATTAAGATAGCATTTAATAAATTTAATAGCATTAACTGAAAATCCGACACAATTTAAAATAGCTAACAATATATCATGGCTTATTGTATCGAATGCTTTGGAGTAGTCTAAAAGTACTAAAATTGTTGATTTACCTGAGTCTGAGGCTCTAATAATATCATCTGTTAAGCTCACTAGAGTTGTTGCACAACTGTAGCCTGGTCTAAAGCCTGACTGATTTTCAGGTAAAATATTATGTTTGTCTAAAAAAATTCGTATTTGGTTATTCATTATTTTCTCTAACAGTTTTGATAAACAAGGTAAAAAACTAATGGGTCGGAGTTCGTTAAAAGATTTTATGTTACTATTCTTTGGTAGTGGAGTTACACGCGCTATTTTCCAGGCGTCTGGAAAAATTCCTTCCAAGAGACAAGAGTTAATTATATTTGTCAGGAACGGTAATATTTTTGGACAACACAGCAATAACATCTTAGTATTAATAAAATCTGAACCCGACGCTAATGATTTTATATTAACAAGTTGTGATTGTACCTCATCCATGTTTACTGTAACAAATTCGAATTTTTCATCAATATTTGTTTTATTATTATTTGAATAAAAGTTAAGAAGATCATGATCTGCTGGCTGTTTATTTATAGAGAATTGTAAAAAATGATTGTTTATATCGGTGGGTTTATCCAAGAAATTTGGAAGGCTTGTTATAATTGGTTTATTAACAACATTCAAATTTATTAATCTTTTCCATAAAATTTTACTATTATGATTATTATTAGCACAGTATTCTAAGTAACTTCTTTTTTCATTTTTGATAGCTATATTTGTCTGGTTGCGCAATTGTTTGTATAGATCCCAGTGATATTGTACTTTTGTTTTTTTATATTTTTTAAATCCCTTATCTCTCATGTTTATCATGGTCTGCACTGTGTCAGTAAGCCAAACAGGCTTTTGCTTTTTTAATTTAACTGTTTTTAATGGCGCTAATGTATCAAAAATATTTAGTATTAGAGTGTTAAAATATAAAAGTTTGTCATTGATATTGCTAATATTTATTATGCCTTCGAAAGGTGTATTATCCAGGAACATTTTTAATAAATCTTTATCAATACGTTTTAAATTTCTGAGTGTAAAATACTTATTGTCTTTTGATATTATATTAGTTTCCAAATTAATATTTACCAACATATGGACCGACACTTGAGGTACGTTTTTATCGGAATATATATAATTTATTTCATCCTTTGGTATAAGTATCAAATCAATTAAGGTCCTTGTTGTTGCAGTGACTCTAGTGGGTGTATTAACAATTTGTTTCAATTGAAAAGTGTCTATAAAGGAGATGAAATCTTGAACACTGGTATTATTCAAGTCCAAAAAATTTAGATTAAAGTCGCCCCCACAAATAATTTTGTCACATTCCATAGAAAATACTGATAAAGAATCCTCGAATTTACATAGAAATTTGCCAAACTGTGCCTTAGGCGGTCTATAAATAGAACCAATAATATATGAAATATTAATAAATTGAAATTTAATCCACAGTTGCTCTAGATGTTCTGTTTGAATTGAATACAAAATTTCATACGAAAAACTTTCCTTAAAATACATACCAATTCCACCACCTCTTGTCTTTCTGTCGGTTCTAACAAATGTATAATTTTCAAGTTGTAGTAGATCATTTGAAATGTCTTCAGTTAACCATGTTTCAGAAATACCCAAAATATCATACTTTTCCTGCAACAAAATCTCCTTAACATCTGAAAAATGAGGTAATAACGAACGCACATTTAAGTATGCAATATGCAATCTTTTCATCTCTCGTCTGTCGTAATTTACAATAACAAAAAATCAAGAAAAAAAAATGTAGAATATTTTGTTGTATCACAAATTATTTTAAAATTAATATATACATATACAAATATTCAAATTAAATTAAAGGAAAAAAAAAACACCAAAATTATCGGCATCCGGCTAGCCTATTGTACTGTCTTTCAAAATATCATCTTCTGTTTTTATAAATGTTTTTCTTCCATTGATCATGGCAATTATCTTCCCGTCCATTGTCCACACGTTCTCCTTGCCAATCTTTTCTTTGGCCAACATCAGCAATTGATAGCGTTGTAAAGTAAGTTCTTCCACGATAACCATTTTACTATTTTTCAGCTTCTTTTTGTTTAAAAATACCATATTCCGTTGTTTAATAGATGTAAACTTAACAACAACTGGTCTAGGCCTTCCCGTTTTGCTTTGCCGTTTACCAATTCGATAACAATGCACTAGCTCTGCATTTGGAACTTGTAATATTGTCTGAAAAACTTCACAAACTTTGGATTTTAGAACGCTATTGTCTTACGGGAGTCCATATAATCGCAACTGATTTAATTTTGAATCTTGTTCCAAGTCATCTATTTTCAGTAACAATTGTTCTTTATCATCCTGTATATTTTTTAGCTGTCCTTCCAAGATATTTACTTTATTTTCCAATGCAACTATTTTTTGTGAAACAATATCAGCAACTTTCAGGGCCAAGGAATCCATAAATTGTTTATCTTTTATGATTTCATTTACTATTTTTTGCGATGCATCCTTAACAATGGTGATCAGTTCTGCTTTTTGCCTTTCAGTAAATACCATTTTAATATTTATTAATGGACAACGACAATAACTTATTTATTTTACTACCTATTTTAACACCAAATAATTATTTCACTTTATAATACCGTAGCTAGAGAGACGATCAACGCTTCCTCCAAAAAATCAGGAAAATATTCGCGTTTTAACCGTATGTTTTTACTGATTTAACCGGAGCCAAAATAAACGTGCTACACTATGCGAAACATATTACTTAATATATATTATAATATATATATATATATATATATATATATATATATATATATATATATATATATATAATATATATATAATTATATATATTATTATATATATTATATATATATTATATATATATATATATTATATATATATATTATAATATATATATATATATATATATATATATATATATATATATATATATATATATATATAATTTGATTTTGCAGTGAGTTTTTAGCTTTTTATTTTTTATCTATAGTTTTTGATATACGTATTTAAATAAATAAAATGCGAGCAACTCCCACAAAAACTAAATAAATAGGTCAGTGGCGTAACTACAATGGTGCGGTTGCACCAGGGCCTAAGCCTTTGGGGAGCCCGGCGGTTAAAGTCTACAGAAAAAACTATCGTATTAGAACTATCGATAGAACTAAAAATTATAGATTTATAAAAGCCCATATTTAAGTAAGGAAATTCGCCGTGTGTATAGACTTTATGGCGCATATACAATTTTCCTTGTTTCATTTTATCAATAAGTAGGTAATTTTTATATATTATATTGAAGGAAAAGATAAGTGTCTGTTATATGGAAGAGAGAACTTTCTTTTGGTCGTCAATTTTTCCCACGAGCTTGAGGCCCGTAAATACGTTTAGGCGAAAATAATTAAACCGGCACTGGTTGCAATGCTTTGAGGGGATAGGGCCAGTAGGGGCCCGTAATTTCAAGCAATTCAGTTACTTTTTTGTGTTCTGTTTTGGGTGTTAGACTAAAACGGGCGTACAATTGCAGTAATACTGATTTTATATTTTGTTTTGTGAGTATTCAGCGTTGGCAGATGGTCAGAGCGAAATTTTCAATAGATTCTTTAACCGTTCGTGTAGGTCTTAACTACAAAATGTGTCTAATAACTTTGTATGCATTCAAAAATGTAATAATGTTATTTATATTGAATCTATTAAGTATAAAAACGAAAGAACCAAAAATTTCTTACGTTAAAAAGGAAATATTTCGGTTACGCCATAGTTCGATATAATCATCAAAATTAAATAAATGTAAGCCAAAAATACATGTTTTAGTTGTCGAGATATTTATAGGTTAAAGTTTTTATTCCCTTTCTACATTCATGTTGAACTTATTAGAAAGGAAATGCCTTTCACATACAACACAGTTTTGATACAAAATTTCAAACGGAAGTGTAGGATTATTAAGCCTGGGTTATAGAATAAAAAAGTTTGCGTCTTGCTCGTCCGTTTGAGCTAAGCGTTTACGCTGGTTCTTAGTACATCTTATAGATCGAAAACGGTTGCGCTTTGCCTCACCTGTGGAACTAACCTTACTTTTGTGTTAATACTTATCGCCTTTTTGTGTAATGCCAATTTGTCTTGCTTGTTTTTTTTAAGTTTATGTGCGTTTTTTAATTTGCTGAGAATGGATAATCAAAATCATAGTAATGATGCCTAGTAAAGACTAGGCATTGTAGATATATTATTGTGTACCGCAGCTGTCAATGTGTTAAAAAGAAGCCGATAAAGAAGGTGGCGAATAAATTAATTATGGTAGAATGTAGAAATACCCAAAATTCCTAGCAGTATTCTCTTAAAATTAAAGACAATGACCTCAAGCATTTTTTTTTAATGGACGAGAATATTTTGTGTATATATTAATGTCAAACTGCAAACGAAAGACGAACGTTTTGAAAGGCCCTCAAAAATCCATTGGTTGCAGCTTAACGCAAACGTCGATTTACGCTAGCCGCTCCGTCAGAGTTAAAGATCACAATTTTTTTCGACGGCCAGCGGAAACTTTTCAATCTATAACCCAGGCTTTAAAACCGAAAACGGCTGCTGTATTTACCATCACATGTAACTTTTCTTCTTGGCCATCTTTTATTCACCAAAGTTCACCGACCTTATCTTAGTATACAATACAAATCACAAAGTACTAAGAAAATACTGAAAACCATTACTATATCCAAAATGCCTCTATCTGCGGACCACATAAGCTTCAAGGCTATCTTCCTATTTTCTGAAGGGGGCAGTTTTATGATCGAGATTTCGAACTATAAAGAAGTTGACATTGACAAGTTTTAAGTTGCCCTAGTTACGATTTGTTTGTGTTTGCTCGAGCTAACTTAAGCTGTGTTTGGAATTTACATTATAGATACACTTTTACATCATTTCAAAAAAAAAAGCCAAACCAGGGCTAAGCAATAACGCAATTTGATATTTAAAATACATTTATAAACACAATTATAAGTTTTGATAAAAAAATAGAGCCTGTCGAACACAGAGCCCAGGTCCTCGGCAATTTAATTCCCGCGCCCTGCCACTGAGCTAGCAGACCTTACACTTAAAACTTAATGACTTGCCTATATATTCAGATATTCTTAATACCGTCATTAATTTAGGCAAATCGCTGAAAGCGGCGTCAGAGTCAGTGAGAAGTGCTTGAGATTTAGCTGCTAACCGTTTAAATACTGTTTCATTCTGCAGTACAACTCTGGGCCAATGGTAAAAATCGAGGTAAAGTTGTATGATTTAGCGTACACCTAATATTAATATATCTTATTAATAAATCTGTTGGTTCCAAATACAAGAGTTCTAACCACACTACACCATAACTTGTTACGTTCTGGACGCGCGTTTCGCTAACCAAGTTAGCATCATCAGCAGATGATATAAACTAAAGTAACTTATCCTAACCGAGGCTATTTATAGGTAAATGTGGTCACACTTGGTTGCACCCGACTGCACCGTTGTCAAGTAAACAATAGAGGGGACTATAGGGAATAGGCCCTCTGTCTTTATTTAGTGCTTTCTTACCACATTTAACTATTTCTATACTCTCAAATGCATCCAATAATCTATTATTAGATACATTTTTAATCAACTTAAGATTATTTATTCCTATTCGGTGATTGTTTTCCAAAGCATGTTGGGCAACGTTTGACTTTTCTGTTCTTCCGTATCTTAAATGTGCCATGTGTTCTTTAAAACGAATGTTTATGGAGCGTTTAGTTTACCCAACATATTTTAGATCGTAGTCATTACAGCTAATTTCATAGATGCCACTCCTGTCCCTCAAGTTGACTTTGTCTTTGGGGTTTCCAAGGAGATTTTTCAAACTATTCTCCGTTTTGTAGGCTACTCTAAAACCTACGTTTTTAAATACTTTTTCTAGACCTCTCGTATATCTGGGATCCTATGGGATTACTATGAATTTATTGGAAGCCTCAGGTATTTGAAGAGTAGTGGCATCTTTTAACATTTTCTTATGCTTATGTCTATTTACTAGTTTATGTACAAAATTATCATTATATCAATTACTTTTAGCTATATTTTTAATCCGATTCATTTCATTGTTAAAACGTTCTTTACTTAGTACAAAATTGACTAACCTGTGAGTTAAGAAATGGAATGCTGCCATTTTGTGTTGACGGCAATGAAATGAGTCGGATGTTATATATCTATCAGTATTAGTAAATTTCCTATAAATATCAAATTCTAATTTATCGTTATTTCTAATAACTAACGCGTCGAGAAAAGGTAATTGCCCATTGTTCTCCTTTTCGTACGTAAAATTAATGGAAGGATATTTATTGTTTAATGTTTCTAAGAAAGTATCCAAATTTTCTGTTTTAGTATCAAAAATAGCAAATATATCGTCTACGTATCTATACCACACCCTTGGGAAATAGTTGAGTTCTTTTTTGAATTGGGTTTCTAATCTGCCCATAAACAAATTTGCAAGGAACGGAGATTAGCAATTGCCCATCGCAGTTCCCTCTAGTTGTTTATAATATTTATTGTTGTACTGAAAAAAATTTTGATTCATACATGATTTTGTGAGAAGTAAATACTCATCAATAATTTCTTTCTTCAAATTATTGATTTCAAGTAGTTCCTTTAGGTACTCTAAAGCTAGTGGTATGGGTACACTAGGAAACAATGAGCTTACATCAAAAGATATTAAAATTTCACCTTCTTTTAAGTGAACATTCTTAATTTTATCTAAGAATTCTAACGAGTTAGTAACCTCAAAGTTATCATACGAGATATTTAATTTGCCGAATTCTTCTACTAACCATTTTGAAATATTGTACGTTGGTGATCCAACAGCTGAAACAATAGGTCTCATGGACTTCCCAGGTTTATGAATTTTGAGAAGGCAATACAGTTCAGATAACTGTGGGTTACTATGTGTTAGTTTGAATTTTAGTTTATCGGGCACAAGGATTTTACACTGTTTTAAAGTACTTTTTACTTCTGTTATCATTTTTGATAACGGGTTTTTCTCAATTAAATCATAAGGACCAGTTTGAATCAAATTGTCTACTCTTTCAAAATAATCTGTTTTGTCTAGTATAACAACCTTATTTCCTTTGTCAGCTTTTAAATAAAAACATTCCTTTTTCTTCAGTCCCTGGATAACTTCAGTGTATTTACGAGAAACATATTTTGACTGGTTGTTTGAGATTTGATTTCTGCAAGCCTCTCTAATGAATCCCTTAGTTGACTCTGGCACGTATTGAATGGAACTTTCGATATTCCCTATAATAGTTGGTAAACTATTTTTTACTGGAGGCTCTGCAAAATTCAAACCTTTATTCAAAAGGGCGATTTCTTTATTATCAAAAGACTGAGAAGAAAGATTTTCTACAATGTTCCCGACTTCCGAAGAAACTTGTTTTTGTGGTTTCAACTTTCTCAGTTTGTTTTTAAGTGAACACATTTTCATCAAAAATTTGGCATCGATAACTACGAACATTTTTCTTTGGAAATCTAACCACTGTTCAAATTCTAAATTACTAAGCTTATAAGTGAAATTTTTAAATAATCCGTATGCTTCAATTTCAAGCATACTTCATTTGCTATACAGATTTTTAATTTCTAAATCTAGCCACTTTTGTTTGGCAAAAGATTCAACCTTCCCAGTAACGGGTGATTGTTTAGAGATCTTGACTGAAATGAATTTAGGGAAAACTGAAAAAGACTTGCATGATTTTAGAAACCAAATATTTGCTGCTATTAACCTAATCTTAGTACAGTACTTACAATAAAGGTTTTGTTCCGTTGACCATGAAGCCATGTTAAGTCCTAACACTGGAACCTGTGGTGGAAGATAGATTAAAATACAAGAGTTCTAACCACACTACACCACAACTTGTTACGTTCTGGACGCGCGTTTCGCTAACCAAGTTAGCATCATCAGCAGATGATATAAACTAAAGTGACTTATCCTAACCGAGACTATTTATAGGTAAATGTGGTCACACTTGGTTGCACCCGACTGCACAGTTGTCAAGTAAACAAAGGGGACTATAGGGAATAGGCCCTCTGTCTTTATTTAGTGCTTTCTTACCACATTTAACTATTTCTATACTCTCAAATGCATCCAATAATCTATTATTAGATACATTTTTAATCAACTTAAGATTATTTATTCCTATTCGGTGATTGTTTTCCAAAGCATGTTGGGCAACGCTTGACTTTTCTGTTCTTCCGTATCTTAAATGTGCCATGTGTTCTTTAAAACGAATGTTTATGGAGCGTTTAGTTTGCCCAACATATTTTAGATCGCAGTCATTACAGCTAATTTCATAGATGCCACTCCTCTCCCTCAAGTCGACTTTGTCTTTGGGGGTTTCCAAGGAGATTTTTCAAACTATTTTCCGTTTTGTAGGCTACTCTAAAACCTACGTTTTTAAATACTTTTTCTAGAACTCTCGTATATCTGGGATCATATGGGATTACTATGAATTTATTGGAAGCCTCAGGTATTTGAAGAGTAGTGGCATATTTTAACATTTTCTTATGCTTATGTCTATTTACTACTTTATGTACAAAATTATCATTATATCCATTACTTTTAGCTATATTTTTAATCCGATTCATTTCATTGTTAAAACGTTCTTTACTTAGTAGAAAATTGACTAACCTGTGAGTTAAGAAATGGAATGCTGCCATTTTGTGTTGACGGCAATGAAATGAGTCGAATGTTATATATCTATCAGTATTAGTAAATTTCCTATAAATATCAAATTCTAATTTATCGTTATTTCTAATAACTAACGTGTCGAGAAAAGGTAATTGCCCATTGTTCTCCTTTTCGTACGTAAAATTAATGGAAGGATATTTATTGTTTAATGTTTCTAAGAAAGTGTCCAAATTTTCTGTTTAAGTATCAAAAATAGCAAATATATCGTCTACGTATCTATACCACACCCTTGGGAAATACTTGAGTTCTTTTTTGAATTGGGTTTCTAATCTGCCCATAAACAAATTTGCAAGGAACGGAGATAAGCAATTGCCCATCGCAGTTCCCTCTAGTTGTTTATAATATTTATTGTTGTACTGAAAAAAATTTTGATTCATACATAATTTTGTGAGAAGTAAATACTCATCAATAATTTCTTTCTTCAAATTATTGATTTCAAGTAGTTCCTTTAGGTACTCTAAAGCTAGTGGTATGGGTACACTAGGAAACAATGAGCTTACATCAAAAGATATTTAAATTTCACCTTCTTTTAAGTGAACATTCTTAATTTTATCTAAGAATTCTAACGAGTTAGTAACCTCAAAGTTATCATACGAGATATTTAATTTGCCGAATTCTTCTACTAACCATTTTGAAATATTGTACGTTGGTGATCCAACAGCTGAAACAATAGGTCTAATGGACTTCTCAGGTTTATGAATTTTGGGAAGGCAATACAGGCTAGATAACTGTGGGTTACTATGTGTTAGTTTGAATTTTAATTTATCGAACACAAGGTTTTTACACTGTTTTAAAGTACTTTTTACTTCTGTTATCATTTTTGATAACGGGTTTTTCTCAATTAAATCATAAGGACCAGTTTGAATCAAATTGTCTACTCTTTCAAAATAATCTGTTTTGTCTAGTATAACAACCTTATTTTCTTTGTCAGCTTTTAAATAAAAACATTCCTTTTTCTTCAGTCCCTGGATAACTTCAGTGTTTTTACGAGAAACATATTTTGACTGGTTGTTAACAACGTTTTTTGAGATTTGATTTCTGCAAGCCTCTCTAATGAATCCCTTAGTTGTCTCTGGATCACCAACGTACAATATTTCAAAATGGTTAGTAGAAGAATTCGGCAAATTAAATATCTCGTATGATAACTTTGAGGTTACTAACTCGTTAGAATTCTTAGATAAAATTAAGAATGTTCACTTAAAAAAAGGTGAAATTTTAATATCTTTTGATGTAAGCTCATTGTTGGTATAGATACGTAGACGATATATTTGCTATTTTTGATACTAAAACAGAAAATTTGGATACTTCCTTAGAAACATTAAACAATAAATATCCTTCCATTAATTTTACGTACGAAAAGGAGAACAATGGGCAATTACCTTTTCTCGACACGTTAGTTATTAGAAATAACGATAAATTAGAATTTGATATTTATAGGAAATTTACTAATACTGATAGATATATAACATCCGACTCATTTCATTGCCGTCAACACAAAATGGCAGCATTCCATTTCTTAACTCACAGTCAATTTTCTACTAAGTAAAGAACGTTTTAACAATGAAATAAATCGGATTAAAAATATAGCTAAAAGTAATGGATATAATGATAATTTTGTACATAAACTACTAAATAGACATAAGCATAAGAAAATGTTAAAAGATGCCACTACTCTTCAAATACCTGAGGCTTCCAATAAATTCATAGTAATCCCATATGATTCCAGATATACGAGAGGTCTAGAAAAAGTATTTAAAAACGTAGGTTTTAGAGTGGCCTACAAAACGGAGAATAGTTTGAAAAATCTCCTTGGAAACCCCAAAGACAAAGTCGACTTGAGGGAGAGGAGTGGCATCTATGAAATTAGCTGTAATGACTGCGATCTAAAATATGTTGGGCAAACTAAACGCTCCATAAACATTCGTTTTAAAGAACACATGGCACATTTAAGATACGGAAGAACAGAATGGTCAAGCGTTGCCCAACATGCTTTGGAAAACAATCACCGAATAGGAATAAATAATCTTAAGTTGATTAAAAATGTATCTAATAATAGATTATTGGATGCATTTGAGAGTATAGAAATAGTTAAATGTGATAAGAAAGCACTAAATAAAGACAGAGGGCCTATTCCCTATAGTCCCCTCTATTGTTTACTTGACAACGGTGCAGTCGGGTGCAACCAAGTGTGACCACATTTACCTATAAATAGTCTCGGTTAGGGTAAGTCACTTTAGTTTATATCATCTGCTGATGATGCTAACTTGGTTAGCGAAACGCGCGTCCAGAACGTAACAAGTTGTGGTGTAGTGTGGTTAGAACTCTTGTATTTTGATCTATCTTCCACCACAGGTTCCAGTGTTAGGACTTAAATCTGTTGGTACCGCAAATTCATTTCAATATCCTTTAATTTTCTGACGTAGTTTAAATTTTTCAGTTTTTTTTTAAATTTAATTGGTTAAAATCATATTTAAGTGTAACGCTAATAAATTAGTGGTAACGCTGTTTCGTAATATATTTTGAAAGGATTAATTTTCTTTTATAGATAATATCTGTTATTAAATCTGTCTTTGTAAAACTGTTTCTCATAATAAACGATACGATTGCAAATAATATATATTTAAATCACATTGCACTTAATATAAGGTGAAATTGCGACTTGCATATGACATTTAAATATGGTTGCTTTCCATCTGAATGGTGTTGTTTTTATTACTGATCATTGTATACGATCACAAGCAAATTAAACGAGGAATGCCCGCGCTATCGTGTTTAGTCCGTATTAATACCATGTTAACGTGTCTGCGGATGGCGACCCCTGCTGTGCTGATCTGCCCCCTACCGGCCTCAATACGGAATACCAAACTGTTGCTAGCTTATTTCGCGAGTGACAAAGGATATAGTTTGTACAAATGCTATTAGGGTTTTTTTGTAATGTTATCTCTGTTAGGGCGTAAACGTAATATGTTCTAGATCGAGAGGGGACAGTTTTAGGGAATAAAGAATGGCAAAAGTAAACCACTAATAAAGATAAGAATAATCTTTTTCTTGTGCTATTTCCATTCACTTTTTTGTCACTTATCAACTAAACGAAATTAACTACTAATATTTTCTCCTAGTTTAATTTGACCTTTTTCTAACTTTGCCAAGCTGTGGTTCTATCTTAAAATATTAAAGAAGATTAGCAACAAATCGATGTGTTTTTGTTCAAAATAGTCAAAGTTAACACATAAAAATATTATGTTTCTGGCCATATATTCAGATAAGTGTATATTGTAAAATTCTCATCCGATTCTTTTAGTCGGCTGGAATTATATTCAGTGTTTCTCGTCAAGCCCTCCATCGGATGTAGGAATCCAAATTTAAATAAAAAATATCGGTAAATTTCCTTTACTCGGAACTCCCTCGTTATGAATTATTAGGAATAGTGAAGGTGACCCAATTTAATTCAGTACATAGTCATTTAGTAATATATATATATTCTGACATTTCTACTAGGCACCATTTTGTTCAATCATATTGGATTCTTACCAATATTTTACCAGTTTCTATCTATGCCATACTTAAGTTTTGGGCATAATAGATTCAACAAGTTCCGTCATATTGGATTCGTACCAAAATTTTATCAGTTGATTCCTACATTATATTTGATTTTAATACAAAATTTGAGATAAATTGGCTAAGCAGTTTTTTAGTAATAGTTCTTTTTACACTTCCTTAGGCCGTCGTTTTGTTTTGCCATATTGGATTTTTATCAAAATGTTACTAGGTCATCTCCATATGACCCTTAATTTTTGCCCAAAATTTCAAGTCAATGGGGTAAGTAGTTTTTTAGCTATGCCGCGAACAGATAGACCGACAGATAGACAGATAGGCAGACAGACAGATAGGCAGACAGACAAATCGACGGAACGGAACTGAGAAAATATTGTTTTCGGCATTTAGAGACCCTGAAACGTATTGATCTGAAAAAATCTCGCAGGGTGATTTTTTCACGATTACTTTCCATTAATTAAATTAATAATTTATTAATTAATTACGATATAGTTACACGTCATATAGAATTTCTCGTCTATTTTTAGTTGATTTGAGGGACTACATTAAATATTGTACTGCAGTATCTAACTAAGTGGCTAATAGATTAGAAACATTTTGCGCACTTTTCCACATCAGATTTCAGTAAATGATGCACCGCAATGTAATGGTAATAGTTTCAGTCCGTTGAAATATTTACGGTTTTTCTAGCACACTCAATCACGTACACTAAGTTATTGGGTAACGTAATTTCTGAAGTGGTACATAACCCAACTCCTTTGAAACCATGAAATTAAGTTTAAAGATTAGTGTTCTTTATGCTGACTATTATTATTGCTCACTTTAGTTTATAACTAACGGACTTGTTTCAAATCACAAATGTTGTTCTTCTTGGATTATCGAACTGTAGCAAACATTATATGAAAGTTTGCATTGTTGAACCTTAGCGAACATTATATGAAAGATTATTTGATCTTGGCGTTTTATTTACTTTAGTATTTTGCTGTTTTCCCTGTTTTATAAACTTCTGGGTAATTAGAACTTATTTTAAGGCAAAAAAAAATAGGTGGAGCATGTAAATACTCACTCCACTCTACGCTTGAGGAGCTACTCGGGCCCCTATAAGTTCTGTTTCCTTTTAATAGAACATCAATAAAATATCTATTCACTTTGTGTTATTTTAAATAGGTTCAAGCACACCTCTAAGATTAACAAAATCGTAAATATTCCCTTTTCTCCCATACTTTCCAAACTTAGTTTAAAGCATCCCATCTTTCCCAATTGTCATTTTTGTGTCCCCCACTATTCATACACAATAATCCTAACACTAAATATTTCTACTTTTCCCGGTAATTTTATTTTGCACCACTTTTTGACTACCACCACTACTTCTTTTTTATTTCTCTTAACAGCGGGACCCAGTGATAATAATGACAACTACAACTTTATTTTAGTGAACGGTAGAGAAACATAATAAAATGATATCAAACCAATGTAAAAAATTAATAATGTTTTAGAACCTCTGGTTAAATTCGGATATTGAAGTGTCACCTCCATGCAGCGCGATATACAAATGTTCGAAAATAAAAGCAAACATTACTGCGATTCTGCAAACCTGCGGATCGTTCGTTTTCCCGTTGCACTGTAATATTTATTGACATTGGTAATGCTAGAGCTATGTTTAGGTCGAAGCGAAGCTCGCAATATGATTAGAAGCTAGTCAAGGTCTTGTTAAATGTCTTGAGATGCAGAATAATGAATCTATCATTTGATATATAAGTATTGTGGATAGACTGAATTTTTTATGTTGGTAAAAAGGGTAGAACCTGAATTTTGACCTGTTTCGAAATTGATACCATTTTCAAAGAGCTTTGAATCGATTAATCGCATTTCTTGTGTACTGGTAGAGACAAGTGTAAAGTTAAAAATTGTACAGTAAATTTCTAAAAAGATAGAGCAGAAAGTACGTGTAAAATATGTATTAATGTGTTACATTACTTTTATATAAACACTGTTTCGGAAACAATGTCAAGAACAACAACAAACAAAATTCGTTTTTTTTTTGGTAAAACAAATATAAAAAATTGTTTAGATAATTTTTTTATATTTGAAATTTTTCGTCAAAGACCAGAAACTTCTTCACACATATTCCGTAATTTTAAAATAACTTTCAAAAATCAGTATCAGGAATGTATTAAAAAACATACACTTATAACTTTTTATAAATTTATAACATTTGAGGGTTTTTGTCCACTACCTAATACTGTATTCTCGGTTAATCCAGCCGTAAATTAAAAAAATTGGTAAATTTCCTTTCCTTAATTAGGAATTGTGAAGTGTGATCCAATTTTTTTCCGCACATATACCTACATATACTGTTTTTTCAAACCTCTTTATTGGGCGCCAACTTGTTTTCATACTAAAATTTTACCAGTTTCTGCCTATGCCACACTTCTTGATGTTTGGCCATAATGTAAAATAAACTGAATAAGTAGTTTGGTATCAAATTTGAAGCGAACTGAATAAGAAATTTTTTTATGTTGATTTTATATACATTTTATTTGGTCGCAATTTTGTTCCGCCTTTTTGAATTCGTAACACAATTTTGCTATATCATACGTGCTTAGACAAAATTTGAAATTAACCTCATAAATAGTTTTTCAGGCTGATTCTTCTAATATTTTATTTTATTCACATCAAAATGTTAGCAGTTCATTTCTATGTAGCACTTTTGTGCAAAAATTTGAGGTAATTTAAATAATTAGCATTTTAGTGATAATTGTTTTAACATTTCACCAAATCGCCATTTTGTACCACCATATTGGATATTTACCAAAATCTTACCAGGTCATCTCCATAAGACCTTCAATTTTTGACCAACATTTGAATGCAATGCGGGTAAGTAGTAGTTTTTCGCAATGCCACAAAGTGACAGACAGGCAGACCGAAGGAATTGAGAAAACGTGTTTCTCGGCCTCGGCATCTAGAAACGATAAACCTGAAGCTATTTAAAGCTTTAGAGGGGGATTTTTTTTACCAGTTCGTTTCTATATCACACCTAATTCTCGCACAAAATTTAAAATTAATCTAATAAGTAGTTTTTTTATGCTGATTTTTTAATATATTATTAAGCCACCATTCTGTTTCACCATCTTGGATTCGTGTTAAAATTTTATCGGTTTTCAACGTAATACTTGATTTTTGTAAAAAATTCCAGGCAAATTAGTAAAAAGTAGGTTTTTAGTAATACTTTTTTATCATTTCATTAGGCCGCCATTTTGCTCCGCTGTATTGGGTTTTTACTAAAATGTAACCATTTCATCCCTTTATAAACTTTGATTTTTGACCAAAATTTGAAGAATAGTTTTTGAGCTATGCCGTACAGACAGACCGACGGAATTAAGAAAACAAGTTTTTTGGCATCTGGCAATCCTAAAACGTGAAGATCTGTAAAAACCTGGAAAGGTGATTTTATTCATGATTACAATACCTTCTTTTCACTAGTGAAGTAAAAATACTAAGTTCAAACGATCCGTTGGGGCAAAAGTTATGCAGTTTCGAAATTACCCTATTAAATTTAATACCTCTCCCTATGTCTATGCTGATATATGGGGAGATGAGGGGGGGGGCTCCAATATTTTGCTTTGTAGGTAAACTCTTCTCTTATCGGTGGTAGTATACCTAATATGCAGCTCTTTAGTAAAACTGTTTTCTTTGCCTTTTTTCAGTCATCAATTTTAATATGCTACGTCTTTTATACCTTTATGTCATTGCCAAACCTGGAAAGGTGATTTTATTCATGATTACAATACCTCCTTTTCACTAGGGAAGTAAAAATACTAAGTTCAAACGATCCGTTGGGGCAAAAGTTATGCAGTTTCGAAATTACCCTATTAAATTTAATACCTCTCCCTATGTCTATGCTGATATATGGGGAGATGAGGTGGGGGCTCCAATATTTTGCTTTGTAGGTAAACTCTTCTCTTATCGGTGGTAGTATACCTAATATGCAGCTCTTTAGTGAAACTGTTTTCTTTGCCTTTTTTCAGTCATCAATTTTAATATGCTACGTCTTTTATACCTTTATGTCATTGCATAAATATTTTGTTGGCAAAATTAAAAAATCTGTTGGCGAAATTTTATTACGCCTTCAATATTTTCTCTTCAGCCCGTACTTGTGACCATTAATGTATTCAAAGATAATAATAGCGGGACTTATCCCTTTCGTCTTTATTAGCTATTTTTATGTATACCATAAAGTTAGTGGGCACTTAAGGGCATGCTTAAATGCAAATAACGGAAAATGATCTTTTCTCGGGAGTGAAAAAAACTATCTTCGCTTTGTGTTCACCCCGCTACTCCTAAGTAGGCAAGCAGATTAAAGCACAAAAGGCTTTTGCTTTGGAACGTACATAGAATCCAATGGGAGCCTGCACGCTGAAGCTTCGCGAAGAAAGCGAAGCGAAGTTTGTAGTTTGTCAATATATGTGAGGAGTGGAAGAAATTCTCTTCGCTTATTTTCGCGCCGCAACGTGGTCAAACAGCTTTAGAGTTGGTATTGCAAAGAGATTCACTAGAATGGATCGAAATCATTAAAAAATGCGTTTATATTTTTAGTCATCCTAACTATTCAATCCGTTTATTACCCGGTAAAAAAAATAAATAAAAATAGATTAACTTATTTAAAATAACATTTCACATGTTTTCTCCAACAAACTATTTTGTAGCTCTGTCACGAAGTCAATGCTAAAACGTTTGATCTACTATATCTTTGCCTTGCTACCTTGAGTATCACCTTTTATATACAGCGATGACATAAAGTCCGTCGCCCCTCATCTAACTTTTGAACCTGTTGGTATACTGCAACGAAATTTGGAGCGATAATATATGAGTAAATTCTCTTTTTTTAGAAAAAAAACATAACAGCTTTAAATGTCAAGAAGAGAGCTGTGCGCAATTTCGAAACTATTTTTTTGTCGACTGATACATCGTTTTAAAGGTCTTTTTATTCTTAATTCAACCCCCGATTTTGAACATTTTGATTCAGCAGTTCTCAAATGATACAGTTTCGAACCTGCTCCCAGCTGTCTCCTTGAATTTTTTTTGAAATAGAGAATTTGCTCATATATAACCTTATAAATTTCGTTGCAATATACCGAGTGGTTCAAAAGTTAGGCGGGGGGCGACTGACTATGTCCTCACTGTACTTATGTAGACATGAGTAGTAAAGGCATGCTCAAAGCTTAGCAAGAAAAAACTTTTGTTTGCCTCAGTGCCCCTAGGATCGTTAAGGGGAAGAGAGATGACAAAGACGAGAACCGGCTTTTGTCCACTTCATTTATTATAAACGATATTATCGGAAAATTCGTAAAAATGAAGCAAAATTATAGAAAAATTTGTTTTGGCAAACATAGTACTTCCTCGCATATGTATGTACGTCAATAATTTTCTAAATAATTTGACGTGATGCATCGTTTGTTAAAAAGTTTAAATGTTTCAGAAATATCGTATGAATGTATGCCAATGACTTGACAACTATTTCTATTTTCAATTTGACTGGAGCATGGCATGTTAGAGGGGAGGTTGTGGGCGTGGAGGATCTCACATACTGTGGAAAGAGAGATCCTGATGTCCACCTATAGAGTAGCACGACCTTCAAGCAGAGTGAGGTAGAATAAGGATTATACTTTCTCAATCCCGGAAAAAAAGGATTGAGAGAGAAACAAGGTGTAATTTTCGAGGAATGCATTTGTTTGTTATACGGATGGTTCATCATTGCAATTCTCTGGGGCAGGTGTATATATAAAGGCCGGACAAACCCGGTCCAGCTTCCCTTGGGGAAAGTTTTCTTCGGTGTTTCAGGCTGTGTATGCCATTTTAATGGCAACAACGATGAAGGAAGTCATAGAAGGAATAGAGGAGGAGATTGTTAGGGAGTCAACCAGAGCTTAAGGCGCTGGACTCACCTATGCTGGGATCAGCATTGGTTCAGGAATGTGGTGGCAGGCTGGAGCAGTTGGCACGAAGTAAGATAGTGAGGTTGGTTTGGGTGCTGGGATATTGTGGGATTGAGGGTAACGAGAAGGCAGATGATGTTGCTAGACTCGGAGCCGCCAGCACATATGTGTGACCAGAACCGGCTTTAGGCATAACTAGGCAGCAGATAAAGACTGCACTCGACGAATAAGCGCACCAAGAACTGAGAGGTGAGTAGGACCAGTTTGAAGGTGACAGGCAAGGTAAAGACTTCATTGTGAAGCAAGATAGAGGCCGAACAGAGTGACGACACACATAAACGAAAATGCCAGTAGCATATTTAGAATAACATTTTGCATATCTCTGTAACGAATTCAATGATAATATGTTTGATTTATTAGAACCTTGTGCATAATAAACCTGCTATTTTATTACCTTTTATATACTTAAGTATTTCAGTTATTCCCACTCTAAACGAAAATAACAGTAATGTATTTAGAATAACATTTTTCTTACATTATACAACAAATAACTAAGCAATTCTGTCACCAACTCTGCACCAATAACCCTCGCACTTTATTACCTTTTATATACTTATATAGATGGTGAGGAAATGGGCAAGGGTAGGCTCTTAAGGCTTAGCACAAAGCTCCTTTTGCTCATCACAGTGTGCCTAGTTATGTTAGAAGCGCGAGAGTTGAGGAAGCGGGAATGTTTTTTTCCACTTACTTTATTACACATTTAGTTAAATTATTAGGAAATTCTGCTAAAATAAAGCAAAATCATTTACAAATTTAGTCATTCCCACTATTTGTGTAACCCAAAGCAACACAAAAATAAATAAAACTAACAGTATTTAGAATAACATTTCACTTACATTCTACAACAAAGTACTATGAAACTCTGTCACGAACTCAATGTTAAAACGTTCGGTCTATTATATCTTTGCCCTTAATAAACAGAAAATATTTGTATGTGAATACGATTATCAAAAAGGCTTATCTAAAACTGTGAGACTTTCGTGATTGATGGGTTTTTTTACTGTCAGCGGAACGTTATAGTGCCGGGTGAATGGCAGGTCCTTGTATGTAAACGCACGGACAACAACCTGTTTCGGAACTTTTACGGTAAAAAGAGCGATAAAACCAAAGATCGATGGGCTATCAGGAGTCCTTTATGCTTCAGTTATTGGTATTATCTTCTTTAACATTTTTTATCTTCTGCTCTAAGATATTTTAGTACAGGTGTATGAGAGAGGTATTCTTTTTTCTGATGGAAGATGTTTCTCTTAATGGGAATTAACATTACTTGGTCAGTGGTCAATTCAGTCTTTTATTGGCCTCATTATTGGCACTAAGGAAAGTAAAGGTTATTGATTATAATTGATACCCTAAATCTCTTTTTACTTTTTAAGATGGATCGAGAATTACCGAATTACGGTAGAAATATTTATACTTAAAATTGATGCTTTCCCGGCTTTAGTCAATTAAGAAGTAATTGTATTAGACGTGTCAAATTGGAATTACCACCCGATGTTTCGCCTTCAATTGCGCAAGGCATCTTCAGGGATTTTTACTTCACGAGACCTATACACTGAATGAGCTTGGAGAGATTCAGGCGACGCTAGACCTTTGGTTTCCTTCACATTTATAATAGTGGTATGCTAGTGTTCAGCTACAGCAGACTGAACATTTTCTTTCCTTTAATACATCGTTTATGTGCCTTAAGTCTAGTGGATATTGAGCGGCCTGTTTCTCACACATACACTTCTCCACAGGAGCAAGGAATTTTATATTTTATGTATATATAAACCTTCTGTTTGAAAAGGTACAAGATCTTTCGGGTATTGCAAGCATTGTATATATTCCCAAGTAACACAAATTAGCTGATGAGCTTTTTTGTCACAGTTAGGCATAAAAGACACATAAAAACCAGAGATTTGTCAAATTTTGGCAAATGATTCTTGGTTTGTTTTCTAGCTTGTTGAAAGCTCGCTTCAAATTAGATCTTTTGGCTCCAAAAGTAGCAGTTTTTAATGTAGATAGGCTATAGCATAATTTCTTGGCCAAAAAATATCTTTTATGGGGTAATTAAACCTCCAACTTTTATTTTGTAATATTGGATGGCCAAAAAGTAGAAATATCTGTCAATTTTGTTGCCACAATATAACTAGATATATTCTAGTAAGTATTGAAGTTAAATTATAGTAAGCATAGCTGTTTAAAATACCAGATTATGGCATTTTTAATCAAAAAATCCAGGCCAGAATATAAACAATAAGTAGGCATTTTTCCCAAATTCCAACCAAACATATTTTAGCAAGTATTTAAGTTGAATTAAAGTAATAATAGCTATACGAGAATGTCAGATTATGACATTTTAAGACAACAAAAATTGAGAGGAAAAAATATGGCTTTTGTTATCATGTTTTTGTTTTAAAATTAAACTAAAATTCGGTGGTTTTATTTCGCTTATTTTTGCTATAATATTGCCAAAATAAGCCACATGTTCAAATTTACGTTTATAATCTATAAAACTATACTTAACTAAACTGAAGATATATTTAGAAAAACGAAATATATATTATTTACCATACAAAATGTCTATTAAAAAGATTAGATATTTAACCTCATATCATAGAAAATTGCCGTCTTGGGGTAATCGTCGTTTAATCTTGTTAAGCTGGCTCTTGGGTCTTAAATTAGCCATTTTTTAGCGCGTACTAAAGGCAAACCAAGTAGGCATTTTTATTGGCAAATTTTTAGTAAATGTTGCTACATTTTGGCTACATTTGAAAATTATTGCCATTTGATAAATATTTGCTTACAAAGTGACCAATGTCAAAAAATATTTGCTTAAAAAATAGCTTTTTATGATCCGCCATGATTGAAATTAAAATTAAATTAATTTCCTAGCAGCCATTACTTGACCACTTTAAACAAACATGAACCCTTTAATCAATTTTCTTAGTAAAATACATTCCCAAGCTAAAAAATTTTGTAGAAATCGAAATTTTTAGTTTCAAAAAGGGGCGCGTGTTTTACATGCCTATCTTAGATTCTTTTAACAGTAAAAGTTCCTTCGCAAGTGTTTTTTGTCCCTACCAACCGTCAAACCATGATTTGTTATCTTTGCATTTCCTCTTGGCTCGTAAATTCTTACACTGATTGGCTCTGTCAATACTATTTCTACTTTGAAACAATTGATGATTTATTATACAATTGTAGAAAAGACAAATAATGAGAAATTATTTCGGTAAATTTCGGAAAAAAATGTTACTCAAATTTCGGTTAAAAAGAATTCAGCTAAAAAAGCATTTTTACCCCATTATGGCCAAATTATTATTCCCCACTTTAGCCATATTTCCGTCTTTATACTGTAATAGAACTGTTATTTTGGCTAGCCATTTTAGCTAATTAGCCAGGGATATTAGTCAATATCACAGTATTTTAGCCCATATATGATTATATGTGCTACTTGGGTTAGATATAGTGAAACATAATATTCTTGATACTAACTTAATAGGTCTAGGCTGGAAGCTTGTCTTACATACTTATTTCATTTTTCAAGGAACTTTTTATGAACAAACCTCAAGGGCAGCTATGGGAACTTCTCTATCACTTGTGGTAAAGAATATCTTTATGTAGGGCTTTGAAGATACTGTTTTAACTTCCGCTCCACTTAGTGTATATGTAGATGATACTTTTGTTGTTTGGTTTTATGGACAGGAAAATCTCCTCATATGTCTGGACCACCATAATCAAGAACATTATAATCTTAAGTTCGCAATGGAAATTGAATCTAATCGTACGATTCCCTTTCTAGATACATTGGTTCAGAGGAAGGAATGCCACAATAGGACATACTTTGTATAGGAAACCGATGCTTTCAAATAGATACTTAAATGCAAATTCCCACAACCATCCACCACAAAATAAATCGATTACTAACTCACTAGTGTTTAGAGCCATTTCGATTTCTGTTCAAGATTTCCTAACATCGGAAACATCGAACCTGAACCAAGCTCTGTGAGGGAATATTTATTGCACTGAAGATACTACGCGTTCCATTAATAGAGATAGTAATTTAACTCCGCGAAAAGATAATGATAAGGAGCCACCGTTAGGTATGTTGTTCTTCACTCAAAATAGGACGATTACTTCGGCGATCCCCGAAAGTAGTTGTATCTTTTCAAACAGAAGGAGCATATAAAATTCCTTGTGTGGAGAGTGGTGAAATGTATGTGGGAGAAACAAGACGCTCAATATCCACTAGACCTAAGGAATATGAACAATGTATTAACAAGAAACAAATTCTTGAATCTGCTGTAGCTGAACACTAGCATATCACTGGCTATATTATATTGTAAAAGAAACCAAGGTTCAGGCGTCGCGTTGATTCCAGGATTTTATAAACGAAATATTAGAGAATCTATTGAAATTTTTAAACATATATGATTTACCAATATGTATTAATGAGAAACAAATTGTTGAAACTGCTGTAGCTGAACACCAGCATACCACTGGCTATATTACATTGAAAAAGAAACCAAGATTCAGGCGTCGCGTCGGTTCCAGGATTTTATAAACGAAATATTAGAGAATCTATTGAAATTTTTAAACATACACAAAACTTCAATAGAGATACGGGTTACGATTTACATCAAACGTGGAAACCGATCTTATCGTAGGGTCACGGTTCGGCGAACACAAATCGGGTGTAAAGGTCCGCCTGAATCTCTCAGAGCGCATTCATTGTTGAGTGTGAAGATGACCCGTGTAATCGAAGGCGAAACGTCGGTTAGGAATTTCAGTTTGACACAGTCTAATCCCAAGAACCATGATAACAATTATAAATATTTACTGCTTGTTTTACAAGCAAAACACAGTACAAAAAAAATATCATTCCTTTCTTTTACAATGAAACTGAGTTGTAATTTTGAACCGGGTTAAACATTAAAGCTTTAAAGTTTCTGTTAAACCGCCACAACCCATTATTAAAGAAAATAAATTATTATCGCAAAATAATTAAGTAATATCGAAGTCGATATTTTTAAATAGAATACCCCACTTATTTTTTAAAATTATTTAAATGTCGCCTGAATCCAAATAAAGTATACCAAAAGCAGGTTCAATAGTAGTACAGAAAACCACTCTCAAAATTGGTAGACAAAGTACGTAAATTTTCAACTTCCTCCATTATGAAAATAACAAACTCTATATGACGATTTAAAAAGTTGAAAGTTGAATTAGGAGATCCTTTATAAATATAGATGATAAAAACAGGTTTGCGTCAGAAACATGGTCTATGATTGCTGTTAATTTCATCCCTAATTTTCTGTTCCGAAATGGCGATATCTCTTATTTTGTTGTATTTTTTTTATTATGCAGTGGGCCTAAATCGGGACTTTTTGCAATATATCATACAGGTATTTCTACGTCTGCCAATCCACAAGTCGTATTTTTTTTTTGAAAAAGATCTGTAAAAGGGTTGTGTGGTTATGATCTATACTATTTATTATCTTATTGGTAGTTCATCTAAGAAATGTTTAATTTCATTTGCAAATACAAATAATTCTGTTCAAGAAATAGAGATCCACTTGAGTTTGCCTGAGGATCTAATCTCAGTACTCAAACCCTTGTATTGAGTATTTGTTACTTTTTGCAGTGACTGGTCTAAATCATTAGGGTGATATATACCGAGGACAAAACTTTGGTTATTTTACAAGAAAAAGAAAAATACTTATATTTAATATAAAATCAGATATTTACCATCCTACTATAAAATTGAAATAAAAAAAAATGAAAGTGCTAGAAAAATTTTAAAGAAGCCTTGACTTAAGTCTTTTTAATATCAAATTCACCAATACTTATATAAAAATTACTTTGAGAGGCGCTTAAATTATTATAATTGGTTTTTGGAAAATTATAATGCTAATAGAATACTCTTCTCAGATGAATCTAGATTTACCAATCTTGGTATGTTCAACAGACAAAACACTCTCTATTGGGCTAGAGAAAATAAAAGACTGGTAAGAGAAAGTGCTTTTCAAGAGCGTTTCGGAGTGAATGTTTGGTTGGGTGTAGTAGGACTAAACGTTTTTTTCGCAGATCCAGCCCATAAATCATGAGTTGTAACGAACTACCCCAATGAACGATTTGGGGAGAATTGGTTGGGTACTAATGATCTAATTCGATGGCCAGTTAGGTCTCCCGACTTGACCCCAATGGATTTCTCTATATGGGGGTTTCTCAAAGAACAATTGTATACATCTCCCCCACCATCTTTAGAGATCCTCGAAAATCGAATAAGACAAGCTGTTTATATAATTTCGGAAGAGCATTTAAGGAACTTATTTACTGAAAATATCAGAAGAATTCAATTGTGTCAGCGACAAGGCGGTCAGTGAATAGAACATCTGATTGGATGAGTGAGTTTTTTTAAATTTTTTGAAATTAATTAAAAAAAGCAGATTAGCTAAAAAAACCTTCAATGATTTATATGATTTTTTACTTGGAAAAAAAAATAAAAATTGTAGTGGGTCAGGCATTTATCTGAAGATACTGACTTTAATGTCATTTTTAAATGTGTTCAGATTATTTGTTGCGTTTAGATTGAGGTATGTAATTATATTAAATATCTGCTTCAATTAATTTAAAGTTAAATATTTTTATTCAGTTGCGAAAAAGCCAAAAAAGATTTTTGTTTGTAATGTCATGTTAATTTTAAAAAATTTCCTTTTTCTATTTAAAATTTTCGATAGAATTCAAGAAAAAGAATTTTAAAGAACTACTGAAACGAATCCTAATAGGAGATGAATCGAAATTTTTGCATGTTTCATCAAAAAATATTCAAAGTGCTTCCTTTATTTGTCGTTTCGTTAGGTTGGAAATTTTTTGCGATAAAAATATATAGAGGGTTTCTTTTAAAAATTGTCCATCTAGGTCTACTTCCGGTTACACCGGAAGTGATATTCAACTGTTTTTCCAAGAAATGTATGGGTCCTAAGGACCTATATATTTGATCCAAATAACAATATACTTTCAAAAAATCTGGATTTTTTAAAATAAATTAAAAAAAATATAACAATTGACTTTGATATTCCTTAATTGCTTTGCTCCAGTCATTTGTTTCCTTTCATAACGGATTGTGGAAGTTGAAAAGAAACCTAAATAACTTTATATTAATACTCGTTCTCTACCTTTCTTAAAAACCCTGCATGTGTGTGTCAAAACATAATGACTCAACTTATACATATCACCCTGACGTATACATTCATTTCGATGTTTATATCCCTTTTAATTTTAACAACAATGTTCCGCGAAGTCAGTGTTGTAAAATAGAAAGAAACAAATACAATTAAACAATATACAATATTCCAACTTAAATTCAAAGACTTTATCGATAGCGTCTATTGTTGTTATGTCATTCCACATTTAATAGTTTTAATAACTTGTTTTGTACGGCAAAAACTCAGCAATGCATAATTGAATTCATTTGACAATGAGATAATTTCAAATCATTTGTAAATGAAGGAGGATAATAAAATATGACGTGCGCAACAAATTAGAAAGTCTCCTATGTGTTGGCTTGCCTTATACCTATTACATTATAAAACTTTAAACCGTTAGGAAATAGGTTTAACCCATTTAATTTGTTATGGTGCATTTTTGAGAGTTATTATTTACTATTGTAAGCTTTGTGTTATAAACATTTTAGTACATTGACGAAATGTTGATACATCTGACACATGACATAAGCAATTAAAAAAAAGAGAGAAAAGGAAACATAAAACAAAGTTAGAGAGGGTAAAGCACGAACAATTAGACATTAATTAATTAGCGCCGAATTTAAGGAATCTTTTGAGGGTGAGAAAGGCTAATGCTAGAGATATTGTAATCGGAGAAAAATGTATTATATTTAGTCAAAAAGTCGGTCAATAAATGAGTTAGTTAGGTGTCTTCTTACGATGAAAAGGGAAGTATTACGAGTACGTCGGGCAGGAACCAAGAAGTTTACCTGCCAGTGGCGGCTCGCGGGTGAAAAAGTAAGTGAAATGCAAATGAAGCAAGAAAATATCGCAATAATTTTTTTATATGTGGAAGGGGTAGAATATTTTTTTACGACTTACCTAAATTTTGTATACTAAATCAATTCCCCTATCCTTCATAGCAGCAAATTTATTTATAAAATCTTCATAAAATGGATGAGTTGCCCTAATCTACTCCAGAAATTCCTTTTGAATTGAAATATTGCCTAGAGAAGTAAGTTTTTCTTGAGATATTGTATTTCTTAAATAAGTTTTTACACGTTTGAGGCAAGAAAAACTTCTTTCCACTGAAGCACTTGTCGACGGTATTATCAAAATAAGAGAAAACACTTTATATGCTTTGGTTAAAATATCTTTATTTTCATTAATTCTTTTCACTTGCTCTTGCAGCTATATATTCCAATTACTGTCATTGGCAAAAAAAAGACCAAGCTCATTTTTAATCGTTGACTTTTTAAAAATATTTCCCCATATAACTGTAAAAAATTTTCAAACGGGCCAGTCGGAAAATTTAAACTATATTCGGAAAATTTAGCAGAATCTGCCAAACATAAAAATGTAAGTTTTTCACAGTTTTCTTAGTGTCATTTCCATTAAAATATGGTCCAATATTTCATAAAAAAGGTTTCTATACTTAGCCCTAATTTCTTCAGGTGAAAGCTTAGCAAGCTCAAGTTTGTAATGATTTATTTCTGTAATAGAAATTGCTTTATCAAACATGGTATTAAAAAAATTTTCATTTCTTTTTTTACAGAACGCCTCACGACAGCGTTTTATAGTTGATATGCAAAAATGAATGTCAAGCGATTTTTTTTGAAGAACGCAAATAGTATGTCCGTGATTGAAAAAATGTCATTAAACACTAATGCCACAAACGTGAATTCAAAATCGTTCGTCCCACCTAAAAATCTTTTCGCAAGACGGATTGATTTTTCATTAGATTTGTCACAGTTTGTAATAAATTCAAAGACGTCTTTTAATTTATTCCAGTCTTGAACAATCAAATTTACTAACTTCGAATTTGAAGACCAACGAGTTTCTGTAATTTTTGGTATACGCCTCGTAGATGCAGATGTAAGAGCATACGTTCGTTTGGCTGAGTGATGAAAAAATGGAGGAATACCACTAAGACTTGCAAAAAAAATTCGACATTTAGAAATATTTTTAAACTTTGCTGCATCATAAGGTTAAGACAATGCACAAGACAATGAACAAATACAAGCCTGCGACGAAATTGGTCTAAAATTTGATCCAATAGAAAATATAAATTTTCCGACGTTCTATCGAAGCTGACATTATGAAATCCTAAGAATCTCTCGACTACTGAACCTTCTGAATTAACGTATCTTAAAATTATGGAGCACTGGGAGGTTTGCGTAATATCAGTGGTGTCGTCCACTTGCACAGAAAAAAACTGTGTGTTTCATTTTTTATATGATCATTTAAATAATCAGAAATGTATTTAATTATTTCGTTTTGAATAGTTTTCGAGTCACCAGTAAAAACTTTTTTAATTTTTTCGTGTTGATCTTTTAGTTCTTGGGAACTTTTCGAATTGATAAACCTAAAAGCTTTTTAAAATCCCCGCTATTTATCGCTGCTCTCATCATGGCCGCGAAAGACTAACTCTTGTTTTGCAAGGTACAAAACTGCGTCAATTACCAAGCACATAAATAGTTTATTTAATCGGACGTTTTCGTTAAAATGTATTTTATATAGTTTAGCATTTTCTTTTAAAGTGTCAGCTATAGCGCTCTGATTTTTTACAAATGTTTTTAGCATTAATTCGCATTTTAAATGATCGGATTCATCAATAATGTAAATTAATAAACCCTACATCAAATACAGTTGTAACAACACCATAAATAAATATAACACAAAACAGTCAAGTAAACTGCAAAGGAACTAACCTGTTGCAGTGAAATCCGCGAAAATAAAAGTAAACAACCACCCCAAACTGAACGACACGTGGGTGTAGTGTACTGCGTTAGCAATTCACTGAGAGCGTTGTATGGCGTTGGTTAACATTATTCTTCCAAGTGCTCGACGTCATCGCGAACGCGTTGTCATGGCAACGTAGTAGGAAAATCGTAAACTAAACATAGCACCTCCAGCAAAGCCGAAGCGGTTTGCGCCACTGTTATAGTTGTTATAATAAAGTTCGATTGAAAGTTTTAAAAAGACATGCCGCCAACGGTTAAGTAAAATATTTATTCGAGATGTACAGTTTATATTTTGCCAATTAAGTGAATAAATGAATGTAAAAACTTAAATTTTAAGAGATATATAATAAATATAGTTAGATATTTGCTTGTCAGATTAGCAAACAGTATTCCAGTAAGCTTCTAACGAAACACTTAACAGTTGAAGAGTGTTACAATAACCTTAGTACCGCTGAAGTGCTGAAAATGGCTTTTAATAAAACCTAGCATTCTAAAAGCCTTGCATATAATTGAGTGTATTTATTGGCTAAAAAGATAGACTGCTGGCAAATATAACGTCTAAATCGTTATAGAAGAAATTCCAAGGATTGTGTGGTTAATCTTGTAAGTATTTAGAATGGGGTTAGGAGATCTTGTAAAAAGAATGGAGCTACACTTGGCAACATTAAGGGGAAGAATGTTAAAATCGTACCATTCGACAAAGCTATCCAAATCGGATTGTAGCGAGTTGTCGATCATACTAGATATCAAGAATTTTAAGTTGTCAGCAAACAAAGGGCAGCTACTATTACTAAGGCAAGACGACGCATTATTTATGAAGAAAGAGAATAATATTGGTTCAAGGAGGGACCTCTGAAGTGACTAGAATATCGCTAGTATTGCACCACGACACGTTCATTACGATGACCTAGATAAGAGCCGATCCATTTGTAGTTACTGCCCGAAACACCGATATCGGACAGCTTCTTTAATAAGAGTTTATGGTGTACACAATCGAACGCCTTTGATAAATCTATGTAGATGCAGTCCACCTATTGATCTGCTTCGATAGAGGAGGGAAGACAGTCTTGGTATATGGCAAGATTGGGTGCTATAGAGCGACCATGATAAAAGTTATGTTGGTTTGGAGAAATGTAATTTTTGTAGGTGGAAATTATTTCGTCAGTCAAAATAGCCTCGAACAATTTTGAAATGGCGGAAATCATTGAAATACCATTATAATTAGTAACCTGAAATTTTTCAGCCTATATGTGAATAGGCACAAGGTTGGAAAACTTCCAGGTTGAAGGAAATATCCCCATGTCAAAGGATTTTTGAAAAATTGCTCTCAGGATAGCCGATAGTGTGTTACAAGAACTTAATAAAAGAGTCGGTGGTAACCCACTAGGACCCACTTCACACTCAGAAAATCTGTGAGATAGCAAAGCTGATGAGAAGGGAACTGATTGAAAAAAATCAAGATCGCGGCCGTCGGGCATGGAGTAAGATGTCTCAAAGTGATATGTCTAAGTATGCGCCAAGTCGGAAGATTCGGCAAACCAGAAGACACCCTCATACGCCCAGAACTCCAAAAACATCTTATATTGGTATTACCTGCTCGGAACATGAGTTTGTTGGAGTAAACGAGATAGAATAAAGCAGAGTTCTTTTATATTTTTTCTACTGTATGTTTTTTCCTCAAATAAGTCTTTGTAGTTTTCTGTTGAACCAAACGGGTATTTGTTGCACTTGACCTTCTTTTTGGGTACAAACTCTGCCAGACCATTCGAAACTACATTGTAGAGCCGTCGTACGATTTCGTTAATATCGTCACAACTCTCTAGAAAGGATCAGTCGGTTTCTGTAAAAAAATAATTGAGTCAAAGTCAACAAAGAGGGAAAGCCCTCAATTTTCTTTAATTTTTTTGTTTATAAAGACTCTTTTCTACTATACTGTCTGTTGACAGGGTTGCGTTATGGGGTTTGTTTCTCCTGCATCGAAGGATCTTTTTGATGCTCAGAATATTCAGTACATTTTTAAGAGAAAGCCTAAATATTTTTGAGAGATACATTTTATTCCTTAAAAAAATCTTAAGTGTTATTTAAGATAATTTTATTTCTATCTGTATTTAAATTTTTGACTTGGAACGGAAAAGCAAATAGTTAAATGGATGAGGGCTGTTTCATCCTCTTAAGCCTACCCTATATAGTGGAAAAAGTTTTTGACCAACCGCCAAATCTAGGGACCCTGAAAAGTGAAGATCTAAAAAAATCTCGGAGGGTGATTTTTTACGAGTACAATACTTCCATTTTACGGCCAACTTCCGTACTGTCTAGTAACTCTACTTACCCTGTACTCATTTGCCTGATTACTGATGTTTTGCCTAGCAACACTACTATATCATAAAATGTGGTATTTGAGTGTAGTGGAATTCTATACGAGGAAGTTGTGGGTAAAGGTGAATTTGCCGATTTTTTACTTCCCTCGTTAAAGGGAAGTATTGTAATCGTGAAAAAAAACACCCTCCCAGGTTTTTATAGATCTTCGCATTTTAGGATCCCTAAATGCCAAAAAACATATTTTCTCATCGGTCTGTTCGCGGCATAGCTAAAAAACATCTCATCCTATTGACTTGAAATTTTGGTCAAAAACTGAGGGTCATATAGGGATGAAATGGTAACATTTTGGTAAAAATCTAATATCGCGGGACAAAATGGCGGCCTAGTGAAATGTTAAATAAATATTACTAAAAATCTACTTATCCAATTTACGTGAAATTTTGCACAAAAATCAAGTATTAAGTAAGAATTAATTGGTAAAATTTCGGTACGGTACGGTACGGTTTCGGACAAAAGAAAATGGTTGCTTCATAAATTATTTAAAAAATCAACTTGAATTAACTACTTCTTAGATTATTTTCAAATTTTCGTAAGCTTTAAGTGTGATATAGAGATAAACTAATAAAATTGTGATACGAATACGAACAAAATAACGGCCAAATAAAATAAATCTTCTTATTCAATTGAGTTCAAATTGTGCTTACAATTTAAATGTGATATAGGGATAAACTGGTACGAATAGGTTTTAAAAAATCAGTAAAAACTAATTATTTAATTTATTGTAAATTATGCCTAAAAACCAAGTGTGGCATAGGGAGAAACTAGTAAAATACTAGTACTAATCCAAAATGGCATCTATTAAAAATGTTAAGGAAATATTCATTAGCAGGAAAGTCCCAGGTAAAGAATATTTATCGATTTTTAATAAATGTCTTTACTTGGATAAACTTTTTTGACTGTTTAAATTCAAGCGTGCATCGTTAATCGCCGAAGAGAGCATCCTGATATGACTTAGAAATAAGAATGTTAGCGGCGTTGGGCATCGGTCGTCAGTGTCAAGAGTGCTCTTAGTGAACAACGGGCGGTTCCTTTGAGTGTCAGTCAATTGTTAAAAGATCCATATAAATACCTGGGTCGCCGCAGATCTTGCAGCACATCGACGTGCCGGGTTATATCTATTTTATCGCATATTCCGATGATACGAGGGCCAACCGCAGCTTTGATGTAGAAGGTTTTTCTTTGTAATTCGCCAACTTTCAAATAATTAATTTTGGTATAGGGCGGAGACATAATTTACTCCAATACGACTTCAGCAATTACAATATCGGATATACGTTGTCTCTGCTGTTGATTTTATACGAGGGCCGCTTTCCAGTGTAAAGCAGAACTTCATGCTCTCCTACAGCTTTTAAACTATACTTACTGGAACACATTAGTGTGAAATGAATAAAACATATGTGTAAGTCAGTATTGGATGCAATTTTTATCTATTAATTTCAGTTCTTGTTTAATCGGTCAAAGAATTCAAGCTAGGAAAAAATTAAGAATAAACACGAAATAAAACATAAATCTGGCCTCTCTTTGTAATTTAGAGCACCTTACTCCAAATGGAATACTGGGTAGTGGGTCTGAGGGGACAGGGGAAGAGAAACCAGAGTAGCTCAAGTGCTTGACGCTTTGGTTAACTGGAATGCTTTAATTATTAGCAGATTGTTCCTGGGTCACTCCAGAGCGCTTGAAACGCAGGATTCGTAAACGGCTAAGATACTGTACTAGTCCAGGTCAACACTAACGACAATGTAAGTCTCAACAACATGGCAACATCTCATATTGCCTCAACTTCTAAAGAATTCAAAAACCGTGGTTATATAACTAAACATGGTAAGGAAAATTTTGAATTTTTTTGCAATAAAAAAAAAACGTAATTATACATCAACTAAATAATAACTCAGAAAATTAAGCATCTTAAAATATATACTAATCGACCCATGATAGTTCTAGATAAATTACAAAAAAAAACTTTTTAAGCAAAAAATTGAATTGTGTAATTTTTTTAAAGTTTTTATAGACACATAATCATTGTACAATCTTTTGGACCTTATCAATGCGCCATCAAAAAAAAAAAATTAAATTGAAATGAATTGACCGCAAATGAAAAGTGTCAATTTGTTTGGCATCAAATCTAGGCGAAAGATGGATTTTTTTTGTAACAAAATAAAAATGCCTAACTCTTTCAAAACAATAGAGGGTTTTTGTGACTTTAGTATTCGTAAATATAATATAATAGCCGGTGAAAAGAGTTTTTAGAAATAAGAAAAAAACATTAGTTCTGCTTGTTATTCGATTTGAAGTGAAATCTAACATTAATTTCATATTTTTCGTATTCATTTTCTATTTCCCACTACTCCTAAATCGATAATTATATAATAAAAGGAAAAAAAAACAGGAAATTATCAAATAACAATGATAATATGAACGATAGAAGAACAAACTGGTGATATAATTGACAGGTGGGCTGTGGTGAGTACAGTTTATTATTATTAAAAATTTCAAAGAGTTGATAGATTCTCAGATCCTCCGTTTTTTTCCCTGTCGAGGGTTGGTCTTCAGCGGCAGTAGGTTAAACAATTTGTTTAACAATTTATTTATACATATTTCATGTTCCTTAAGTGTATATATCGATGACCTTAAGCCCTGCCCAACCTTTCTGTGTCTTTTAAGGATTGTGTTAGGGCTATCCCGTATAAATTGCAAAACTGCATTACTTAAAGTTTGAGTATCCAATATTGGTTTAGATCTGGGACTATCATAATATCTAATAGGACGGCTAATATTTTCAGAAGAATTTAAATCCTCAGTCAGTGGCTCTGTTTTCGGAACGGAATTTGCACTACATGTTGACAACGCTCTAAAGATTAATGAATTGATAATCGATGGTTTCTCAGGTCGATGATGATGACAACTAAAATTTAGAAATCCATTTGTATGTGTTGGTTTAGTGTAAACAGTTATGACTAACACATCAACGAAGGGAATGGCGCCATCTAACTTAATGCTCATAGTAATTTTTATATTCGAATGTTGTTGGTTAAGATCAGGGATCTCTAACTTTTTCGTTGTGTAGAGTCGCTAACCTGGTAATAGTCCACTACTTAAACTTATTTGAAAAAAAATAGACGAGATAGAGAGAAATTTAAAAAATACATCTTTTACCGTAGTATAATATATTATGGTATTCAGAAATCGTACAATGCTTTATTAAAACAAGACCACTCGGTAGTAGTTATTGTAAGTTGATTGTTGCGCATTTGCTTTTATCACCTTTGTAACAATTTTGAGTTCTGAAAAACAGACATAATTTAGAAAATGGCCCAATAATACAAATTCGGTAAATAAAAAACGGAAAAAACTTTATTGTTAAAAGAACATATAGTCCTTTTGGGGTCTAGTCACTGGAAAAATAAAATAAATAAACAAACTCTATAAATTACATCTTATACAAAAAGGCACAAATATAACCATTTTTAAATCCACCGTTAAATATATAATGTAATAAAAGTGACATAAAGCTTTTAAGTACAGATTTTAGCCACAGGACCTAAAATACACGAGTAATAAAAAGAATAAAATATATGGTATGCTCACACACTATCATCATACTTTTTTTTTAAACAATTTAAGAGAGTCTATATTTCTAAATATTTGTAGGAGGTGATTGTACATTTTTTACTTTCATATCAAATTGAATGTTCTACTAAAGTTGCTCTGGGGATAGGAAGTGGGAGGTTCAAATTCTGTTTAGTATTAAAGGCCCTTTCAGTTATTAAATGTCCATGTTTTTTATGTATGAGAGATACAGATTCATGTATTAAAAGGCAAGCAAGTGTTAAAATTTTATATCTCACAAAAAGTGGTTTGCAATGGTGTCGGGGCTCCAGCTTTGCACATGTAACGAACAGTCCGTTTTTGCAAAATAAAAGTAGAATTAATAAGTTGTTGGTTACAGTAACACCAAAAGGCTTTACCATAAGTTAGGTATGCATTTACAAATGAAAAGTAAGCTATTCTTGCTGCAGTAATGCCGAGCTCATTTGAAACAATAGGAAAGACATAACTCCCTCTTGCAACTTTTTGATTTAGATTATTTATGTGTGTCACAATGGTAGTGTCGTCCGCAAAAAATGTAAAAGTTCCGTTTATGTTAAGGTCTGTTAAGTCGTAATGTATAATAGAAATAAAATGGGACCCAAGACAGATCCTTGTGGCACCCCCCAAGATAACTAGACTTACACCAGTTATAGCATTTACCCTGGACTCCATAACGTTTTAACTTTTTGAGGAGAACTTCATGATTACAGTCCAAAGCTTTGGAGTAATCGCAAAAAACCGCAGCAACTGTATCATGATCATTTAAAACGTAATAATTTTTTTCTAAATAAGAAAATATTGCATCTCCGGTACTTTTTAAATTTTGTAAGCCAAACTAATTTACACCTAGTAGATAAAACTTGCCTAACTTTAGCTTAGCTTTACTATTATTTTTGAGAGTGTAGGTAATAGTGACATTGGGCGAAAGTTTGAAGGACATTCTTCATCGCCTCCTTTATGTATTCGCATCACTAAACCTGTCTTAAGGCAATCGGGAAAATATCCTCTTTGAAAACTATTATTTATACATAAAATTAACCAATTTAAAGCAGTAGTGGGTAAGTTTAAATATTTTTATTGACATACAATAGAGACCGGCTGCATTTTTGTTTTTAGATTTTATTTCTCTTATAGCCTTCCAAAATTTCTAGTTGGTCAGTATCCAAAAGCATCAAATTCTCTGTTATGTTTAAATGAAAAAAAAAAAAAACATTGGATTTTCAGCTTTTGTTTTATGTTTTGTTATTTTGCTGCAACAGAGCAGTAATACTCAATAAATACATTTGGATGAATATTAATTTGCAGATTAATATTTGTAGGAGGCCCATTAAGTTCATTAATTATTTTCCAGTTTCTTCTTGATTTATTCGATACGTTAAGTATTTCGCTGGAGTACATACATTTTGCTCATCAGCACTACTGGAGCTCTTCATTCATATTTCATATCATATTAAAAATTTGCCAGTTACGAAATATGCCAGAGCGAGCTACTGGTAGCTCGAGAACGACGGATTGGCGATCGTAGGTTTAGATGATCTAAAAATGTAGTTCCTCTTCATGTAGCCATATTACAAATCGACACATCTAAACAAATATATGAGATGTAAAGAAAGAGAACTTAAAGAGGTTTTATTGAAAGATTTCATAAAGATGTTCGTTACAACAGGAGATACCGCAGGCCCGTGGCCACGCCTGATGTATGCTCATAAAAAGTACCTAGAAAAATTAAACATGTGGACGTTAAGCATTTTCTAATCAGTTCAATTAACACCGGATTAAGATATGATCAAAATTGACTAAATTGTCGCTGGGATCTGAAGTAAAAACTTTAAGATCCGTACTAAATGTTTGGTGTTCCGATATAATAATTCGATCGTTCTGTAAAATTGCTAAATATTTTGTGAGTTGGTAAACTTATTGTATTGACGAGGGGGCGTAACGTACGGTGGCTTTATTTATAGTTCTGATAGTCCGTAAGGAATTTTTGAACTGCTTGGATGCAATTTCTTCTTCTCTAGGTCAGGAAGATCCAAGGCAGTGACTAGGTTGCAGATTCTCCTTTCAATTTTCTTAATTGGATTTGTTCGTAATGTGCTATACCTGTCATACTGATGTGTGTATTTTGCTACATAGTTCTTCTTGTCCATGACAACCGTTGCATTTCCTCTATTTGCAAGTCTTTTTTGCTGTTCTTTCGGTGGCTGACAAGTTGGTTTTTATAGGTTTATAGCTACGAACCATCTTCACAGGTTCGTACCGAACTGAATCCGCCTGATCTTAAGGTAGTTTTTTAATGTTAGCCTCTACACTCGCTATTATTTTTAATACTGAAATGGTTTTTAAAACAGTTACAAAGTTATGTCCTTTACAGATAAGATGAATGAAACAAATAATAAGTTAATTGCAGTCTTCTGTAGTGGCTGCACTGGTTGGTGTTTCAAACATCTTCTGCTGCTTTGCAGTTAATTGCTGGTAAATTCTTTCAGCTTGCTGGAAGCTCATTATTTCCAATGTAGAACAGGTACGAGTCGTTGAGCACAAGTCTATGGGTATGAATACCTACACTTTAATTACTGGAGCTCATTTAGTGTTTTGGTCTCGGGCAGTGAAGTACCCTGAAGGTGTCTCGTGCAATTGCAGGCGAAACGCCGGAAAGTAACTCTAATTCGGCACGGTCTAAACCCAAGACCCATGTTTTCTTAATTTACTCTGGCCATGAAAGTTTTCCTAAAATCAGATTGTTGCCAATTCTAATCTTTTAAAATTCTAAGATATTTAAGCTTACCGTTGTTATTTTATGATCGTAATAGTATTATATTGCCATATAGTATTAGTAGGGTAAATGCTCAACAATATGTCATTTTCTAAATAGAAAAAATATACAGTGTGAACATCTAACATGGAATACATTCTGTAATTAGATTAAGTAGATTTTCCTAAAAATCGCTCACAGACGTGAAACATTATATTTCCTTCCCCAATGTATGAAGCAAAATACACTGATACAGGGTGAGCCAAAAAAGAGTAATCATGTCCAGGATTATTTTTGAAATTAAAAGCCCGAATTTTTTAGTCATACTTTCAAAAACGCCTAAAGTTGCATAGCATGCTGCCAAGTTTAACTTTTCCACCTTAAACCATCGAACTCACAAATATTTTTAATCTTTTTTTAAAGGTATTGTTCGTTCATTTGCTGGTAGCAACCTAGTTGTAAATAAAATTAATTTCTTGCATTATGAATAGTAATCTTCAAGTCAAAAAATTCGGTTCAATTTTTTGGCTACATAAAAAATGTATCGAATACTTTTGATTGTTGAAATTAGTACCTAACTGTCTTTATGAACTGACTTAAGTGATATTGACTCTAGCATATTTCAAAATTGTGTACAAAATCGGGCATAATATGCACCCTTTAACAGAAGTAGAACTCAACAGGAATATTTAGGGAAAAACACCCAGGCTTGCCCCCAATAAGTCAAATGACGATAAGCAAAACTGAGAAAATATTATGAGAAAATTAACATGTATAATCTACATCTACTAACAGGCAATCTGCACTGGAGGATAATACGAAATTGATTGTAATGTTAACAATTGAAAAACATGCGTTCATTGAGACAAATCAGCTATTGTATCTCAAACCCCTCTAATAAACACCCTTAAAGAATGCAAGTATCTCCCTTACAAATTACAACTTGTACAGGAATTGGCAGAAGATGAACAGTTTGTACAGGAATTGGCCGAAGATGACTCATATAGGAAGTTTTTTTAATTGACATAGAAGTGTGGTAAACTCAAAAAACATATTATTTTTTCTACGTTATGTTATATGGCCATGTAAATTGACAAAATGCCTTTATTGGACTGATAGGAATCCCCATTGGATGAGGTACATACATACCCAATCGTCTCTAAAAATTAATGTTTGGGCTTGGAATTACTGAGAATAGAGTAATTCGCACATATTTTTTGACAATAATTTAACTAAAGACCGATTTTTGTCATTTTTACATTTCTACAGCAAGAGCTTGTTCCAAATTTGGCAGTTTGGGATAATTCTTATTTCTACAGCAAGAACTTGTTCCAGATTTGACAGGTTGGTTTCCCATAAGTGTTAAATGCGAATAATCGTGATTATCTAATCCAAATATTTCCAAATAGACGGATTGGCTAATACCACGACTTTCATTGGGAGAAATAATGTTAATATATTTTTGTTTCACGATACATCAACGTCACAACAAGGATAAGATTATCCCAACTGAAGTCAGGAGTTAACAGTGTAATTTAATTATGTTCGTGATATTAGCCAGCGGAGTAGTTGTTTTTGTAATTCCATTTGTGCCTTTGCCCTACACGAGGCTCGTCTGACGAGCTCTGATAAAAGCGAAATTGCGATCGTCGTTTGACTGAAATTGATCGTTGTACCTGACGCATTGCAGAACAGGGATAATGTTATCCTTGTTGTGACGTTGGTGAAATTTAAAACAAAAATATATTAACAGACCCCGAGAATTGGAAAAAGTCTGAAAGAGACCTGTTTATAATTCTATTAAGTAAAACACAAATATAATCATTATTGTTGTAAATGTGCTTTGTTGTTTTATATTTTTTTCTTATTATGTACTTGGATTTGTTGTTTTAAATGTGTTAAGATCCGATGATGCTTGCAAGAACGAAACACGTGCCACCTTAGGTTTTTTTAAAATATTTGTTTTGACCGAGACCAAGACTTTGTGTGTTATTTAATAAAAACCCCGAGAATATTGAGATGTTAAGAGAATGAGTAATATATGAGTGTGGCTTGTTACACCAGAGGATATTCAGAATGTGAGAAAATAATTTTATTTAAGACTAGGTTACTGCCAGTAAGTAAATAGTGAATGGAGAACATTTTAAATATCTTCTAAAATATATGTAATACATTTTGTTAAATATATTTTTGAATTCTGGCTAATTTCTACTCGATCTGTATAAGAAACGGTTAAGGGTGAAAAGTTATGCTCGGCACCTTAAGGCCTTCTTTAAAAGTATGTCAAAAAATACGGGGTTTCCATTAAAAAAGAAAAAGTTGGACATGATACTCGATTTTTTGGCTCATTCTGTATGCACGCACAATATCACAGAATGCAATGGCGTGAAGATGAGAAAATATAACATTGCCCTCGTATAAGTCAGAAGAAGCCAAGATTTATAAAAGATCCGATCGGCGATTAGTATCTTGAATGTGGTGCTTAAACGTCAATCGATTTGACTATTTGATGTATCGCTCCGTGCCGCTGGTCGGCTTAAAACGTTTCGGTGTTCATGTTGTAAGTCGGCTATTTCTTGTAGCTTTAAATATTTTTATATTAAGTTATAAGATTCGAAAAATATTTTGATAGATCGTGGGAACACAGGATATACAAGCTCGTGGTTTTTCCAAGTTGCAGTTAATCTTTGAACTATACAAATGAATTCAGAATATTGTCATATATGATAACTCTCTCCCCCCACAGTAAAACGTGGGAAGGAGACCAATAGGAAGAGAAAGGGACATCATAAAACGTAATAAAGATGACGTTGTTGATATTAGGCAAATAAAACTGTCAAAAAATTGGTTATATTTTGCTTGTTACTTGTTGTACATTCTAAATGAAAGATTTAATTCTTAAAAACTTTTCAGAAACTTTTATTGGGCGCCATTTTGTACCACGATATTGGGTTAGTACCAATATTTTACCAGTTGCTATCTATGCCTCATCTGATGTTTGAGCATAATTTAAAATAAATTGAGTAAGCAGTTGAGTTAACACTAATTTTTTTAAGAACGCCATTTTATTCCCTCATGTTGAATTCGTATAATACATTTAATTTTTGTGCAAAAAGTCAGTCGAATAAGAAGATTTGAATATTTGCACATTGTAATAAGTAGTTTTTTTTTAAATATTTCCTTAAACTGCCATTTTGGAACTGTACCAAAATGTTACCAGTGTATGTGACGGTTTTTTGTGTGCAAAATTTGAGGTAAATGGGATAATTAGTTTTATAATAATAATGTTTTTAACATTTCACTAAGCCGCCATTTTGTTGCGTTGGCTTTTTACCACCACGTTGTTCCGTGGATTTTTACCAAAATATATTAGGCCATAAGACCCTTAATTCTGACAAAAATTTGACGTTAATACGGTAGTAGCCGCGAACTGACAGATATACAGATAGACCGACGGAGTGAAGAAAATCAGCTTTTTTGGAATCTAGAGACGCTAAAACGTGAAAATATGGGAGAGCGATTTTTTTTTAGGATTACAAATAGTTTATTTGCCCGCCATTTTATTCCGCCTCTTTGAATTCATACCAAAATTTTACAATTTCATCTAAATTTGAAATCATTCTAATAAAAAGTATTTTCAGGATTATTGTTTAAAAATTTTATTAAGCCGTCATTTTGTATCGCTATCTGGGATTCGTACAAAAAATTTACCAGTTCATTCTTATATAATATTTGATTTTTGTGTAAAATTGGTAAACATATTTTGCCCATAAAAAAATGTTTATAAAAAATTGCACTAAAAAGTGAAAAATAATTTTTATTCCACTTTGAAAATTTTTACTCCGTAAAATCGGTGCCAAACTAATAAAACAGTAAGACCTTTTACGCGTAGTATTAGACATAATCAAAACACCGAATTGACTAAATACATGATTATAATAAATAATTAAGAATAAGTTTAGCGCCGACCTCACGGAGTAAAATTTTCAAGTGAAATAAAATATAATTTTTCTATTTTTAGTCCTTTTATTTGATGTCAGTTTAATTTTTTTATAGACATTTTTATTTTATACTTTTTAGTTTTATCTATTCGAGTTTTATTGTAAAAATCAGGTTTATCAAAATCCTTCATTGCATAATATTTTTTTCCTGATATAATGGTGAACGCGTAGAATCAAGTCGCAAGAGTAGAATATTAAAACACTTCTTGCAATATTACTTGGCGCAAAAAACAAAATGGCACCATTCCGCCATTTATAACATTTTTGTTAATATCGTTGCTATGAGACCACTTCGGTAATATCCTGAGTATCCTTTGAAAATGTCATCTGAATCTGTTAAACCATCGCCGAGTAATCGATGTACAAAAAAAAATGCCTGCCATTCCCCCATTTTTAACATTTTTTTAATGTGCTTGCTATTGGACCACTTCGGCAATATCTTGAAATGAAAATTTCATCCAAATTGGTCAAACTAACGCGGAGTAATCAGTGTATAAACATAAAAAGAAAACAACAAAATGGCCGCCATTTTGCCATTTTTAACAATTTTTTAATAGGGACCACTCGGCAATATCCTGAATGTCCCCTGAAAATTTCATCCAAATTCGTCAAACCATCGCGGGGTAACCGATGTACAAACATAAAAAACATACAAAGGGTAACTGATAACCTCCTCCCTTTTTTGACGTCAACTACAAATTATAAGAGGGTAGTCGGTTAATAACATTTTATACATACCAAATGTTCATTTTTCAGAAATGTCAAGTAAAATACTAGATTTTGAAGTTGCACATTTGCATAGTCACCCTGTATACATAAAATTACAATTGCAAAATTAGCAAATGGTGTATGTTTATTACTCATCAATGCTTTAGTTTGAAGAGGGTATATAAAAAAAATCGGTAAATTCTTTTATTCGGAATTTCCCCCCAATTATAAAGTATTACTTTTATTGGGAAGAATAAAATGTGATCCAAGTTAGTTCATATCATAGTCACAGTATATATGTGTTATATATACTGTCTCTTTATTTCTATTAGGCGCCATTTTGTTCCATCATATTGGATTCCTACCGATATGTTTACCATTTCCTTTCTATCTATGCCACACTTGACTTGATAATTTAAAATAAATTCAATAATATTCATATTTAATTTTTCTGCAAAATTTAAAAACAATTGAACAAGATTTTTTTTCGTTGATTTTTAAAAAATTTTATATGGCCGTCATTTTGTTTCGCCATTTTAAATTGAAACCTATATTATCAGTCTTTACCTACACTTTGGTGCGCAGATATCCCAGATATTAAGTTTCTGAATGGTTTTCATTAACGATCCTCTTGTTATGTTAGAGTGGTGGATTATTTGGGGTTACTGAAGATGCAACAATAAAGTAGCGAAACGCCGACAATTAAAAAAACATTTTTTTTTACTGGATCGGGACCCCAAATAATACACCACTCTAACATAAAAACATGAGGATCGTTAACGAAAACTTTTTAGAAACTTAATATCTGGGAAATATCTGCTGTCCGTATGTGCCCTGAGGATGCAACAATAAAGTTCCGAAAAGTTGACAATTTAAAAAAAGTCTTTTATTTTGTTACTGGATTTTAACCCCAAATAATACACCACTCTAACATAAGAACAAGAGGATCGTTAACGAAAACCATTTAGAAACTTAATATCTGGGAAACATCTGCGGACAAATGCGGATTATGTAAAGACTGATACTATGGGTTTCATGCTGGATATAGAATCTACATGTGTCCTGAAGATGCAACAATAACTAACCCCAAAAAATACAGCACTCTAACAAAACCACAAAAGGATTGAGCAGTTTTTCGGACTGAATTTTTAAATATTTTATTATGCCGCCATTTTGTTCCGCCATCTTGGATTCGTACCAAAATTTTTCTACTTGATTTCAACATAATAGTTTTTGTTTTTGCAAAATTTGAGATAAATTGGATAAGTAGTTTTTTAATAATAATTTTTTTAACATTTCACTAGGTCGCTATTTTGTTTCGCCATATTGGATTTCTACCAAAATGTTACCAGGTCATCCCCAAATGACCCTTAATTTTTGACCAAAATTTAAAGTCAATCGAATAAATAGTTTTTAGCTACGCCGCGAACAGACAGACAGACCGACGGAATTGAGAAAACATGTTTTTCGTCATCTAGGGACCTTGAAACGTAACATCTGAAAAAATCTCGGAGAGTGATTTTTTCACGATTACAATACTTCCCTTTAAGGAGGGAAGTAAAAAGCTAAATTTAACTATAAAACTCGCTGCCTTTAACTTCCTTATACTTGTATTTTTTTATATTATTATTACAAAAAGACGGGTGAACGGATTTCAAATAAAAATATATGGAAATACCAGAGAAACGTTCTCTACAATTTATCGTTTGACTCATTATAATCGGCCAAGTCTTTTAGATAATATGCGCAAACAAACATAAAAAAAATACATACAGGTCGAAGTGAGAACCTCCTCCTTTTTTGAAGTCGGTTAAAAATAACGTAAAAATAAGGTCGGGCGAAACAGACCGTGGTAATAACCCTGCCGCACTGTTGCCAAATTGTTTTTCATGGACTCTGAAGTCGGTTGTGCACCAGGGTATCTACCCTTCGTTATGGTATAGACGCTCCAGTGGGCTTTACACATATTAACAAAATAACGACACACTACAACCCACCAAACCTCTCTTTACACATTATATTTCCATAATAAAACCAATCTAGATCAAAACATTTTTTGATGAAAAAACTACCGGCATCTAAACATATTATAGGTACTGTGACATGTAGTGGAATACTTATACAATACCTTATATATGCCTCATCTTCCATCAGGCACAAAGATTGTTTAATGTGCTTTTTACTGGCTGGTCGTTTATTTCCACGGAGTAAAAACAAGTTTTGTCGAATGTTCAGCATGGGCTTCCTTGCTCGGTGGTACTCGGCCATGGATGCGGCATATATGTATTCGAATCGCCGTTCTAGCGGATAATTTTTTAAGTTTTTTTTTAACAAAACTTGTAACTAATAAAAATGTGGATTAGGCTAGGTTAGGATTGGTTAGGTTTCGTGTAAAGGTGCAAAGTTTCGAGTCTATATTAAAACAAAGATTTTTTGACATAACTTATAATATTGGGCGGATCTGTCCCGTTAGCGTCAAGTTAACCCAGGTCGTGTATAAATCCTTCATAGAAGATATAAACCATGATTAAACTCATAAAATCAGACCTCAAAATATCGAATATCAGATTTAAAATACGTGGGCGTTCTAAAGTGGTGTGATTAGTGGAAGACGAGGCGGATTTAAGGTCTTAAAATACTTATATTCAAACGCATAAACCTCTGCCATAACCACATAAGACAGTCGGATATCTCAATTGATACGCCAATAGTTCAATAATATAGGGTAACTGGACAACAGTTGGACCGGTATGTGAGACAGACGACTGTTCATAGTTCCAAAAATATTCAACAGGTGGCGTTTTCTCGGAGAAGATTATTTTCGTTTGAGCCCATTAGTCCGTAGTATTCATTTAGAGACGTTCGGGCAGGGAATATGTGAATTTTAAATGTTTGTCAACATTGGCAGGCCCAAGAGTTTTAAGTGGTGAAATCTGTGGTGAGATTGTGACTAGTTGGGTAAGGTAAAAATACATTTTTTCTAAGTTTCCCATAGGTATATGTCTAAAGAATGTGTACAGCCTAAAAAAGAATGAATCTAATGTTGTACCAGTCAAAAATATACTGGTCCGCCTTTCCTCTCAGATGAAGACAGATGGACCGTATGTGCGGAGGGCTTATTCCGGAGTGAAATGTTCAGATGCTTATTTACAAGAAGCAGTTCGTGCAGTAAGTGGGGGTGAAATGGGAATTGATGGGTCGATAATTTTCCAAAAAAGGAATAGATTGGGACCAGATTTATGTCTTAGTAAAGAGGCAGAGAGAAAAATTTCTGCTTAAATAAAGAAGTTACAAAAAAATGACTTTGCTCATACTAGAGATGAGGTAAGCATAATGGTATAGAAACGGAGAAAATGGAAATTCAATATAAATTAAATAAAGAATATGGTAAGTATTCTGGTTGCCTTTACATAGATAGATGTCTTGCAATAACTTTTATTTTTAGAAAAACAAGACGACAGTCTGTCTGTAGATTGTGTATATTATCCAAATCCAAAATTATAGCAGAGCGCTTTTGGCTAACTTGCCATCATCAATACTACCTACAAATAAGTACATCGAGTAATAAAACCTTTCACTTATAAAGTGGTGGAGAAGGCCAAAAAGCCGAAAAGAAAAGGAAAATATTGAATCAAACGATATAGTTACTCGTCAGTGAACAGGCAGAAAGATACATGGATCTAAAATCAATGTACTTAAAAGCATTTTACACGTAACAAAGATAACGCAAAAGTTGACGAATTTAAAACAAAATATTGTTGGGTTCTCATAGTTCCAGTTTTGTTTTAATTTCACTTAAAATTTATGTTAGGGTCAGTAACAATTAATGCATTGATTTTTTTGTCATTACTAGACAATTGTTTGAAAGCTACTTTTTATATATATACTTTTTCTCGACTCATTCAATCTGCTCACATAATGTTTGTTTTTTGTTTTGATTTAAACCAACCCGTATTTAGTGTTGCTTTTTGCTCAAACGAGAAATACATCTATTAGTCTTATTTTTGTATACATCTAAACATTTATATTGATTCTCGCAGTTAGTGTAGTTTATTGACATTACAGAGGTTTTTCTACCTTTTATGTCCAATATATTTGCTTATTATTAGTTAACAGGCCTCTTTAACCAAGGTTGCCAAATCAGTTTTTAACTGCCAATCTTTAAACAGTGTCTTTCTCTCTCTATCGTCACATTGGGATTTCCAACCAATCAAAGATTTGTAGTCAATTGGTTGTTTTTTTTTACAATTTATTTTATATTTAAATTTCTTGTTTAGTTATACGAATTAAGATAATTTGCCAAATTTCAATAAGTCTATGATACATAAGGATTTCAATATTAGTATAACTTTTTGAACAGTTATAGTTGTTTTAATTCTGTGTAAACTTGGCAACCCCGTTGACTGTAATTTTTTTTCTTTTTCTTAAAGAAATTCATCTATTTTTCTGTTTCATCACGCCTACGTAAAATATCACTGCTTTTTAAGCAATAGCATTTTTTTTTAAATTGTTTAAAATGTAATATTCCTTTCCTTTTCGGCTTTTTGACCTTGTCCAGCATCTTTATAATTGAAAGGTTATATTACTTGAAGTATTTATTTGCAAGTAGTACTGATGATGACTAGTTAGTGCTATAATTTTGGATTTAATTAATTGATAAATGCTTTTTATTTCAAAAGATAAACAATATATATATATATATATATTTATATATATATATATATATATGTATATATATATATATATATATATATATATATATATATGTATATATATATATATATATATATATATATATATATATATATATATATATATATATACTTTCGCACGTGTACACAGCCCTGTAAGTTTTCAATTTTAGATAGTTGCTGTCTTTAATGTGAGCAATCTCGACATCGAATAGCGAAAATGTATCAGCTGCACGAGCCGTGGGTGATTACCATTACTTACTAGACATAATTTTAACAGAATATGATCTCTATGGAAAACAGTGTTATATGTATAACGCCGACAAAATTTGCCTCCAACTTAATAGTAAGGCTGGTAAAGTTCTAGCTGAAAAGGGGTCGAAATCTGTACGTTAACTCTGATATGTTTTTCTATTGGCTTCAAATGCATTTTGTTTCTAGAAAAATGCTCGAAAAGGTTATTTTAATATTGGATGGACACACTTCACATTCAATCATTTTGGACATGCATGAATATGCTGACTAACATGATATTATTTCCCTATGTTTGCCAGCACTCACTACACAATATTTACAAGCGTGGGGTCGTGCTTTTTTCAAATCTTTAAAGACTCATTATTACAATGCATGCAACCGTTCCATAAACTTTCATAGTACCGCTTCAGGTGAAGTAAAAAGGCTGCAGTTTGGGAAATTACTAGGTGTATCATGAAATAAGGCAGCAACAGTAAGTCGAATATGCTGTATCGACATTTTGTTTAACTGGGATAGTCCCATACAATCCTTACGTGCTTCCAGATTATGTTTTTATATACAATTCGGTGTCCAATGCTGCAGAAAAGCATTCCACAGGATGTAGCAGTAGAACTAATTGGAAACGCCATTGATCAAGTAGAGGCAAGCATATTTAAAACAAACGTTGATGAAGAACCAGCTGAACAACAGGAAACACCTGGAAAGATACTCGATGCTAAATCACCCATCACGGAAACTGTTTTAAATGTGAGAAAACGTGTCAAAGAAGTTGCGTTGTACAATATCTAGGCAAGATATATGCAGAAGAAACAGGTGGGAAGAATCACTGGCAATGAAAACGAGTGTGCTATGTGCAAAGAAGATTACAGGGTCACCAAGACAAGATTAAGTTAACGGATGAAATGCCTCATATGTAGCCGCCGCCGCGCAGGTTGCACGAGGGATGCACATCCCTGGTAAATTTGTGTCTCTCATGCGGAAAACACAGCGTTGGACAAAAATAGATTTGAATTTATGCTTGTCCATCTCTCCTCCTAGAATCGGGCCGTCTCTCCTACACTATAGAAGAGAGATGGATTTTATAGAGTTGTACTTCTTATTTTTTATTTTCTGATCAAATATGAAATATATTTAGCTTTAGTTTCTGTCAAATGAGTGCCAAATAATGTTTTTGTGAACCTCTATTCTCTATCTAACGAGTAATATTTTGATTTTCAAAATGTAGTTCATCTCTCCTCCAGTTACCCTAATTGTTAATTTTAGCACGAGAATTGTGAAAACTGGGACATCTCTCTTGTTGGGGGAACTCTCCCGGAATTACCGTAATTACGAATCGTTCCCGAGCTATAGAATTTATTAATTTTAAATGTTCCCCTCTGATGCATTGAATATATGACATTATATTCATTGTATCAAAATCATCAATAATTCTAGCATAAATATTAGCTAAACCTATTCTAATTTTGTATTTAGATTTTGACTAATATTTTTATAGTTTGTTCGGAAAATATTTGAATTTCCAAAGGATCACTTGCTCGATAAATATTAAATGCACCACCTGATCTATCCCACGATCGGGACATAAATTGTTTGCATGTTATGCTCATGTAATAACAGAGTAGTAATACTGCAAAATAAGGCTAGTAAACATATTATTTATAGGTATACGTATATTCGTAATACACAATTTGGTATTGTCCCGTTGATGTAAAATTTGTTAGGGAGAAAGGAAAAATGTTTGAAATATCGTAATTATTGAAGGTATCGCGACGAAACTTGTAGAGCAGGACTGATTCAGAATTCTTGGAAAAAATATTTCGGTCTTGGGCTAAAAATTAAGTTCCACAATTATTAGTATTTTTCTTTACCTTGACGGCATGACAGGATGATTTTTATGTTTCAAATTAAATAATACTAGTTTTTTTACGTATTATTTTTTGTCTTTTTTAATAGAATATATTTGGTTCAAATTTAAAATCTTCTTCATCTCAATTTTGTCTGGTCAAAATATTTACGTTGCAGTCGGATAAAAATAGCAAAAACCGGCGTAATTCCTACTTCAAAGTCCCAATGAACGAATACCCATGACCAAAATATGGGGCGATAAATCAAAAGAGCTCGAAATGAAGTCGTATTCGAAAGTGACACCGGGACTAACCTAACAAGCGGCGTGAGTACCTTTTTTCCGATAAATTACAATTATCTCTTGTGATACCGCCGATGAAAAGGTACCGCGGCAAAAGAACCAGTCCCCCAAAGGCCATTAGAACCACGGAACCGAACTTATCGGCGATAACTTATCGTCATTTTTGTCGCGCAACATAGATTAAACCATCTCCGGGATTTAGACCTGCCATTATTTAAGCTGATTAATGATGTCTTGCGAATCGAAAAGTTTCTCAAATATAATTAGAAAAGTCGTAAATATAGTGCCATACCAGTTTGCGATTTTGCTTCTGTAGTACTGTAATCCCCTACCTTTGCGAGATAATAGTAGATGTTTTTGACAAGCTGAGATGGTTAGTTTCTGTCTCTTATTGCATTTAACATCTCCTTAAACCAACGCGGGATCTCGAGAGCAGTAGCGGTAGCGGTGCGGGAACAAAAATTTGTTCTATATTTACTAAGGTGGTTAATGGGAGCTACATGATTATGTCAAGTGTTATTCAGATAATATATAATAATTATGAATCACCTTCCTCAGATGAGAAAAAAGCTTTTGTGTTATTAGCAGAATCAGATCTCGTACGACAACTGCTCCCTTTTCTGCTGTCCCGCGTTGGTTTGAGTGGACTTTTAAAGTTGTTTGTTGAGATTTATTATAGCTTTTCACCTCCGACAAAGTTTACTGAATAAAAATATAAGTTGCCGCACTGGGCCGTCGGCACTTTGAAAATCGCAGATAAAAGGTGAGCCGCCTAGTTTCAAGTTTTCGATCGACACTGGCTCCTATTACCGAGCTGTCTAAAAGTAATTTGGCTTCGCGCTACGAATTTTTATCTACCAGGGAATTTCAAAAGTATAAATAGTAACTTTAGACAAAAATACAGTTATAAACGTTATTAAAATATAGTGAATTTAATATTAAATTGTTAATTACCTGCTAGGCGAATTTAAGAATATAATATTTTTATTATATAAATAAAAAAAATCGGTAAATTTCCTTTACCCGCAAATTCCTCGTATGATTTTTTTCCATTTGTTTAAAAGAGTGAAGGTGACTCGGTTTACTTTAGTACATAGTCACAGTATATAAGCGTTACATATACTTTTCATTTTTATTGGGAGCCATTTTCTTTCATGATATTCAATTCCTACCAATAATTTACCATTTTCTTTCTACCTATGTCACACTTAACTTCTGGGCATAATTTAAAATAAATTCAATAAATAATTTTTACATTGACAGATACGGCCATTTTGTTACGTCATGTTGAATTCGTACCAGTTTATCCCATTTGCACATTTAATTTTTCTGCAAAAATTTAAAATCAATTTAAACACATTTTTTTACGACGATTTTTTAAAACATTTACTTGGCCGCTATTTCGTCCCGCCATCTTAAATTGAACCCCACATTATCAGTTTTTACGTACTCCGTTGGTCCGCAGATATTTTCTAACCCCAAATAATACACCACTTTAACATAACAACAAGAAGACCGTTAACGAAAACCATTTAGAAACTTAATATCTGGCAAATATCTGCAAACCAACTGAGTAGGTAAAGACTGATAATATGGGTTTCATGCAGGATATAAAATCTATATATGTGTCCTGAGGATGCAACAATAAAGTTGCGAAACATCGACAATTTAAAAATAGAGTCTTGTTTTTATTATTGGATCCTAAGCCCAAATAATACACCACTCTAACATAAAAATAAGAGGATCGTTGACGAAAATCATTTAGAACTTATTATGTGGGAAATAACTACGGACCAACGTAGTATATAAAGACTGACAATATGGGTTTCGTGCAGGATATATATGTTATATATTATATGTGTCCTGAGGATGAAACAATAAAATAGCCAAACGTCGACAGTTTAAAAAATCTGTTGTTTTTTTACTGGATCCCAACCCCCAAATAATACATCACTCTAACATAAGAACAAAAGGATCGTTAACGAAAACCATTTAGACACTTAATATCTGGGTAAAGACTGATAATATAGGTTTCATGCAGGATATAGAATCTATGTGTTCTGAGGATGCAACAATAAAATTGGGAAACATTGACAATTTAAAAAAAACTTGCTTTTTTGGGATCTTAACATATTATTAGGTCATCCTCATATGACCCTTAATGTTTGGTGAATCCGGTAAGTAGGATTTAAGCTATGTCGCGAACTAATAGACAGACAGACAGATCGACAAAATTGATAAAACATGTTTTTTTACAACCATCTACAGAGCAGTATCTAATGGCCATATTGGCTCATATTTGTCAAAGAAATATTTTCCCGGAGCCTGACCAACTGTGTATGTGCCGGAAACCCGACCGTTACCCAGAATGTACCAGCCGGAGCGGGACGCGAGGAATAGGTAAATCGAGTCACGTGTTCAAGTGCTGCAACTTATATTTTTATTCAGTAAACTTTGCCTCCGAGAGAGCTTAGTGTTTTTCAAGTGAGAAGCCTTCTAGGTAACGTTAAACTACTTTAAATTTCGGTACGAAGTTTTTAACCCCAAAGGACGTTCTTAATGAAAAACTTTGTACTTCACTTATAAGCAACGTTCACAATTATTTAAGAAATTTATCAAAAGACTTTTTAGCAGCAGGCTGACTAAAAGTTATTACTTTCATGTTATTTTCTTATATATTATTATAAGAGTGAAAATTGGTTAATTGAACGAAATTAAAAGAAGTTGTCCATTACTGTCAATAAAAAAAATACAAAGCCTTGGTCTCAGCCATGACTGATTGACTGATGCCAAGACTTTGTTTTTTTTTAATTTTTTTTACCTAAGCAACGGCATCAAGCAAAATAGCTGAAATTGATAGAATAATCTAGTGATCTTCTACATTATCATGAAATTTATAAACTTATCTATAACAGGCAATACGGCCTCCGCCACCAAAGATTCATAACAGATCTTCTTTCTTTCGTAACTTGAACTAGTCCATCGAATTCCACGGACAAGCCCAAATTTTTGCCGTCAACATATCCAAAGCATTTGATCAAGTCTAGCATGACCAACTTCTTAATCTACTTCATGCCTATGGTCTTTTTTCACAACTTCGCATTTGGATTGCAAGTTTTCTTTTCAATACTAGTGTGTTTGTGGTGGTTGATGGCCATCTGATTTTCACAAAATCAATACAGGCATTCCACAGGACTCAGGGTTGGCACCTACCCAATTCCTCCTGAACTTTAATGAAATGCTTTCTTTTACCAGCAATCCTAATTCACAGCTATGCTGACAATAGTACACTCCACTCCAACATACAAATTTCCCAAATTTGTTTCTAAGACTGAATTTTGAATTGAATGAATTGATGTTAGGCGTAAAGTAATAACTTTTTCCCCCTACCTGTATTGTAAGCAACCTATTTTGACACTGCTTTAACAGACGTAACTGAAAGTTACTCAACAAGGTATTGGTTGCCCTTAACGACATCCCTAGGGAAATAATAATCTAAAATTAGCTTCAATTTTTGATTTCATCAACATATTACAAAAATCCCGTGATATTAATTGAAATGAATATTAATAGTACAATTATTACAAATATTCACATTATTAACAAAATTTGGAAACACGTTTTCTCGATGTGTATTACATTTTCTGACTCCACAGATCCTTCATTTGTAACCAATGTTTCTGTCACTGTTGAAGCACTACAAGAGACTTCTGGCTGGGTCTTATTCTATAAAATTTTATTCGCTACTTCTTTTTTATTATTGAGGCTCTCAGCTACGTAACTTTTCGCAATATTAGCGGATTTCCATCCACCATGTCGATTGATAGCTAATACATCAACTCCAGTATTTGCTAATAAAGTTGCCGACGTTCTTCTAAAAGAGTGTCCAGTATACAATTTGAAGTTCTCAAACTTCAGAAATTTCGCAATTTTACTTGGAATTGACGAAAACGTATTTTTCCCAACAGGTTGGTTTAAGCACTTTCCATTTTGATATCGCATAAAGAAGCGCGGATTAATAGTCGTCATGTGAGATCTTGTATCAATGTACTTTTGAATTATTTCGAAATGACAAACCTGAGTGTCGTCACTTTTTGTCACTGTAAATGTACGTGATATTCCATTTTTGAAGTCAGGAATGGTCAAAATTATGACTTCTTGACTTATTTTAACATTGTCTATTTTCATTTAACAGAGTTTATTAGAACGGCACGCTTCAGCAACTCCCATTACCATTACGACCTTCATCAATAAGTATACGTCATTGGGGGCTTCAAGCATGAACTTATTTACATCTTCCCTGTTAAATACATTCGATTTTTTGGGTCTATAACCACCATTTTTTCTTTTCAAAAATGCTCGAAGTTTTGGATACTTAGAAATATCTATATTTTCCTCTATAAAAAGGGTGGACTTCAACATCGAATACTCATACCATAAGCTTGATGGGGACTTCATTATAGCACTTTTTTCGTGGAAATATGACAAAAACAAGGTTTCTGAGACTGCAGTAGTCGTCTTGCTTTGGCACCAATTCTTAAAGAATTTATATGCTGCTTCATACTTTTTTTTCGACTTTTCTGGTAGTAGAGATAAACAAGCAATATTCGCTGTTTTTTCTATGCCTGAAACAACCATTTTGTCCACACAGAGTCAAACAAATCGTCTTCTTCAAACTTTTCGCTATGAATTGTCAACTTGACGTTGTTGATAAAATAAAAACTGGAGGGGGGCCTGGACGAGGAGCACCCTGTGGCGGCCCACCCCCCTGGGGAGCTCCGCGTGCTCGCCCTCGCGCTCTTCCACGTCCTCGGCCGTCCATGTTCTCTTCTCTGTAACAAAAAAATCATTATCAACACATTCCTAATACATATTACCCAGTAGATCTCTCTATAGAAGACTTAATTAATCCATATTCAGGTTTTGGAATGATTTATCTCAAAAATAAACGCCACTTTATATTGATACCCTAAAGCTGATTAGAAAAATAATTAATGACTAACAGTTAACCATAACCTTTGACAGCACTATTCAATACACCCACCTATTTATTATTTTTTATTATAATTACGTTCATTTGGTAGACAATATATGTTACAACTTACAAAATTTGAGCAGGGTCTGTAAAATTTATTCTTAAAACATTTAAATAACAGTTTTCTTTAAAATCGAAAAATGTGTGATTTTTTTCAAACTAGCAAGTTTCACTTGTGCTCCATTCAACTAAAGAAAGTTATGGATGTGGTAGTAAGTACCATTAATTTCGTTAGATCCCGCGGTCTTAGAAGAGAATGCTATCGAATGTAATGATAATGAAAATCCAAAAATATATCCAGCATTTTCTTGTAAACATACAATACAGGGAGGGGGAAAAATATTATATACTCTATGGGATATAAGTACATTAACCAGTCTCGAACTTTTTTGCCCGTCCTCGCTATCGCTCGGGGGCAAACTCGTCCTCGACTGATAAATGTTACTTACATCCCTTATAGTATAAATAACTATATCCATATCCAAGGACAACACTAAAATCGGAGAATGGGGAGCAATACCAATTGCCTTTAAGTAAGTGATCAAATGCTTGAATTCAAATATTACTCTTGCCTAGTAAGAATTTGTTTGCAGAAAGATCTTCGCTGGCATATCACCTCTATTACCATAGCAACCAGAAATTATATACTTGTATACTCGTTAAATTTCGCAAATCAGATCCAATCTTGAGTATTGATCACATATATGGGGAGCAGCCTCTCCTTTAATTCTCAACATCCTTGACTCGGTCTAAAGAAGAGCTATTTGCCTTGATGTTCCAAATATCACAAGAAAGCTTGCATCACTAGAGCATCGTAGAATTGGGGGCAATCTGTCTCTGTTTTACAGATAGTACCACGGGTTCTATTATACATTATACCTTTCTTGCTCATTCCTGCTAAGGAGACATGAGCATTGACCTACATGTATTGACTGTCTGACTGCAAAGACCCACTTTGTACCCTCCTTTATTCTTAGAATGTCCGGTTTATAGAATGGATTACCCCCTCATAGATAAAAAGTGATACAGTTCATTTTTCAGCCTGAAAAACTACTTAATGGACTGATTCCAAATTGTGTGCCTTAACTAATTGTGGTATAGAGGTCTAACTGTAACTACTAAAACTGATATTAATTGAAGATGGCGGAACAAAATAACTGTCGAACGGAGTTCATAAAACAATTTTTTTGGCATCTAGCGATGCTAAAATTTAAATATGTGTAAAAGTGAGAGGGTAACTTTTTCACGATTCCAAACATTTTATTTGGCCGCCATTTTGTTCGGCCATCTTGAATTAGTACCACTATTTTACAAGTTGATCCATATACCACAATTAGTTATGGTAAACAATTTGAAATCAAACCATTGAGCAGTGTTTTCAGGCTGAATTTTTAAGTATTTTATTAAGCTGCGATTTTGTTCCCCCAGCTTGGATTCGTATCAAAATATTATCAGTTGATTCCAACATAATACTTGATGTTTTTGTGAAATTTGAGATAAATTGGATCAGTAGTTTTTTAATAATAATTTTTTTTAGATTTCACGGCGCTATTTTGTTTCGCCATATTGGATTTTTATCAAAATGTTACCAACTCATCCCTTAATGACCCCTAATTTTTGACCACAATTTCAAGTCAATCGGATAAGTATTTTTTAAGCTACGCCGCGAATAGACAGAGAGACAGACCGATGGAATTGAGAAAACATGTTTTTCCTCATCTAGGCACCCTGAAACGTGAACATCTGAAAAAATCTCAGAGAGTGATTTTTTTACGATTACAATACTTTCCTTTTACGAGGGAAGTAAAAATATGCTTTATCAATTCCGTCGGTCCGTCTGATGGTTTGTCCGTCTCTCTGTCAATTCGCGGCTTAGCTTAAAAACTACTGATCAGGTTGACTTTAACTTTTAGTCGATAATTAAGAGTCATAGGGGGATGAACTAGTAAAAAAAAATTACATAGAAATGATTGGTAACATTCTAGTATGAATATAAGACAGCAAAACACAATGGCGGCCTAATAAAATATTTAGAAATCGCCCTGAAAAAACTACTTATTAGATTAAAATTAAATTTTGTGCTCGCATTAAGCGTGATATGGAGATAAATTGGTGAAGTTTATCTCTATACAAATTCAGGATTGTGGAACAAAACGGCGGCTAAATAATTTTTACATACCTCGTAAAGGTATTGTAATCATGAAAAAAATCACCCTTCAAGATTTTTTCAATTATTTATATTTCAGTGTCTTAAAATGCTGAAAAACATGTTTTCTCAATTCCGTCGGTTTGTCTGGGTGTCTGTTGGTTTGTCTGTTAGCGGCAGACCTCAAAAACTACTTGAAGCCGATTGGCTTCAAATTGACCTGCTAGCATTTTGGTAAAAATCTAATATGGTAATACAAAGTGGCGGCCTAGTGAAATGTTAAAAAATTACTAAAAGACTAGTTAACCAATTCAGCTCAAATTTTGCACAAAAATATTATGTAAGAATCGATTGGTAAAATTTTGGTAAAAATCTAAGATGGCGGAACAAAATGGCGCCTTAATAAAATATTCAAAAATCTGAAAGCCTGAAAAAAACTACTTAATGGACTGATTTCATATTGTGTACCATAACTAACTGTGGTATAGAGATCAACTAGTAAAACTGTGGTAGTAATTGAAGATGGCGGAACAAAATAACTGTCAAATAAAATATTTTTTATCGATTCCGTCGGTCCATCTGTCTGTCTGTCAGTTTGCCGCGTAGCTTCTTAAAAATTACTCATCAGAGTCAAAAATTAAGAGTCATATGGGAATGACCTGGTAATATTTTGGTAAAAATCCAATATGCCGAAAAAAGATGGCGGTCTAGTGAAACGTTAAAAATATTTTTACTTAAAAAACTAACTAATAAATAACAATTTCCTCAAATTTTGCACAAAATCAAGTGTTACATAGGAATAAACTGGTAACATTTTGGTATGAATATAAAATAGCAAAACAAAATGGCAGCTTAGTATTTCGAAAATTGGCCTGAAAAAAACTACTATTCAGATTAATTCCAAATTTTATACAGGCATTAAATAATAATAATAATAATAATAATAAATGTCTTTATTTTATAGATAAACAAATACATCTATATAATTATTTAAAGATAGGTGGCGGTATCCAACTACAGCTGCTCATACAACCACCCTAGTTACACAATAATAACATAAATATTAAATGTAAATATACCTATGTACTTAGATTTTCAAAGTACTATCCTAAAGAAAAAAACATATAAATTCAATGGTTACAAATTAAATATAACTACCTAATAGACCAGAATAATAATAAAATATATACTGAGGAGAGGTAAAAGCGAAAAGCGAATAGAAAATTCGAAAAAGTTATATAATTATTAATTTTTTTTAATTATTAATAATTTATTTAATTTATTATTATATTATTCAATTATTAATAATAAATGACAAAATGTATAAACATCCTTAGTGCTGGTCACGTTTGGTTAAAATATATGTCTTAACTTTTTTACGAAAGGTGTTAATACTAGAGGATTCCTTCAATTGGGAGGGGAGGGAGTTGAATAAGTTTACTGAAACATAACTAAAAGATCTCTTAAAAAATTCGTGGTTGTGCCCTGGGACGCTAAACAGACTACCATGTCGCGTATGGATGTAATGTAAATCCGAACGTTTTTGGAGCTTGCCGAAAAGATATTCAGGTAATTCTTGATTCCCAATTTTGTAAATCAGACACGCCATATGGAGTTCAAACCGCTCTTTTACAGTTAGCCATCCAGACTCCACAAGTGAGGGCGTTATATGATCAAATTTGCGTACATTATAACAGAACCTAAGACAAGCATTCTGCAATTTTTGTAAGCTATCACGATCGCGTTGGTATAAGGCGGGCCAAAAAACAACATTACAATAATTTAAATGTGAGAGTATTAATGAGTCTGAAAGTCTTAATTTGGTATTAAGGTCCAAGATATCTTTGTGCATGTATAAAAGTTTCAGTTTGCCATAGGTTTTCTTAATTAGAGAGGACACGTGTTGGGAAAACCTAAGTTCATTATCTAGGATTAATCCGAGATTTCTACAGGATTCGACAGGCACCAGTTCAGATCCATTTATAAATATTTTAAAATTCGGGTCAGAAACAACATTAGTATTTGACTTGCCGAAAACCATAAGCTGACTTTTGCTTTCATTAAGTACCAATCTATGCACTTCAGATACCTTAACTATTAGTTCGAGATCGGAATTGATAAAACTGACAGCAGTATTTATATTAGAAGGAGAAAAGGAGAAGTACACTTGTGTGTCATCAGCAAACTGATGTGATTTAAGATGTTTTAAATGTTTTGAAAAGTCCGCGGTGTATAAAGAAAAAAGCAGTGGACCTAACACACTACCTTGTGGTATACCCTTTGTAACTGGAACTATCGTTGATATAGTTGAGTTATAACAAACTCGTTGTTGTCTGTTACTTAAATAATTATTAAAAAAAGTTAAAGCGACATCCCCTATACCGAAATATTTTAGTTTAGTTAGTAATATATTATGGTCTAAGGTATCAAATGCCTTACTAAAATCGAGTAGAATGAGACATGTAGCTAAGTTGCGATCCCATGCTGTGTAGATATCGTCTGTTACCTGAAGTAACGCTGTAGTAGTACTGTGACTACCGCGGAAACCTGACTGAGTTGAGGGAAGAATGTTATGCTGATTAATATAGTTAGACAGCTGTTCGGCTACTATCTTTTCAAGAATTTTAGAAAATAAAGGCAAGATGCTAATAGGTCGGAAGTCTTTAAGCTGATTAGGATTAGACACCTTGGGAACAGGAACTATATGAGCAAGCTTCCACGCAATAGGGAAACCACCGGATAGAAGACACTGATTTATAATGAAAGTGATAAAGTTAGTTAAATGGGGTGTAATATACAGTAATATTTTGAGATTAATACCATCACAGCCAGTTGAATTGGTTTTTATTTTAGAAATTATTTTTTCTATTGATTCATTAGAAACTACAGTGAATTTGAAAGACTCGTAATTTCCAAAATATTTGTTAAAATAGTTCTGCTCAATAAATGTGCTGTCCACAGATGGCACTATTGGCAATGCATTAACAAAGTAATTATTAAAATCATTGGCAACCACATTCATCTGGCTAGACTTCGCATTATTGTCCGTTAGGTTAAGGTAGGCTATAGTACGCCAAAAATTCTTAGGATCGCGCTTAAATGTGTATTGCAAAAAAGCCTTCTTTTCAGCCCTGGTGGCAATATTAACTTGATTGCGTAGGGCTTTATATTCCTCCCAACACGGTGCAGTTTTATGTTTTTTAAATTTTAAACGGGCTTTGTCCCTCAGACGCATCATAAATTTAAGGTTGTCAGTTAACCAAGGTGCCGGTGGTTTAGATATTCTGGTCGTTATAAATGGTGCATGCTTATTAAAGAGAGTATTCAGTTGATTATTCAGAAAGTTAACCATGCTATCAACATCTCTGCATGAGTATATATATTCCCAATTAACTCCACTAAGATCGGTTAAAAAATTATTATAATCAAAATTTTTGAAATCTCTGTATGTTTTATAGAATGGTTTAGGTTTGGTTTTAGCACATTTAATTTGAAAAGACACTAATTTATGGTCGGAAATGTTGCCAACATCCAAAATTTCAGTGGAATTTATAAGAGAAGTATCACTGCACACTAATAAATCTAAAAGTGTACTAGAACCATTAGTTACACGCGTCGGATTTTTTACACACTGGGAAAAGCCGTATTTATTGAAAAAATTCAAAAGCGCAACACCGTTCGGGCTATTGGCAACCAACATATCAACATTAAAATCACCACCAAACGCAATAAAGTCAAACTGGGGTATCATACTCACCAAGGTGTCCTCCAAGTCATCAATACACAATGACAAATTAGTGTGAGGCGGCCTATATATAGCTCCAAAACACAACTTCTTACCCGCGCATTTAATGGAGATCCATAGCTGTTCGAGGGCGGACTTTTGATTATTTATTGTTAAAACTGTATATTTAAAGATATTTTTTATGTAAAATGCAACTCCTCCCCCTCTCCCATCTCTATCCTTCCTTACTATGTTATAATTGTGAATATTAACTCCCCCATCCTCCACACCAGGATTTAACCAAGTCTCAGATAGTCCAATGATATCAAAAGAGTGCTCAACAATCATTTCAGTGAATAAATCAAAACCAGCACATAAGGATCGTACATTAAAATGACAAAAATCTATCGCCCGTGAATGCATGCTATCAGATTATGTTCTTTATTTTGCCGGTCACATATTTTATTTAAGATTAACAAAAGGCGATGTATTTAGACATGTTTTAATACCAAATGTGGGTACAGCATTAAACATTAGTTAAAAAGCCATACCTGCATAAATAAATAACTTAACTAAGATAAAAAATGATACCTGCTTAAAGCAAGATAAGAACGTTCATACTCGCTAAAAGTAAGATAAAAAAACATATTTACACCAGATTATAATAAAATAAAATAGACTTTATTTAGAGTTAAAGTAAAAAGTTAAAGTATATATTCTGTAAATTCCCAAGCCACATTATAATATACCATAAAAAAACAAATTCCGAACAATCTTATCGCTGCCCACATGTATGGATATTGTTATATTCGTACATTGGCGATAAAGTTGCAGAGAACACTTAAGAATAAATGAAAATGTACCTAAAACAACTTGGATTTTTTCTTTTCTTCGTCATGCCAGTAATAGATGTTACCACCCGCAGACCACACTTTGTTTTTTCTATATTTTTTTTTAGCACTCACTAGGAAGTCATATCTTTTTTTGGTTAGGTCCTCAAAAATGGCGAATCCAGAACCCTTAAGGTCCTTTTTGGCACTGAACACTTCGTTTCGTTTGGATATAATGGATAAACTGGCACGAATTCAACATGGCGTAACGAAATCGCGGTTTGTAAAAACGACTTATTGAATTTATTTTAATTTATGCCCCAAAATCAAGTGTGGCATAGGTAGAAACTGGTAAAATGTTGGTAGGAATCCAATATGATGGAACAAAATGATACCCTATATAAATATTTAAAAAGATAGTATATGTGTTACTAAAGGACTATGTACTAAACTAAATTGGATCACACTTCACTATTCCTAATAAAATAAAGGATTCATAACGAGGGAAGTTTCGGGTAAAGCAAATTTACCGATTTTTTATATTATGTATCGAAAATTATCGTACTCAGATTAGTACATATATTGAGATATGTACAATATTCTTAAATATTTCAGTAATTTTCTAGTTAGGAATTTTTCTTATGTTGCGACAAAAGCCAAAAAAACTTCTTACTACATTATTACTTCCACTGACATAAATATATGAAGAAATCTGAAAAATTAACCCTCAAAAGACTGCGTACAGGAATTTTCCGTATGTTTTTCCACCCACCTAGAGAGTTTATTTGAATGGATACGGAAATGTAAATACAAAAGTTGTTGGGTTTTTTATGAAGATTTAGAATATTATATCATAAGTGCGAAAATATTATTGGAAATGTCAAATTTTGACAGGTTGTCAGTTTTTTTAATTGAAACACCCTATATATTAACATCTTTTTTTTCTAATTTCAAATATATATACTTTTAATATATTCTGTCAATTAGTTTTGGATATATAAGCGTTTAAATATTAAAGAAATGGTAAGGTAATTTGCGCTAAAACATAGTGAACTATGGTCAAGACAATTGCAATGAACGACGCCTTTTTGACGTTTACCGGTCAGAAGTAATTATTTACGAGCATTTTTAATATCTAATATGTTGGACGATGAGTTATTCGGAAGAAGAGAAACTCGACATGATAGAATTATTTTATTTACATGGTAAAAATGCATCGATAGCTCGTAACGAATATCATAGACAGTTTCCAGATAGACCAACAACTTGTAGGATAATATTAAACATCGCTAAACAATTGAATGAAAGAAAAATACTTAAGAAGAAACAATATAAAGTAGGTAAAGTGTTTTTTTTTCATTCAATTGTTTAACGATGTTTAATATTATGCTACGAGTTGGTGTTGGTCTATCTGGAAACCGTCTATGATATTGATTACGAGCTATTGATGCATTTTTACCATGTAAATAAAATAATTCTATCATGTCGAGTTTCTCTTCTTCCGAATAACTTATCGTCCAACGTATTAGATATTAAATTAAATAAAAAATTTTTAGCGCAAATTACTTTACCATTTCTTTAATGTTGAAACGCTTATATATCCAAAACTAATTGACAGAATAAAAGTACATATATTTAAAATTAGAAAAAAAAAGATCTTCAAGAATAAGATTTAATATACAAGGTGTTTCACTTAAAAAGACTGACAACCTGTCAAAATTTGACATTTCCAATAATATTTTCGCACTAATAATATAATATTCTTAATCTTCATAAAAAACCCAACAACTTTTGTATTTAGGACATTTCCGTATCTATTCAAATAAACTCTCTAGGTGGGTGGAAAAATATACGGGAAAACCCTGTACATATGCGGAAGTAATGAAACAAAAACAGTCTGTTTGTATAACATGTAACATATCCAAATCAGTTATCATAGTAAAGCACTCTCGACTAATTAGTCATCCTCAATGCTACTCGTCAGTAAAGAGGTAAAAGCAGTTTAGTTTAAAATTCTACAAGTAACAAAGACAAAACAAAAGCTGGTGAACACCAAAATCGCATTTAAATCAAACAAAATTGTAAATGCTTACAAGCAGCTGTATTTCACACAAGCATCATTTCATCAAGTAAAGGACAACGGCCTGTGTAAAAGACAGTTACTTTTAAGCAATGACTATTTTTTTTAAATGTGATTTGGACGTCAGCGTTTTTTTATTTCATGTAGAATTTTAAATTACTTTTATTTGTAACCATGTATCATTCTGCCTGTTTAAAAGTATAATATGATAATTGATTTGGATATTACCGCATCTACAACTTGAGATTTCGGGCCCCTATCGGCACTATCCCCTAAAAGCATTGCAGCCAGTGCCAGATTTATTATTGTCGCCCAAACGTATATACGGGCCCCAAGCTCGTGGGAAAAACGTGACGACTAAAAAAAGTCCTCTCTTCCATATAGCAGAAACTTATCCCCTCCTTCAAAATAATAATATATAAAAATTGATAAAAAAATTAATAAGGAAAATTATATAAACGATTTTTGTTGCAGCGAAGCGGCGGCCACACTGGTCGAATTTAATCAAATCTTGGCATAAATAGATTTTTTTTATTTTTAAAAATTAATTACAAAAACGATTATTTCAGACACTTTATCAATCCAGGAATTCAGTAGGCCATGCAAATGACACATACACTTCTGTTTTATTGTTATATTAAATGTCAAAGCTGCATAAAATTACGACATTTTTAGACGCGTTGATAATTAGTTGTTTGGTTTATTGGTTTCAAAGTTCGTTAGATAATATATATTTGAAGTACTTTTAAAAATCAGTTATGGAAGAAGACCACGAAGGTGTGTAGTTGCCAAAAAATAAAAATGTTAATATTTGGTTGTATTTTAAAACACATATAGAACCATTAAGTAGGTAATGTTATTTTCTTAGGTGACTTTTAAAAATATCAAAATTCAAAAACCAATTTGTTTGTGTTTTCACCACATTTCCATTATCGCATATTTTTTTCTGTATTGCGTAATATCTCTTTTTATTGAATACACAAAAAAAGGTTGCCCCAACTTGCCCATAAGGAATTATACAGTGTTTTTAAAAAGTCTTGAACTGGCTAAATTTGGTCAAATTTGTAAGATTCGCGAACGGTTAAGCTTTCGAAGATACATTTTTCTTTCTATTACATATACTTTTACCAAAAAAAATATAAAACCCTTTTTTCTGCTTCAATTCTGAATCTGAAAAAGAATTATTTTCATAATATTTTGAATTGTAAATCTAATTTTATTGAGTTTTACCGTGGTAGGTCTTAAAATTTTTTATGCTCGGACTTATAAACTCCCTGCTGGAGAGCTAACTTTGCATTTCAATATCTTGCACCTGACAAAGTCAAAGTTAACTTCTTTGTGTAGGGGTAATTTTAATCAATAAAACCGTATGCATTTTGTTTTTAGACCAAAATGAACCAGTGTTGTCAATGAGTTACATGAAGCTCTTTGAAATCTTTATAAGTTTCCGAGAAAAAAACCTGGACAGTAAATTTAATCGCTTACGAGCAAGAATTTTAGAATTTACGGGTTCTTCAAACCTAAGCCATGAAGCTAATAATATTTTAAATGGCTTCTATTATAAATTTAAACAAAAGTGGTCTTCATGTAATAGAACAAAAGATAGGTCTTTGCAGCATCATGGAGAGTGGCTGCATACTGTAGTTCAGTTTAAAACAAATTGTAAAAATAATAAAGGACGAAAAGCGCTGGATTTTAATTCCTGTAGCGAGAGAACCAAAAGACAAAAAACCAAACTATTGAGAGAAACATTTTCCCCGCAGCAATTAGCTTACGCAGCACAAATGAGTTATCGAGTCAACCAGGAAGTAGAAGCCTCTAAATTAATAAAGACCATTTGTGAGGAACCTCAAAAAGCTAAAGATTATTCCAAAGCGTTAAAAACGGAAAATTATTCACAACTTTCCTCAAATGAAGCTCTTTCTCTTGTGGTTGAAGCCAGATTAACAAAATTTCAATATAAACTACATAGAAAACAGGTGCAAGAAAAAAACTGTTATATTTATCCATCGTATGATCATATACTAGAGGCAAAAAGAATGTGTTATCCTGAAAACATACGTGTAACAGAAAGTTCTGCAGAAGTTCCTGTCCAATCTTTATTAAATCATACGTGTCAAAGACTTTTACTTTTACAAAGGGATGTTCTGCTTAATGTAAATAGCACAAATAATGATATTTTAAACCTAATCTTAGCTTGTAAGTATGTTTTTGATGGGTCATCTGGCCAGTCTGAGTACAAGCAAGTTTTTAATAACGAGTCGCTTTCAGACTCTAGTATTTTTTTACATCGCTTGTACCTATTCGATTAAGCCGACCAACTGACACCGGAAACATTATAATTTGGCAAAATTCCAGACCTTCCTCCACTCGAATGCGTCGCCCCATAAAAGTTCAGTTTTCACGCGAAACCCGCGAATTAACATTGGCTGAAAAACAACATCTAGACAATCAGTTAACAAATCTGACTCCTTTTAAATGCACCATAGATAACATTAATGTGTTAGTAAGTTTCGACTTACATTTAACAATGATAGATAGTAAAGTAGGAAATGTTTTAGCAGAAAATAATTCTACACAAAAATGTTTTATTTGTGGCGCATCGTCCAAGGAGTTTAATAACATCGACGTTGTTCTTCAGAGGCCTGTAATTAATGCAAATTATTTAAAATTTGGTTTATCCACTCTACATGCTTGGATACGTTTTTTTGAGTGTTTGCTGCATTTGGCTTATAAGTTAGACATAAAAAAATGGCAGGCCAGAAGTGAAGAAGATAAACAAAAAGTCAAACACTCAAAAAAACGTTTCCAGCAAGATTTGCATTTACGATTGGGGTTAATAGTGGATAAACCAAAACCAGGTTTTGGTTCGTCGAATGACGGCAATACAGCTCGTAGGTTTTTCGAAAATGTAAATGTTGTTGTTTGCCATATCGATGAACAGTTAATTCACAGATTTTATATAATATTGCAGACTTTGTCCTGTGGTTATGACATCGATATAGCTAAATTTCAATGTTATATAATTGAAACTGCACGAATTTTTGCAAATTTATATTCATGGTACCCGATGCCCACATCTGTGCATAGAATATTAATACATGGAGCAGAGACTATTGGTGCTTTTGAAATTCCTATAGGACATTTGTCCGAGGAAGCACAAGAAGCTAGAAATAAGGACATTAAAAGTTTTCGTTTAAATTTCGCGAGAAAAACCTCTAGGCAAGATAATTTACAGGATATATTTAATCGCCTTCTTGTTTCCTCGGACCCTGTCATATCTGGGTTTCGCAAAACACCACCCAAGTCCAGTAAAAGCCTTTTACCTGATGCTCTTAGGTTAATAAAACCACCTAATATTTGCAACACGCCTTTAAATTTGGATGAAATTTTAGACTCATCAGATGAAGACTGATACTATAAGTCTAAAATTTATTCATATTTAGGGCCAGTACCATGGAAATAATTGTTGAAAAAACTATTGTATCTATGGTTAGTATTCTCCAGATAAATTTACCCGGAGGTAAAAGTACTGGCACAAAGTTGTATTGGAAACATTTGATGGTTTTACTGATACTGAAAATACTACTTACCTTTGATCTTATAGAACAGAAATTTGACATTGTAAATTATTTTAAATTGAAACCAAATATTAGGCACATAAAAACTGTCAAATTTCTGTTTTATTAGACTATTATAGTATTCCTACTTACCTGTTTACCTATACCTATCCAGCTCATCTTTCAACAGTGGCATAACTAGAGAATTTTAAAAAATGAATTACAACTTAAAAATTTGGTCAGGGGTAGGGCTTGTATGCTCTGTCTCGGGTATACACCAGTATTAATTAAATAATAAAATAATTCATATAACATGTTATCCATTTAACATGTTGTTTATTTATACATACTTTATTTAAACTTTATTGTAGTTAGGCTAGATATTACTGTAATACTGTATACCTTTGGGTTTTAGTATAATAGGTATCAATATTAAGATATTTATTTTTACTTATAGTCATGGTACAAGGTAATAGCTTCTAGTGTACAGACTTTATTCATAGACCACCTAATATTTGGTTTGAATTTAAATTAATTTACCATGTGGTAATTGGCAAATGTATTTGTTTTTTTTACTAAAGTTGACTGTCGTTTTCATCACCCTGTATAATAGATTTTTTGTTAAATTTAAAAAAAATTAAATTTAATGAATAAATTTAAATAAATTATGTAAGTTTTTTAAACTTTTAATAAACCATAGCATGTAATTCTATTTATGCCAAGATTTTATTAAATTCGACCAGTGTGCGGCGGGCCCTTTTTTTGACAGGCCCTAGGCACTGGCCTCACGGGCCTAATGGATAATAAGTGCCTGGATATTATACCCGTTGTTTCCTTAAATCTGAAAAACACAAGAATGCGAAGTCTTCTCCTCCGAATTTGTCCGTTCCTTTTAGGTTCTTTGAATTTAGATCTAAATGAACTCATTAATCCATAATTCTCTTTATTTCTAATTGTGAAATGTTAAAGATGATTTTTTCTCTCCAAGAACTCGCCTTTACTAGACTATAGTACAAACAATTTGTAACAAAACCAAAAAAATATGAATTTAAATACAAGAAATGTCGTACCAAACTAACATTTTCAAAAAGATGTAGTGACCGAAGTGACTGAACCACACGAAACTAATTAAATCCAGTTCCAAGATGATTTTAAAATGCGGTCCTCTAAAAATGGTAATACAAGAAAACCCAAATTTGATCCAATGCATTTATTAATTTTCTAACTATGAGTTTATAACACTGTCCCAAGTCAATGTTTATTCTAATAGCTTTGTAACAAATAAAAACCACTCTACAACTTTTGGGATATTTAGTTTTTGAATCGCGAATATATTCTTCCAGAATTTAAACAAAGAGGTACGGGATACTTTGAATTATTCAGTTTCACAAATAACAAAAATTAATTTGCAAACATGTTGTCATATATACACACTGGATATGTCCCCACATATTAGTAACTATGTCAGATTTATCCTATTAAGAACATGTTTTGATCATATTATCGTTTAATGACATCTGTTACTTATAGTAATCCTTACACTTTGCTTATAGTATGAATTTATTACGTAGGTAGATAATTAGGTTGAATTAGCATAACATACCCAATATTGATATATGGAGATTTAGTAATATAAGATTATTGTGTTAGATGTATCACTAGCACTAAACAGTTTTAATACAAACTAGGTCTGTTTTACATCATGTTTGTTAATGTTCTTTGGTGTCTTACAGCATGCAAACACTACAAAATATTACAATAATCTGAGACGAAGTAATGTAACCACAGCGCCCGGACCCCATTAAAAAATTAATTATTCAATTTAACGCACACGTTGCAAATAAATCAAGTATTATGTAGGGATCAACTGGTAAAATTTTGGTACGAATTTAAACTGGCGGCCTAATAAAATATTTAAAAAATCAAGTAAGAATTCAACATTAAGGAATAAAATGGTGGTCTCAAACATATCATTGTAAAAACTACTTATTCAAATTATTTTAAAGTATGCCGAAAAATCAAATGTGACAATCAATGAAATTGTTTGTTACGAATGTAATACGTTGGAACAAAATAGTATATAGAGGTTGCTTCTGAGGGGGGAGGGGGTTGGGTTTGAGAAGACGAATAACGAAAAATTGAAAAAATTAATTAATTAATATAAGGACGTAGCTGATGCTGGCATCGGACAAGTGGCTCCTCTGAAACGTACAATACAGAATGTTAAACATTCTAAATGGTACGAATTCGCAAAAGACAAAACAGATAATCACAAGAGTAAAATAAGACTAAAAAAAATGTATGTCAAATAATAAAATAAAAATGAACAATGTGACAGCATATTACACGATAATAAAATTTAATAAGCAAACAAATGTCAGACAAAACATATACCAACATTAGATAATCACATAACCAATCCCTTAAATTGCATTTTTAATTGTAAAATGCTGAGTCTGAAAAGCTGAAAAGGTCATATTCGGGAAAGGGTCGATTGTAATTGTATACCAGTCGATCACCAAATGCACTAAACCTATAATTTGTACGGTGATATCTCCTAAAAAACAGCTGCGATTGTCTTGTTCTCCTAATAGGAACTAAAAATGAGACTGAGTGCAGCGATATTTTACAGTTAATCGCCCCGTTTAAAGGAGAACTGCACGCAAAAAGTGAAAAACCAGCGACAAGCTCTAGTCAAGTTCAAAGTAAGATGAAAAGGTACCTACGTATTAGAGAAAACCTCCTGCACGTCCGACCTCAAAAAATGTGTTGTGTATAGGCAATTTAAATTACATTTCGTTTAAAAATGGGTTCAAAAGGGTTCACGCGCTGCAGAAATATGAAGACATGAGTACGATTTACCATTTACGGCATTTGCGTCAAAAATTGGTCAACAAATGGTCGAAAATGGACAAATCTACTCCTATTTTATATTTATAGATTTGATTTTTTCATAAAAATTCACTTTTAACGCCCAACTATACATATTTCCCTATTAAAATCACATTGAAGCTGATACAAGGCTTACAAATGATCCATAATACTGCGTGAAGTTCCCCCTTAATAACTTTTGCAAGAAAACTAGAAGTGCCATTTTTCTCCGAAACTCAAGGGTTTGTAGGCCACAAAGAAGAACTCTTGCATTATAAGACAGACCTTGGTATGGAAAATTAAATTTAAATAAAAGATAATTTTGCAAATTTATTTTGAACTTTTTCAATTCTGTCAATGTGACACTAATATGAAGGACTCTATATAGTAGAACAGTACTCCGAACCAGGGAGTTATAGAGACATACAATAGCTTTAGTATCAGTGACATGCTTAGTATATCGTTTAATAAGGCCTAGCAATCTGAAACCCTATGTTACTATATTATCAATGTGCAAATGAATAGTTAGTTCTTTGTCAAAAATAACACCCAAATCTTTGAAAGAAGTAACAATTTCAAGACTTACGTTGTTTATAAAGTACGTGGAATCAATGGGATTATTGCACCTATAAAATCGCAGCACTTTACATTTAGTTATGTTAAGTAGCAGGTAATTGATGCTGCTGCACCTGTCGACAAGTCTCTCAATGTCTGCAGTTGATTGAAGTCAGAGGAAACTGACAAACATAATTTCAAGCCGTCTTCATATAAAATACATTTAGATATTTTAAAACAAGATACTATGTCTTTTATAAAGAGTAAACATAGAATTGGACATTACAACAACCTGATTAGAAACTGAACCACATACGTTGACCTGTTGATGTCGATTAAATAAATAGAACCTGATCAACTCAATGTAGTTTCCAGAAAAACCAATTTGCTGTAATTTTACTATTAGAACCTGATGGCAGACCAAAATAATGGCAGGTATTCCATCTGGACCAGCCGTCTTGGAAATATCTAGTGCCTTTATGTTATCACATCTCCGCCTCTGTAAAACGATGTGTGCGCAGTGATTTTCCAGAAGAACTTATGGGCCCGATCTTAAAAATTAAATAAATAGAAAAAGTCATTACTTTATTTGAGTTCAAGTAAAGCTGGCCTGGGGGGACAGGTTAACTTTTAAATCCCACCTTATATATGTCACTGGAACAAAATGCGCCCAATTTATATATATATATATATATATATATATATATATATATATATATATATATATATATATATATATATATATATATATAATGATTAAAAAGAAGAACTCATTAGTATTTTTATACAAATAATTGGAGGGACGGGGGCAAAACTGAAGTTGTGCTTTTGCTGACCACTAAATAACCTACTAACAGATCCGCTTTGTTTACTGCTTATTAAACACAAACGTTATTTTGAAATAAATATTTACAAACTGAATTAATAATCTAATATATTTGCATATTTAGTACAGTTGTTTAAATAAAAGCGGTTTGTTTATGTCATTATAATGAATATGTTTTATTTTGTTAATTAAGATTAGCGTCTAGTGTGTTAATAAATTTAAATATTAGAAGGATATCGGTGTGAATTTAAATTCTCGATTCAACTCCTGTGCATAAACCTCCTGATAACTGCATTGTAGCGGGGCCATGTCGGTATTCAATACAAATGTATTAGTTTCGCGAACTAGATGGAAAAATCGGGAAATTTACCTTTAGCCACGTACAAAATTCCACTACTTGCAATAAACAAAATATTTTTTTTTAATTAAATTATTTATTATTATTATAATTATTTATTTTTCAGAACATTATTTACATAGTCAACAAAATAAATTATATCCGTTATTATTTCTTGCTATTCAACACCTGACTTTTGAGTAAATTTTGAAGATCATCAGAGAACGAGTTTCCAAATAATGATTTTTTTTTTCATTTTGTGAGACCGCCATTCTATTCCACCATATTGGATTTTTACCAAAATTGTATCCTCTTAAGACCCTTGATATATGGGCAAAATTTGAAGTCAATCGGATAAGCAGTTTTTGAGCTATGCCGCGGAAAGACAGACCGGTAGACTTACGGAAATGAGATCAAGGAACTCTAAAACTTACCTCGCTATGAATGTTTCCTTTTATTAGGAATAGTAAAGTGTAACCCAATTTAGTTCCGCACAGTCAATTGGTATATTGTCTTTTCAAACGATTTTATTGCGCGACAGAATTGATTATATATATTTTTTGGCACCTAGGACGCTAAAACGTGAAGATATGTAAAACCTGAGAGGTGATTTTTTTCACGACTTCAAACATTCTATTTGACCGCTATTTTGTTCCACTCTCTTGAATTAGTACAACAGTTTTACTAGTTCATCTCTATACCAAAATTAGTTATAGCACACAATTTGAAATAAATCCATTAAGCAGGTTTTTCAGGCTGAATTTTTGAATATTTTATTAAGCCGCCATTTTGTTCCGCCACCTTGGATTCGTATCAAAATTATACCAGTTAAGTCCTACATAATATTTGATTTTTGTACAAACTTTAAGATAAATTGGATAAGTAGTTTCTTAGTTATTATTTGTTTCAACATTTCACTTGGCCGCCATTTTGTTAACAGGGCGTCCCCATATAGCGCTTAATTTTTGACCAAAATTTGAAGTCAGTCGGGTAAGTAGTTTTTTAGCTATGTCTAAGATCAATAGTCTTTGCTATATGTAAGCAATTTTACATTGGTATTGCCGGTCAAAAAACTATTAATATGTATAATGCATATGTGGGTCTCTCTGTGAATTGGGTTGCATTATGGGGTTTGTTTCTCGGGCTTATCTCCTGCATCGAAGGTTGTTTTTGTTGCTCAGAATATTCTTAACTATTTTTAAATTGGTAAATAATTATATTCCTTAAAAAAGACTTAAGTGTTATTTAGGATAATTTTATTTCTGTATTTGGATTTTAGTGAGGGATTTTATATATTGTTTACATGATGTCATTTGGAAGTAAAAGTATTTTGAATATGGAATTTTTGACTTGGAACGGAAAAGCAGATAGTTAAATGGAAGAGGGCTGTTTCATCCTTTTAAGCCTACCCTTTATAGTGGAAAAAACTTTATACATACCCAAAATTGTACTAGTTCATCCCCATATCACATTAAATGCTTGTCCGAAATGTGAGGTAAATTCAATAAATAGTTTTTTGCTATTACTTTTTTTAACGTTTTATTAGGCCGCCATTTTGTTTAGCAATATTGGATTTTTTTCAAAATATTATTATGTCATGCCCAAAGAATCCTTAATTTTTGATCATAATTTCAAGTAAATCAAATAAGTAGTTTCTGAGCTACTCTTGGGACAGGCCGACAGACAGACAAACCGATGGTATTAAGAAAACATGTTTTTCGGCATCTCGGGAGCCTGAAACGTAAAGATCTTGAAAAATCTCGAGGGTGATTACAATACTTTCTCGAGGGAAGTAAAAATCGGTAAATTTCCTTTACACGGAACTTCCTTCCTTATGAATGTTTCCTTTTATTAGGAATAGTTAAATGCGATCCAATTTAGTTCCGTACATACTGTCTTTTTAAAGATTTTAATGTGTTTCAGTTTCATTTTATGACACCAGTGGCGGCTCGTGGATTTAAGAATGGGTGAAGCGTAGCGTAGCTAGGTGCACAGCGACCCGGGTAAAAATAGCGCCGCAGGAGAAAATTTTTATATAGGTTGTTTTTTCAACCTTTTTATGGTGTTAATTATCCATAACTTTTTTAATACTTAGGGGAAATAATACGAATTTTTAAGATTTTAAATATATTATTTTGTTCTTAAAAACAATTATGTACCAATATCTTAAACAGCTAATTTTGATTCGATTCGATGCAAAACTGCTTCCGCCTTCGATGATCCAAACGCACTAATTTACATTAATTCTATAACAAGCGAACAAGCGCCTGCAGCCTTCAGCAGCAGTTTTATGCAGCTCCCATCTCTATTTGGCTTACGTATATTCACCATTGCGTTGCCATAGTAACTGCCGTAAATAGATCTAAGCGGAAAAGCCGGCATGCGGAGGAGTATGATGCGGAATTTGTTACTGCTGATTGTGATTCCTCAACGGGTCGTTCTTATGAAAAGGTGTTCAGCGCGCTACGTTTTTAAGGCTTAATATTTTTTTGAGTATATAAGGCACTAGTTTTGATAGAAAATAATGGTATAATTAAGTAAATAATGTGAATTTATATAAAACATACTACATTTTTATAATAAAAATGTTGATTATAAAATGCTTAATGTTTTAAAAATATTTTTATTTTTAAGTAAATTTATTGGAAAATGTAAATGAAGCAGCGCTTCTCCCGCCTGAATTTTTCACATAATTTTAAAATAAACTGTATAAGTAGTTTTTACATTGATTTTTTTAAGACCGTCATTTTCTTTTATCACATCGAATTCGTAACAGTTTATCCTTAATTTTTCTGCAAAAATTTAAACTCAATTGAATAGGCTTTTTTTACATTGATTTTTTAAACATTTTATTTGGCTGTCATTTTGTTTCACCATCTTAAATTCTTTTCCAGCTTTATTAGCTTATCTCTATATCACACTTAACTCTCGTACAAAATTTGAAATTAAGAAAATAAGTAGTTTTTTTTCAGGCTCATTTTTTAACTTTTTTATTAGCGGCGCCAGTCCATTTTGCTATCCTGGATTCTATCCAAATCTTACCAGTTTATTCCTATGTAACATTTAATTTTTGTACAAAACTTCAGTAAACTGGATAATTAGTTTTTTAGAAATAATTTTTAACACTTCATTAAGTCTCCATCTTGTTCCGCCATATTGGATTTTTACCAAAACATTAACATCCTCTTATGAACCTTGATTTTTCACCAACATTTGAAGTCAATGTGACCAATTGACTGACAGAGAGATAGACCGACAGAATTGAGAAAACATGTTTTTTGACAACTAGGGGCGATAAAAAATGAAGACATTTAAAACCTGGGGGGGGTCATTTTTTTTACGACTAAAAACATTTTATTTCGCCTCCATTTGGAATTTGTATCACAATTGTACTTAATTAATTATTAATAATTGAAGTAAGTAGTTCTTTCAGGCTGAATTTTTAAACATTTTGTTAAGCCGCCATATTGTTTTGTCGTGGATTCGTACCAAAATTGTACCAAGATTTCTACATAATATTAGATTTTTGTGCGAAATTTGAGGTAAATTGGATAGGTTGCTTTTTAGCAATACTTTTTTAACATTTCACTAGGCCATTTTGTTTCGCCGTAATGGATTTTTACGAAAATGTTACCAGGTTAACTCTATATGATCCCTAATTTTTGACCAAAATTTGACTAGTTTTTTAGCTATGCCGCGATCAGCCAGACAGACTGGCAAAACTGAAAAAACTTGTTTATCGGTCCCTAAAAACCCTGAAACGTAAAGATCTGAAAAAATCTCAAGAAAGTAAAAATATATAGGGTTTGAACTGAGAACATTCACTTTTTTTGACGTGAGTTAAAAAAACTTCATGTCTTTATCACTCACGACACTTACCATTGTAACCTTTTGGTAATTCTTGGGAAAACTCATTTAAAAATAAAAATACATGATGTTGGAATAAGAAAATTTATTGTTCTAAATTTATACTAAAATAGTATACACTATATACATCACAGAAAGTAATTACATTTTTCTTTCTAAACATAATTTAAAATTGCCCAGTCCACTACGCTTGTATCGAGACACATAATATAAAGTTGTATGTTATTTGGGAATCCGATAATTCAAGCTAATAATACTAATAGTGAAACAAATCTAAATACATATGTACTGAATGTGCTTTATTATATATTAATAGGGATACCAACCTATGCCTTACAGAAAAGAGTACACATTAACTTTGCATAATACCCCAGGTGATGATTTTTAGGGCAAAATAGACATTTCATAAGAACATATCCTTGTTCTTGGAAAATCTTTATTTCAACCAGTTACACATAAAAATAATGGTTGCCTAAATATTTAATATTAACACACACACATTATTGTTGAGATAATTATTGCAGTGCTTTGTGAACAATTATTCAATTTATAAATTTAGAAATATAGACACAACCTATATTTTTTGGGTCTATTATTGCTGATTATGGTTATGTGTTAGAAAGAGAACAACGATTCTAACTTTTAAAACATAAATGTGGAGTCAGTGGGAATGGTAATAGCAAATTGCTTGATAGTCTGTGTATTCACAGACTATCAAACGGCATCAAAAGTTATCAAACGTGATATATTACAGGGTGCCCCATATATAAAATATAGGTAGTGTCTATATTTCTGCTTTTTAATGGATTTTTTTGATACCCTTAAAAGATAATATAAGCTACATATTTTCTATTTAAGTTTCTTTGTATCTCATATAAATGAGGCTGTAGGTGTAGGTGTCAAAATAGAAATAAGAACCCTGTACATTATGTCGATTGATGGAAGGTTTTACGCCATGTGTGTGTGTGTGTTATTTAATAAAACGAACTGCTGGATATTCGAAAGGACTTCGATAATTTTGTGACTAAATTTCCGACTTGAATAAGTTGCCACAATTCGGAATTTTTGCAAATTTCTTCGATAATATTCTGGGCAATATATAGCTTTGATCTCTTTGATATATATTCTCTACAGGGTGGTAAATAAGAAACTTACGTTTTTGGAAAAACTTCAAAGATTCCGAGAATCCAGAATTGTTTTGTAATTTTCTTTTTAATCATACTTGAACAATCTTTGAACATGTACCAAAAAATGATTTCTATGGATTTTCCATAGTTTTAATGTTTAATAATATGCCGGGCATTATCAAAAATATAGACTTTCCCTTAAAAACAAAACCTTAACTTGAAAATTGGTAGTTAAAATAAACGAGCTTATGGCAACTAGTGATTAAAAGTGATACCTTTAGAAGAGTTAATGTTAAGATTATATACAGGGTGACCCAAAATTTAGTCAACGGGACAAAATATTATAAATGTTTTTTAACATTATATTATTTGTAATCATTTAATAAAAGACATTATTATTATTATTATTATTTGTCCGCGCGCAAAGTTAGCTATGTGTTGAAAGAAGCTTTTCTAGGCTAACTGAATAATTTGAGTAAACCAACTAAATACTAAAGCCAATACATATTATTTACACAGTGTAAAGGGTTGTTTACCTATATTTAATTTTTAACGTTGTACAGGGTATCCTTCAAATACATTCAAAACCATGCGATAAAAATCAGAACAATTCATGTAAATATAATAAATTCTTAATTGTGTTATCATTATATCATGTGGTTCAAAAATTATACAGGATCTATTCAATTTTGGGTAATAAATGGAAAATTTTTTTATTATAGCAAATAAAGATGCTTATTTTAAAAATAAGAGTGAATTTTAGAAATATGTGATAAAAATTAATTCAAACTTTTGAGGCAGCTGAATCATTGTTTGAACTAAAAAAATTAATTATAGGGTACATTCAGTTTTATTAACCAAATGGAAAGCTACTATCGATTTTAGCAAAAAAGTTATTCTAGATAAAAAGTTTTACTTATTAAAACAATATGTATATGTAACATACGACATCCACAAAAATTCTATAAACGCATGAAGTCAAAACCGAAAAATTTAAATAAAAATGTTTATTTTTTAATATGGCGAAAAGGTTAAATATCTCATTTGTTTACATATTCACCATTAATTTTCTCAGAAACTACGAATATTGCCAATGAACATTAAAAAGGTTTGTAACTTTTATTTACAGGCTCTTTACATTAGCTGTTTTAATTATATTTTTTTTTGTTTTGCAATTTTTTATTTTTGTATTTGTTTCATACACCGTAGGTATATCGAATCACATTATTTTTCTTAACTTATTTTATTTTTAACTTAAGCAAACTTTTCATGAAGAACAACTTTTTTGTTATAATAAAAAAAATTCCATTTGTTAACTTTCAGTAAATAGACACTGTATAAACAACTAAGTATAATAACACGATTAAGAATTCATTATTGTGAGTAAGCATTACACGAACTTTTCTTGTTTAAACAACTCTTAACACTGTGGAAATACTGTGGTTTGGTTCTAGTTGATTTAGTCAAATTATTAAGTTAGCCTAAAATGCAGCCTCCAAGAGATAATTAACTATACGCGCCGAGGCCGGCGCGGCTCCGACAAAAATATTTGTGAAAGAAAGAGTGTAATTTTTTAAAAAATAATTTTACTATAAAAGTAAAAAAGCCAAAGTTTCTGCAAAAAGTTCCCTCTTTCACAAAATGTGTATTAAACTTGATGAATTATGATTTTTAAAGATTCATTTTCGACAAAAAGTCAATATTATAAAAATGTACAAAAAAAAACAGTTTTCATATTTATTACTTATTTACTAACTTTTGGCATACCTTGTGTATTATCTTGGATCTGATGCGGCATCACTATTGTTTATTACTTTATATAAACTATTGTTTACTACTTTATATCAACCCGTTTGTTTCACCTACAGGTTCTCAAGTTAGGGTTTAATGAAAATAAAGAAAATCGATTCAAATACTTTTTTTCCATTTCCTCATAGGTCTTTTAGGTATGATTAAAATGAAAATTAAAAAATAATCATCCTGGAATCATTGATTTTTTAAAAAAATGTAAGCTTCTTATTTATTACCCTGTACAGAATGTTTAACCAAGTAGCTGACAATTATATATTAGACGGTTTATTTTGGAAGAATTTTGCAAAGAAACAACAAAAATTTCAGTTCTGTGTAACTCATTTGGTTCTCGAGATTCGCAGTTCGGAAATTTGGTCACAAGTAATAATACTGCGAGAAGAGACAAAATTTGTACTCTCGTCTCGTTTTGGCCTAATCTCGTCTCGTCACCATTTAGTCTCGACATTCGAGACGAAACGAGAATGAAGGAGTCCAAATCTCGTCTTTTAGTAAAAGAAACCTTCACCTTATAGATATAAATACATTTCTGCCAAAGGATATTATTGCATCAATAAAATTATTTCGATTTATTTTACAAAACATTGCATTGCTAACATTTACCAAGTTTTGGATTGTTTCTAAAACATCAGACTTTTTTAGAAAATGAAATGTCTTTTATGTTTTTATTGATTTTAAATTTAGAATTTGGTTTTGTGCGTTTAAATATATTTTAATTTTAATAACAAGCATAATAATACCATTTTTTTAACTAAATGACGATAAATAATTGTCACTTTATCATTAATATTTTTGTGCGTAGGGTAACTCAAGAAAACAAAAATAAATATTTAAATGGAATTGCTTGCATATTTTTTATTCATTTATTTAGAGCTGGTGAAATTTAAAAGGCAAATAACACCACATCAAATGTTAATAATTTTTCACTGTCTTTTTTTAATACCCCTTCTTTACACCTAACGGCCTAAAATTCCCTTGATAAAATTCTAGAATGGTTTGTTTTTTTTCTTTTCTTGAAGCAGAAATTTCAAAAATATTTAAAATTTCCTTAACATGGAGTTGGGTTTAAAATTTACCATAACTCTTTTGTCTAAATGAGATTCATGTTGTAACTAGAAGTAAAAAAAATTAGACAATTTTGAGAAATTTAGGCATTTACCTATTTGAAATATTAAAAATACTTCTGAAAAAAAAAATCTAGCACCAATCGAAAAGATTTCAGATGTTTGCCAATGTTAATATTCATTTTATTTTTATAAAACAGTCCGATAATAGTAATTTATTTAACTAAGTGCACTAGTTGAGTGAAAAAAAATTCCTTAATGCATGAGTTACATGTAATATTTTGTCTACGATCATATTATTTTACAAAAAAAAATGAGTAATTTTTATCCAGCCGCCAGCGTCACACAGTGGTTCATTTTATACAGAACCATGACAATAAATCAAAAGTATAAAAAAGCTAGATAAGCAAAATTTCATATAAAATCCCGAATTTATATTTTAAGTGTATATTTAATTTAAAAAATTTCCGTAAAACCTATTACACATTAATATTGTATGGGTTAAAGTTTGACACAGTGTACTTACATACCCAGGGACATGATATATCAAAAGTAATAAGCGTCCAAAAATCGCAAAAATAACATTTTTTTTTCATTGTTTGTCGCTAATTATCTCGGAAACTAAGCATCGACCGTAAAAATGCTTACAATTGCTTAAAGAACATGACCCAATACCTGGTTATGTAAACATTGCTTTGACAAAAATTTAAACAATTATTTGTTAATAACAATTTTCTGTCCACTCTGGCGGACTTTTACCCTAAAAATTATTGTTCATGGGCTCAAAATACATTAAAAAAACTATGGTAGATCTGTAAAAATGAAATAGGCGATTGGAACCTAACCTAACCGAAAGCCATTTTCCATAAGAAAAGTGCGGGGTCCTTTAGAGTGTTTTAAGATTACAACCATCATTAATATTTACCTGGATGCTGCTATCTGCCAATAAAAAAGCTTAAACATAATATTTATCTTCTGCTGTGTCATAATCATTTTGATCGCCATTTTTAGTGTCAAAATAACACATTTTTCGAACTGAGTTCTCTAATGGGATCCTTATAGCCTTAAAGTCGTAACGTCTTCATTATAGTTCTAGGACCATAATGGATTTATTATAGTCCTGAAACAACAAACTTAACAACAAGAAAATGGCTGCCTTTTGGAAATAGTTTTTAACAAAATTTGTACAATGTATGGCTCAATTAAGACCAGAAGATAAACTATTGTATGTTATTTGGATTGAAAAAGATCATTGTGAGATACACGGGCGCCGTGGTGTCAGCCTCGGCTAATGCCTGGTCCGATAACATTCAAGGCTAGTTTCATAATGATCGTTATTTCGATCCTTATAACTATTAAATATGTTTTTAAAACACAATATATATTAACATGTATGAATTAACTAATTAAAATATAATTAATCAAGAGTTTATTATTTTATTAGCTTGCTAATTAATTTAATATGGTAAAAGAAAAACAACACAAGTGTTTAATGATAGGCATTTAAAAATATGTGGCAAAATTAATAATCTATTTGAAACACATATTTAATGTCTCTTTAGCTCGATTTTTATTTAAATTTCAAAAGTCCTACGAATGTATATTACTGATTTTCTAAATGTAAAGCTCAAAAGAAGTAATATATCCAAAAATATCAGTCATTTTTGGAAAATATTTAAAAATAAACAAAATTAAATATATGTTTGTTTAAGTTCTAATTTTACTCCAACCGGTTAACTAAAACATTCACCGTCAATACAAACATACCTTTTGCTAAGTAAAAAAATCCAACTATTCAATATTAATACACAAAAGCTTTCTGTAAATTACATTATGTGGGTGGATTAAATTTACACTATAATACATATTTTTACAATTCGAATAAATTAATTTTAAAGCAAACCACAATGGCGATAAATAATCGTTTTAGTTGCAATTTGTTTTGCTTAGTTATAAAATGTATTTATTAAACAAATACACAATATTTAAAGTACTATTTACAAATTGAATAAATAATTTAATTTATTTGCATACTTAGTAGGCTCGTTTGATTAGCAACGGATTGTACATGTTATAATATTGAATTAATTTAATTTTTGTTAATTAGATTAACGTCTAAAGCGATAATATATTTTATGCTGCAAGGAAATTGCTAATTATTTTAATTATATTTGAATATTAATTATACAAACTCGTTTCAAAAAACCATAATCATTTTAAAAAGCTTGCGTAAGTCCTGTAGCAATACAGAATATTTACAACTGTAACTGTTTAATTTACATGAATCTCTTGATTGATATACAGGGGGTTTCATATTTGAATGCTAGAAATTCAGGATATTAATCTTTGTCTAATTTTAGGCATAAAATTAGGCAAATTTCTGCACATATCCAACAATATACAAAAATGACTATATTTAATGATAGAGGATAGTAGAGTTTTTTAAATTTATGTTCTGCATTTCTAAAGATAACTGAAAAGCAATTGGAATTTGAAGCAATCTGTATATTTTTGTGGATGTGTTTAATCATTTTAAAGCTTCAAACATGTTTATGTCACGACACTAAGTATACTTAGAAGGTTCGCCAAATTCTCCGTTATACCATATGCATCTTGATTTATTTTATTATATTTTTTTATATATCTGCATTATATTTTTTTATATGTCCGTAGGTGTTTAATCGCACGATTTTAACTGACAGTGTATGGGCAGTGACGCAAGTATGGGGGGTTAGGGGGAAGCCATACATACCCCTCCAAAGTTGTTCGGCTTGGGAAAAAATATATACCGTTCTGCACGTATACGCAGTTTTCTTCATTGGTGTTATTTTGTTTGCCGTGAAACTTTGTTGAAAGTATATTTTCTAAAGCAATTCTGGCAGGGTTTATAGATTTTTACGGCAAAAATTTGAAAGCCGCCATTGTTAAAAGACTCAGTTTCGTCTTTAATGTCCTTATCGGACCTTACTTTATTTTTTTAAATTGGACACCATGTATACTTTATATTATTGGGTTTTCCAAAAATATATACATGTATGCAGTTATTTTGAAAAACAAGTTCAAAATTGATGATTTTCTAAAATTTTTCTTTGTGGCAAATTAGTAGGTAGTAGGTTATGGCTAAAATGTATTAAAAACAAAATTCATGAAAATGATTATTATACATTAATATTTTTAAACTCAATTCAAAAGATCTTTTTTAATTCTCAACTCTTAATTATTTATTACAGCATTTTAACTTAATGGATAATATTATTGAAATTTACTCAAAACAAAATAATAACTACTTATCTTACTTAAAATTTAAATTAGGAAAACTAAAACAGGTACAAAATTTAAAAAAAGCAAAGAGTTTTCGAAGGAGGTTTTTAAAATGACGACCATTTTCCCGTATGTATAATTGGAACATTTTCGTTATTCTTAGCGTTCAAAAGAATCATAGGTCTTCTTTGCCTATTTCGATCGCCGCACGAAGCTCCACTACAAACTGATATCGTGTTTTATTAATTTTATTTAGCATGAAATCCCATAAGAAAAAATCAAAAATTAATAGATCCGGAGATCGAGGGGGCCATCTTACAGGTACGTCGATACCAATCCATTTTTGAGGAAAGTTATCATCTGAAAATGCTCTTAAAGGCGCAAAATTGTGGCTTGGGGCATCGTCTTGTTGAAGATAAACGACATTATAAAGTGCCAATCGAAAATTTTTCATCAGTTTCGAACATTTTCCATCAGTTGTGGAATAACTTTCTCAAGGATTTTATTCTATAAACTATGCGTTTTCCAAAAATGAAACACGAGACCCAATCCCAAGGCGTCCCTGTTGTACCCTCTCAAAAATGAAATGGTGATATTCTGCGGACCAGTTTCTTGTATGTAAAACAACTAAGATATTTCATTAATAATCAAAAACTGATAAAATCGCAAAGTTTTTGACATTTTTCTTTTTGTTCCAAACAAATTAGCCAAAACCTATTAAGCACCTACTAATTAGACACAAGAAAATGTTAGATAATCTCTAATTTTGAGCTTGTTTTTCAAAATAACTCATAAATGTATATATTTTTGGCAAATGCACATTATTCCTTTAAATATAAATAATAATATACAGGGTATTCCATTTAAAAAATTAAAGCAGGGTCTGATTACTTTTTGACGTGACCCCGTATACTTGTTCTGAAAAAGTCATATAAAGTATAGTTTTTGCTATTTTGATAAGTGATCAGATAGCTGGGATACGAATGGTGCCTGAAAATGCAACATTTTCAAAAAACCCCTGTATCTCAAAAAACAAAAGGGTTATGAAAATTCTGCTGGCGTTATCTTATTTTTCATAAAAAAGTAGTACTGTTGCGAAAACAGCAACCCTCTATCTTTAAAAATAAGGGCGATACTCAGTAAAAGTGCCGAAAATGTGCAAAATAACTGAAGTATGGGTCCCATAAGATTTTGTATAATGGATGTTTTCTCTCCAATTTGCCATGTACAAATAAATATTTTGTTAAATAGTTTTCAAACAGTGCTTAACAGAAAAAAGTGTGGGACGAGGATTTGGTGAAGCTACTAAGTTGTGTTAATATAGTTACATAAAAAGTTTCGGCCCCTTAATATTAATGATACTATTTTCTAGTTACTACAAAAGGTAATATATGTTCCAATTTTCATTCAGTTATTTTAAACAATCCAGAATATCAATAAAAAAAAACTTGAAGACTATGCGTTTTTGAACATAAATCTATTAAAACTTTTATACTTAAATTACTCAAACAATCACATTTATTAGCATTCATTTATGGGACATCCTATATTCAGGGTATTTAAAAAACAATAAAAGAAACGTTATATAGACATAGGTCTACAACCCATTTTTAATTGGGTTTTTTCCTGTACAGTAATACATTTTTATAATATATTTTTATCCATATTGCGGGTCAGCGGCATACAAATGAGTAAGATTATGCGTTCTTGAATCATTATTTCTTCATGACTTTTTGGTATTGACGTTTTTGACAACTTATATTCTCAAAATACAAGAGTTCCAACCACACTACACCACAACTTGTTACGTTCTGGACGCGCGTTTCGCTTTAGTCTAGTTTATATCATCTGCTGATGATTCTAACTTGGTTAGCGAAACGCGCGTCCATAACGTAAAAAGTTGTGGTGTAGTGTGGTTAGAACTCTTTTATTTTGATCTATCTTCCACCACAGGTTCCAGTGTTAGGATTTAACTTATATTCTGATTAAGTTTACATAAAAAAAAACTCTTAGTTTAAGCTTGTAAATCTAACCATGTACCAGTTATTTGAATGTGATATAATTTCTTTTGTTCTGGTAAAAGGAAAATTTAAAATTAAAGCCAACCAACGTATAAGAAAAAACTTCCTGCACGTCCGACCTCAAAAAAATGTGTTGTGTATAGGCAATTTAAATTACATTTCGTTTAAAAATGGGTGTTAAAGGGTTCACGCGCTGCAGAAATACAAAGACATGAGTACGATTTACCATTTCAAATTTTGCAGTTACGTAGACAAAGGAACAATGCAAGGAGGTAAAGAGCCATTTTGTGGGAAAAAAATTATATGCGACGGCATTTGCGTCAAAAAGTTGTCGAAAAATGGTCGAAAATGGAAAAATCTACTTCTATTTTATAATTCTAGATAAGATTTTTTCATAAAAAATCGCATTTAGCGCCCAACTATACATATTTCCCTATTGAAATCACATTGAAGCTAATACATATCTCTTATAGTTTTAACATAATATTGCAGCGGCGGAAGGCTTGCAAATGATCCATAATACTGCGTGCAGTTCCCCCTTAACGTAGTCTTTAAAACTTTTCCTAGAATAAAATGTATTTCTTGAATTTTGAACTGATTGTAATTATTTTCGGCATTATTTAAATTAAAGTATCTTGGATATAATAAGATTTATCGACTTAAACTAAAATGAATCCCTGAACTCGACAATCTGTGATATGTTCATCAACGGTAACCGGAGGGGATTTTATAAGGGATTGCCTAATTCCAAATTGCTGTATATTTGCACCAGCGACGCAAGCGGTATGAAGAATGGTAACATGCTCGGTAAACTGGAAAGGTGGTAAGTATGCGCTATTCTGATGATATTTTTACTATAAACAAGATAATGAGTGTCATACATCACATTGCCAAAAATTTCAATATTAAGAAGTTATGACAGAAAAAATGTTGAGGAAAATGCATACACTTTCTTGTGTGTATGCCCCTGGTCGGTAGTATTAACAAGAATGGATAACGAATTAATAAATACTATGTACAAATTAGTTATTCCTAGTTATCACTGTCACAGGTTTTAAAAGTCCTTCGGACCCCGTGGGAGGCCCTGAGTCGGGGGGCGAAGCCCCAGCTCCCGGAATCCCTAAACTTGACAGTCCGTGATGAGACAAGTTCATCAGCGGTAACTGGAGGGGATATTGTAAGGGATTACCTAACCTCAAATTACTGTACATCTGCAACAGCGACGCAGGCGGTCTAAAGAACGGTGACATACTTGGTAAGCTGGAGAGGTCTGGTGCGGATGCGCTCATGACTTTATCCAACGGGAACGGCGGGGTACTAGGTAGTCCAGGCCTTGGCAACGTCGTATGCAGGTATGGGTTGTAGCGAGAATAGGCAGCAAGCAAGGCGGGGGATGGCGGGTAAAACGGAGTATAGCAACCTTGTAGGGGAGAGTAGAGTGAAAGCGTCCTTTTAAAGGCGGCCAATCGACTTCTTGATGCTGCTGTTGATCTTCGACGCAGTTTTCCAGTCGTACCTCCGATAAAAACGTCTTCTGCTGATGGATCTAGCATCCAGTAGTTACCTTTGCCTGGATCGTCATAGTGCCTGGGGACCTGAAAGGCAACAAACCTAATATTTTTATCAATATTTTTTAGCACACTACTATTATTTGTTTATCTAGTTTAGACCACTATTATTAATTTTATTTTTTTAAGGGTATTCGTTTCATAAGCTCTAGAAGGCCGATTGGAAGATAGCTAGGAAAAAGTCTGCCAAGTTGAGCAATATGGAATTAAAAAATCTTATAAACATAATTACTGCGGGAAGCCTCAACTCATATTCTGAAAAGTTAAAGTGTGAGTCGCAATCATTGATTTGATATGGAATTAGAAAACTGATATTTTTGAATAAAATTGACAAAATACTCGTTTTTTTATCAAAAGAATATTTCTTGACTTACGTAAATTTAATTACGTTGAGATTTCTTGATATATTCAACTTTACTCTAATAAAAAGGTTTATGATTTAACCTTCGACAAACTCTCAAAATATCATGTTCAAATAATTGTGAACGTCTGTTTAAAAATATGGATATATCAGTTTAGTCAAATAAAAAAATACACTATGTTATCTTCCAAGGACGTAACTTAAGAAATGTGGTGTTTTTGGACAAAACGTGGATTTTTTCGGATGGGAATGGAGCAAAATTGTGGCAGAATGAATCGCCGAAAAGCGTCAAAAGAAGAAAGGGTTATGGTTCGGGTAAAATATGTATTATAAAACATGCAGGGTCTCCAACGGGTTTTATTTCAGGAACAAGTTTAATCTTTTCATCAACTTCAAAAAACTTGGACCACCACGAAAATATGGACAGCGATTTATTTGAAAATGAATTGAAGAACGATTAGTATCCAATTTACAAGAACCATCTTTAATTGGTAATGAAATTTATTGAACGAATGGGCCGAAATAAGATGCGTTTCTAAGCGAAAGTCGAAATTTTAAACATTTAGGTATTTATGTATCTACCTATAAAAGCGAAGAATTTAAAATATTTGCAAGTATTTCGGTTTTGGCTTAAAACCATTGTACTATCCCAATAATCCAATAGTAAATTAAATAATGGACAATGAAAATTAAGTTATTGAGAGGCTTCGAAAAGAATACTTAAATCCTTTGTCGAATATGAAGTCAGAGCTCCTGATAATGGCAAAAAGACACCAACGCCCTAAAGAGTATGCGGTGGATTAGACGTTACGTCAGCATGGCTACGAAGTTTTGTGCTTGTCACCATATCATTGTCAGTTCAATACAATTGAGTTGATATGGGCAGGAGCAAAACATTAGTACGGGTTGGAAATGTTTAAAAAATCGGTGAAGTAGATATGATTTGGCAATGTGCGCTGGACCAGATAGATGACAAATATTGAAAAAATCAGTAGCGCACCCAGGAGAACTTATTAAAAATTGGAAACTGAGGGGGAATAGTTATTTTTATATTTAGTATTTTTAATATTTTTGTAAATAAAATTAATATTAGTTAAATTTTATTTTAATATTTTCGTTAAGTCGCTAATGCCCAGTTTAAGATCAATTCCAATTTTTAAAGGAATATTATTATTTATTTTAAACCAATTTTTATGAAGATTCTGTAAACTTTGAAACCAAAATTTCCGCCAGAATTGGATATTTTGGGATATATTGGTGTTACATATATATTCAAGTACCGCAAAATTAATAAATATTTTAAACGTGAAAAATTTTTTTGCTCTTTTAATTTTTTGCTCTTCGTTTCTATAAAACATAATATCAACTACAAAATATACCCACAATACTTTTAGTTTATCTTGAATATTCAATTCAGATAGGAATTATATGGCTAGCTTGCAGTATAAGAGGTACATATATTAAGCAATTTAAAAAGATTTAATTTAATAGTAATAATACTAATAAACCGTTTATTATTCCAAAATAATTACAAATTAAAAAAAATAAACATAGTCATCTAGGATAGGAATAAAAGGCCACTACTTATCAGCTTCCTTCACAAGTGAAGAGGCTGTTGAAGCCTGTTAAATAATTATAAAAAAAATATTATTAACTTTCGTAAAGAAAGTTAGTTTGAACTTTTTGTAAAAAAAAAGAGTAGTGCAGGGTGATTATACAAAATATATATATATATATATATATATATATATATATATATATATACATAAGAAAGTACGCGTCCAAGTTAATAGTTTTAGAAATATACAAAGTAGAGAGGGAATGGACGGGAAAATAAATAGTAGTTGTTTGTTTAGCGAGTGTCACTGTTATTGTAGTTGTTGGCCGAGCAATTTATTTTGATTTTTTAAAGGATGAAACTGACAATGTCGTACTGGTGATTTTATATTTGTGAAACCCTCTGTCTTCATCTAATTCCATAAATTGAACGTATGCATGAGTTTTTTGTACCTTTTGAACCCGATTTTAGCCTGTAAATGAAGAAAAGGACCATAGACGTCTGCGGAATTAAATTGTGACAAAATGAGAGTGTCGGACAACAAGCTTTGGTTTTTTGAATGCGAATTTGAAGGTATACAGTTACATGATCATTAAATTTTAGTATAGTGTCATGATAAGACTTTTAGACTAGTTTTTTGAAAGCAACAGGGTTGGTGCCGAATTCAATTTTAATGGTGGATTGAAGACGTAAGCGCTCAGTCTCGTTACAAAATAATAATGCGGAAGACTTACTAGGGTTACGGCCGTTGTAGAAAGCTCAATTAAAGTTTAGAATGTTTAACGGAATGTCAAATTAGACATCGAGTTCCTAGATTTCTGTAAGCAGCTTGTCAAATCCTAAAGCTTGGTTAAATATTCTAAACAACAATTAAGTTTTGTGCAACCGGGGGTTAATCTTAAAAAGTTGTTCATTGGATTTACTGAAAAGATAGTTAAGTCACGGTTGATTTAATTTTTTGCTATTTCGGGTTGATTGGGGTTAAAAGATAGGTAAATTTGAGTATCGTCTGCATAGAGGTGGTACTTGCAGTGGCGAAGAGATTTCATGAAATTAAATGTGGAAATACTGTACAGAAGAGGACCAAGAACGCTGCCTTGAAGAACACCCGCTGTGATATTAAGTAAATCGGATTGTGTTCCATCCAGAATTACCCTCTGGCTTCTGTCCGAGATGAAAGACGCCAACATTGCCACCGCCAACTGGCCAAAGCTAATATATTTCAGAATAGAAAGCAATATATTATGATGAGTTATGTCGAAAGCTTTCGTGTAATCTAATAGAATGAGAACAGTTGCCTTGTTCAAATCTTGTGCTCTGACAATATCATTTACAATATCGGATAAGGCAGTGGCGCAACTGTACCTGGTTCTAAACCCAGATTGTTTATAATGGATGATATTATTACTGGATACATACGAAGAAATTTGAGATTCCATTAATTTTTCCAGAATTTTGGAGAGCGTAGATAACAAGAAAATCGACCATAGTTGACTAAAGTCTTAAAGGATTTTTGACTTTAGCCAGTGGAATGACATGTACTAACTTTTTTGAAAAATATTGTTGCAAAATACAACAGTTGACAATGTGTGTTATGTAGGGAATAATAAAAGTACAGTACAAAGAAATTAAAGTAATATTTAGGTTATCTGCACCGAATGACTCAGACTTAACACCGAGAATAATGTTAGCTAACAGTTCATCTGAAGTGGTATTAAAATTAAATAAAATGTTTGATAAGAGATTATTATTATAAAAATTGATTAAATCTTGGTTATGGCCAGTTCGATTTCTTGCTAATTCTGTAAAAAATATGTTCACTTGATTTATGTTTTGAAGTTGTTCGAAAATATCCTTGGGAAATTTGTTTAGAATATTTAATTTTTTTTAATTCTGCCCATTTATCTTTGATATTGCAATTGTGAAATTTATTGTTTAAATAAACTTTTTTTCTGTTCTTTCGGAGCTGCTTATAATAGTTCCAATTTTCGGTAAAACTGTGGGGCATGCCTATCAAACAGCTCTAGAAAAGTATTAGTGAGAAACGAAATTTATTCATCGATATTATCTATGCTATAATTATTATTCCAAGGGGCGGCCTCCAATTCGGCCTGAAAATAAGTCAAATTAGTTTGTCGCAAAGCCCTGTACTTGAAGGTGTTATTATTTAGCACATAATTTTTAATATTTTGCTTATTCATAAAATCCAATTTTAATATTTTTCTATGTACCTAACTAATTAACTTTTTGTTTCAAAGGAACTTCTTTTAATTTCTCAATTTGTGCCCGTTTCGCCCATTCTAATTTTGCTTGACGACTTGAAATTCCCGATTCGTCTGACGACAATTTTGCGTTTTGCCTGACTATTTTTTCAATTCTCTCTAGTGAGGGTAGTTTAACCGCTTGATAAACGACTCTCTGGCAAGATTTATGATGAGTTGGAAATTGGAAAATTTTAAATAAATATGTTAAGGAGTAGCGATTTAATTAAGTTGGTATTACGATGATGCCCTTGCATTGTCGCGCTCTGGAGTCTGGTTTTGTACTAACCTAATACCAATCTACCTATGTAATAAAATATTCATAATAAACTGTTTAAAAAAGGATATACAGAGTCTCCTCAGATGAGCTTACTTATATCACAAATTAAAAAAAAATTAATATTTTCGATACGGCTTTTGTATACACATAATAATGTTTGTCCGCTAAAAAATACAATTCACTATGAATAAATGTTAATATTATACAAAGAGCTTATATAGGCATACAATAAATTGTAACACATTTCTGTTCAGCTAGTTCCTTTGTCTACCTTCCACCAAGGACTCTCCTACTTCTAATTTTGTTTGAATTTCACTTGGAATTTATGATAGGGTTCGTAACAACGTTCTAATTTTTATCATTACTTGCCAATTGTTTGAAAGCTACGTTTTATTGTTTTATTTCTTTCAGCTCTCTCAATTTACCAACACATGCTTTGTCTCTTGTTTTTATCCAAACCCGGTATTAGAGTCCCTTTTTGCTTAAACAGTGAAAGACATTACACAGGTTTTGCACCTTTTCAATCTATTATTTCCAATGTATTTACATATTATTACTTAACAGGCCTTTTCAACCAAGGTTGCCAAGTCAGTCTTCAGCGGCTTGTCTTTGAACAGTGTCTTTCTCTCATTACGACGTCACACCGGAGTTTCCAATTAGATTTGAAGTCAATATCTATTGGTTGTTTTTCTGTTTTCACCAGTTTACAATTTATTCTATATTTTAATTTCTATTTTGGTTTTGCTCATTAAAATAAGTTGACCAATTTTAGTAATTCGTCTATTATAAATACGGATTTCAATATTATCATAATTTTTTTACAGTTTTAGTTTGTTAAATCCATATCAATTTAGCAACCCCGTTGACTGTCAATTTTCTTTTTGCTTTCTGTTAGAGATTCACCCATTTCTCTATTTAATCATGTCTACATAAGCTAAAGCCGCTTTTTAAGCAATAAAAAAAATTAAAATGTAATTTGGTGTTCGTCATTTTTGTTATATGTAAAAAGATTTAAGTACATTGATTTAGTACTATGTATCTTTCTGCCTGTTCACTGACGACTAAGTATATCGTTTTATTCAACTTTTTTCTATTCTTTTCGGGTTTTTGGCCTTGTCTGCCATCCTTATAATTGAAGAATTTTGTTACTCGATGTACTTATTTGTAGGTAGCATTGATGATGACTAGTTATACGGGTTATACAGACAGACCTTTTTGTTGCATTACTTTTGCACGTGTACAAAGCCCTTTAGGTTTTCAATTACTTAAGAAGCTGTTTTTCCGAACGCCTTAATGGAATGATTTTTTCTCCTGTATGTCACAAATATATTCGTATTTTGATCAGCCACTTTATTATCATTGTGCTCAATGTTACGTCAGCGGTAGTAATCTCTCTTCTAATTTGTTTAAATATATTTAAGCTCTTATTGTCAATGTACTCTACAAAAATAAAAACACCTGAAAGGTTAGACTTTCACTATTAAAGTGGTTCTAAACAACTTAGTCAGGTAGCATTTGTCTTATAATTAGATTTAGCGGTAGTTCACTCCTAAGTAAAATTCATGTTTTGCAAGTTTCTGAGCTGCCTGTATAACACAATCATTTTCTGTTAAAACGAATTTCATTTCTCAAAAAACAATACTGCTTATAAAGAATTACTTCTTAAAAATCAAAAAACTAAAGGATAAGTCTATTTGTGGTATATGTAAACTTATCCTATCACTAGTATAAAGATCGCCATTCTATATTAGTGTTAAATTTAATTACTTGAGTTTTGTTATTAGGCAAAATAAAATTGAATTTTCTGAAATTTAAAGATCAGATTAAACCGAATATACAAATCTCAAATAAATGAATTTATCTATCAAATACTAGGTAACTAGGTAGATTCACCTACATAACTTTTAAACATTAATTGTATATTTTCACTATTTCGATTTTCTTTTATACTGCAGAATAGTAATAATCACATAAACGTATCTTTAAAAGCCATCGAATAGATCTATATAATGACCAGAATATGAGAATAAACTATTATGAGTTTTTCAATTCATTAGTCTATTGCGGAGGTTGCTGGTCTACTTCACTATTGTTGTCTTTTAGCCAAGAGGGCTTGCAAAACCCTCAAAAATATCAAGTTTTGCATATATGACATAACAGTTTTTTAAGAATTACACGAAATATGTCCTTACAATGAGCAAAATATGTTCTTACCAAGACAAACATCTTTATTTAGGAAATAATACTACGAACGGTCAAATAGATAACACAGAAATAAGAACGTGTAATGAATATAGATATATAAGTGTATTTTTTGAGAAATATGGGACAGACAAGCGAGGAATATACAAGAATAACGGGAGTAATGAGAGCGATAAGCTGTCTAAATTTAGTGTTCTGGCGGAAAGAAATTGTAAGAATTGTAGAAAAATTCCTGAATTGAAATATAGGGACTAACAGGAAATAATAAATACAAACTAAAGGCTGTTAAGAATAATATAATTTATATATCTATTTTTTTATCATTTCATTTATACTCATTTGTATCTGGCCGTTTCGAATAAATATTGGATAATCCAATAGCAAAGTTTAACCCTGATGATTTTTTTTCTAACTAGGTTAGTTTTTGAGATAACTCGATCGGAATATTCTCCTACTAAGATCTCCTGTTAACAGCAAAATCTGAAAATTTTAAACGTTCGGGGACTAAATTTATAATAATTCTACCAAAAAAAAAAATGCATTTTATTTTCAAAAATCAAGGTGGAAGGGGAAATTAGTGGCTACAACATGTGTTGTTGAAAGTTGTAAATCAAATGATCAATCAAAGAATAAGTATTTTAAGATTTCCAGTAATACTAAATATAAAAAAATATCAAGCTTTTTAAGGTTTATACTTGCGGCGGAGGCATGAGATATTGTAGAATACCGAGAAATATCGTAAAAGCTAAATGAACTAATTTAATTTTTATTTACTAAATAATCCCAGCATTTTTTCAATTTTCTAACATTATTGTTCCAGAACCTCTATGGAAGAAAAATTGAGCGAGGAATAAAGGCAATACAATTGGGGTTGTATCATATACATTTATATAGATATTTAAAGAAAAAAAGGGCTGCCACAGAAAGCACAAGATCGAAGTCATGCGTTTAGTGGGATATAGAGCTAACAGACAAATATTCGCCCAAAAACAAAAAAGGTTATGGTAGAGTATTTTATGAAAGATAGACGTTTGAAAACTGTCTTATGATGAGACCTGAGGCACTCAGTCTAAATAGGGCCACTGTGTTTAATAAGGGTAACGAAAATGCATTTTTTTCCAAATTGCCTGAAGTTTTGAGAAAATATAATTAAGTTTTGAAAACATGTAATTTTAATGTATTTCGAATTTGGAATTGTGACGAAAAAGATTTGCCTACCGTACAAAAATTATGAAAAATATTGGATCCAAAGGGGTCAAACAGGCGGGATCCATGACGACAGCGGAAAGAGGTACTTTAATTACCGTATGTGTGTTGGTGAGTGCTTCTGGAAAATCAATGCATGTAGGTATGTTTTTATTTCTACGGATTATATTTGAATTGTAAACGGATTTGTTTTTTGACTCCCTCGTATTTCTCAAGAAATTCAAAACAGCCAATCGATGTATTTTAGCTCGGAGAATTCGAAAATCGTAATAAAAAACAATTGAATGAGGAACAAAAGACTTACGCCAAGGATGTTGCGTTTTTTAAACGGAATACCCTATACATTATTATATTTTTGGGTTCTAGGGTCAATTCTAAGTGTTTTTATTAAGGGTACTATAGGTCTATCTATTGACATTTTTGCTTCTTTGAGCCGTCATAGCACCTGAACGGTTGGATCTAGAGCAAAATAACTTCTACAATTCTATTTTAGTTTTTGATAAGCTATCTTATGATGCCAGTCAAACAAAAAGACGGAAATTATTAGTACCCTTATTAAAAAACACTTAGAGATTGACCATAGAATCCAAAAATGTAATAATATATAGAGTGTTCCATTTAAAAAACGCAACATCCTTGGCGTAAGTCTTTTGTTTCTCATCCAATTGCTTTTTTGTTACGATTTTCGAATTCTCCGATCTAAAATACATCGATTGGCTATTTTGAATTTCTTGAGAAATACGGGGAAAGTCAAAAAAATATCGTTTTTCCTCCTCAGTGGAAGACCTTGTACATCCGATGGTGGCGAAATAAAGCCAAGTTTTAATATTATCTTAATCTAATTTTGACTTTATATTATCCAAAATATACATCTTAATTAAGTTTTTACTATTCTTTGTTGCATATTTTATAAATAAATTCTTTTTATTACTTTATAGATGTAAGGAAGGGTAAATACGATGAAATATTGCTCTGACAGTACTTATACCGCTGGCATTTTATTAAAAATATAAAAATATGTTTTTTACATATAACCCCGTGTAATGTTACATCCAACCCCTGCTCCGGGGTAATAAGTAACAGAACACTATTTTACAAAATGCCTTTTTTTAAATATTTAATTATTATTTATTTTAGAGTTGTTTAATAAAACTGATGTAGGTATTTTAGCAAGGGCTTATTAAACAAACATAGGGGGAAAATTATTTTGTAAAAAACGTTACAACCAACCCCGATCTCCGCTACTATTAAATATATAAAGTCTGCAGGTAAAAACCAATTATCACATATTGTAGCCACAGACTTCCTTTCTCAAATACGTTTTTAAACATTAAAAAATAATACTTACAGTGAAGTTTTTGTAATTTTGTTCCCGTACTTGTTCACAATTTTGTGATTTTTTTTCTTGACAGACGATGTCAGTAAAAAGATTCATTAGAACCATTTTTGTTCAGAATATTCTCACCTGCAATTTTGACATTTATATAACTGTTAAATCTGCAATATTTCGGCAAAAAAATATTTTTGCAAATATCTCCAGAGGGAGCTCTCAAAGAGGCACAGTTTGAAAAATAAATTATCCTGTTTTCTAATTTTCTTGAGGTTCAACCTCGAGCGACTAAAAGTGTATCTACGTTTTATTAACTAAATAGTTCGCTGTGACTTTTAACAAATGTGATTATTTATACTAACCTTTACAAAACACTTGTTGAGACTGAGATTGTGCCGGATAGAGTTTTGCCATCCCTGCTTGTTTTCGCGGTAGTAAGGAAAGTTTCGCATTATATACTCGTAAATGCCATTAAGGGTGAGTCGTTTTTCCGGGCTGTTGCGGATTGCCATCATTATTAAAGCGTTGTAACTGTAGGGCGGCTTATCGTTTGCTTTCTTCTCTTTGTCTGCAACAAACAAGAAATGGATTGTAAATTGGACTAGACAAATAATCTTTTAAAATTTTCTGTTGAATTTCGGCAATACTAATATCATAGTTAATTTAAGCTTTAGCTGAATTTACTGACAGTGATTAATATTTGTAAATTATCTTACGATAAAGGGTGCTCTGTCAGAACACATCTGCAACCGAAAAAAAAGTACTGAACGAATATTATGATAAAAATATAATTTGACGGATGTATTCAAAAGAACCAATCAGTTAGAGGTAGATTATAGGAGTGGTTTAGATCTTATCTGAATCACAGAGCTCAGAACGTTTCTTTTGGTGGCTGGGGATCAGCACGTTGTACGTTGGATTCTGGTGTCATACAGGGATCACTCTGGGGTCCTATTTTTCTTTTGTTGTATGTTAATGATTTTGCGGGCATGAACATAAGGGACCAATTCATTCTTTTGGCGGATGACGATACCACGCTTTGGCATGACAATAACATTGACAGACTTGGTGAAATTGGTTAACTGTGATATGGAGATAATCAAAATTCGGTGCGACGCAAATAAATAACCTTTAAATTTTTTTAAAAACAAATGTGATGTCTTTTGAATGTGACTTGTGTGAAATTTGTTTAGAGGCTAATGTCCCACAAAATTATATTAAAAAGAAGTCCTTGGGCCTTTGCCTTGATAGCTGGTTAAGTTAAGATAATTAAAATCAAAACTGGCATCAAGCATTATTATAATTTTAGAAATAGAAATGTGATTTTCCTTCCTAATTTAATATCAACTCTTTGTAAGCTTATTAATCCAGTATCTAGAAATGCTTGGATTTTCCGATCTTCAAATGACACACTGTTCTCTAAATATAAAGGTTCCATATAACTCTTCAAAGTTTGATCTGAAGGGATTTTAAGACTTTTGAGGAAGTATTTGAGTCAGATTTACATAATCTTAACTGTTTTTTTGAGGCACGAAAGACTGAAAATAAAGTTACATTTTTTACAGAAAATGTAACCCGTCTCTCTGTTTATTATGCTCATGTTCGCACCGCGAAAATCACCATTAAAAAACGCACTAATTTTCTAAATTTCTAAATTAATAAAAAAAAGAAAAGAAGGAAAAATTGATGAATATAATGATGAATATTTATCATCTCATCTAATAAATAACTAATTCATTATTTCTGTTCTACAGATATCTTTCCAGTACTAGACGAATTTTTTTAAATATAACTATAATATAAGATGTGATGGTGAGTTTAACTTCTATCACATACGTGACAATGACTGGTCTCTTTGAATTAAACTCAAATTCTGTTGGATCAGATAGTATTACCACGACGGGCCGCTGTGCTAGTGCTATTACCCCTTAGTATCTAAAAGCATAATATACATATACATATATACCCAAACATATATATATATATATATATATATATATATATATATATATATATATATATATATATATATATATATATATATATATATATATATGCATATATTTACATATATATATATATATATATATTTATATAAATATATATATATATATATATATATATATATATATATATATATATATATATATATATATATATATATATATATATATATATTATATATATATATACAGGGTGCCTCCGATTAAGTCGGCACCATTGCTAACTTCCTTATTATTGGAGATATGAGGTCGGTTAAATTAGCAAACTAGTAGCATTTTTTCTGCTGATTAAGATAGTGAAATCAGAAAAACAATTGAACATCGCGTCTTCGAGTTATTCCAAAAAATGTATATTTTTTCAATGGAACACCCTGTATATTTTTCGACATAACGTTAGCAAATCGTCCTAAGAATAAAAAAGTTCATATGCACTAATCGCCTAAACCTAATAACAACAAAGTTATAACGATATTTTTACTCACAGTCAAGTTGGCCATGAAATTCCAAATAAAAACAATATTACTTAATTGGTTAGATTTAACTGTCACAGTAAATGAGCAAACACATCACCATCTTGTTCTATGCATTTTCGAACACATTTTAGCACATGCCTCGTCGCCTTTAAAATTGTCCTTCCATCAATAGACGCCATTATTCTCCTTATTTCAATTTTCAGTTCTTCCAAATTTGCATATTTCTTCTTATAAACTTCATTTTTCACGTAACCCTAAAAATAGAAATCAAGAGGAGTTATGTCTGGGGATCTAGGTGGCCAGCGAACTGGACCATTTGTGGCAATCCATTTGTCTCCAAATAATCTCTGCAACATCATTCTTACATCACCAAACTGATGAGGTGGGGCCCCATCTTGCTGGAAGTAAATTAGTTGTCGTGTAGCCAAATTGACGCCGTCCAAATATTCTTCTAACGCCCCAGAAATTATCAGGTCAACATATCTCCTTCCTGTCAAAGTACCCTCATAAAATACAGGTCCAAGTATTTCGCTTCCTCTCATACCACACCAAACATTGACACTAAATTGATGCTGAGGATTTCTGGGATCAGTGAGAAATAAATTTTCTTGCGACCAATAATGGACGTTTTTGCGATTGAACATACCTTTGTTGGAAAAATTGGATTCATCGCTCCAAATAATGTTCTTCAAAATGTCATTATTTCTTTCATAAACATGATGCAACCAATGGCAAAACGCAAGTCTTCTTTCATTATCACCAGGCAACAATGTTTGAATTGGCCGGTACTTATACGGAATAAACTTGTGCTTCTTTAAGATCCGCCATATTGTCACTAAACTAACACCGTAATCTTTTGCTAAATCCCTTGTTGAGTATTCTTTGTGTGCTTCAAAATAGGCTAATATGGTAATTTCAACGTCTTCGCTTATTATAAAAGGTTTTCTCTTCCTTGTCTTTTTAAAAACCTCCTCGTTACTTCTAAATTTTCTATAGAGAACTAAAAAGACCTCCTGTCCGGTAAATTACGAGTAGGGAATCTTCGGCGGTATTCTTATATTGCCATAGTACTATTTTTCCTACACATAAGGTATGTTTCTAACATATCACATTTTTCAATATGCGTGAACAACATTTTAAAACAAGCTTTAGCAACTAAAACTGTAAATATATTATTTTTCTGCTACAACAAAACGCCCCTCATCTACAAACTGTCATTTATATCGCCAAGCCACCCAATCAATTGTTTTTATTTTTAATTTCATGGCCAACTTGACTGTTAGTAAAATATCGTTATAACTTTGTTATTATTAGGTTTAGGCAGATAGTGCATATGAACTTTTTTATTCTTAGGACGATTTGCTAACGTTATGTCGAAAAATATACAGGGTGTTCCATTGAAAAAATATACATTTTTTGGAATAACTCGAAGACGCGATGTTCAATTGTTTTTCTGATTTCACTATCTTAATCAGCAGAAAAAATGCTACTAGTTTGCTAATTTAACCGACCTCATATCTCCAATAATAAGGAAGTTAGCAATGGTGCCGACTTAACCGGAGGCACCCTGTATATATATATATATATATATATATATATATATATATATATATATATATATATATATATATATATATTATATATATATATATATATATATATATATATATATATATATATATATATATATATATATATATATATATATATATATATATATATATATATATATATATATATATATATATATATATGTATATATATATATATATATATATATAGATTTGTATGTATATATATATATATATATATATATATATATATATATATATATATATATATATATATATATATATATATATATATATATATATATATATATATATATATATACATATATTGAACCACCGGCTGCTCAGTGCCAAACTCAAATATTGTGGGTATATATATATATATATATATATATATATATATATATATATATATATATATATATATATATTGAACCACTGGCTGCTCTGTGCCAAACTTGCCAAATATTGTGGTTTAGGAGGGTTAGAGGATATGAACTGGGTTCGCAATCCCTGCAGGTTAGCAAAGGGTGATCCGTTTTGTAAGTGCTCTTTGCTATTTTTACAATGTATATGCATGATTCTGTGACTTAGTGTAACATAATATATGAAAATAAATATGAATAAACTAGTTTTGCCAAGTCTAGCGTACTTGTGGCTTCTATGGTGCCTAATAACTGTCTCAACTCTGTTCAGCAATATTCTGAAAAAAAATACTAAAGGTTTGAAATAGAGTCACAGAAAAAACTACTACGCTGGCTAAAACCACAACCGGCATTGTATAATCACTGTTGATGTAAAAAGCGTTCTGGAATAGTCAGTTATATTGTATCGTCCGTTTTGTCCATTATTATGTTTTCTGCAGACGACTACATTTTTTACACAAACTGGCCCCTAGTCGTTGACATATCCAAAATTTAGGAAAATCTCGCGGTTTGTTTAGTAAAAAATATTTAGAAAATAAGAATTTATAAATTTTTGATTTTTTATTTTTCAACATTTTTATATTTACAAAAGACTAAATATTAATCTAAGCTCTAGTACCTCTTATTTTGCCTAAAACTGGTTAATTGGTAAAAATAGTAGCAAAACATTGACCAAGTCGATAAAACAAAAGAAATCGATACATTTCCTTTACTCGGAACTTCCTTGTTAGGATTTTTTTCTTTTATTAGGAATAGTGAAGTGTGACCCAATTTGTGTTCCGCACAAAGTCATTAGTAACTCATATACTGCCTTTTCAAACATTTTTTTGGGCGCCATTAGGTTTTACCATATTGGATTCGTAAAAATATTTTTCGAGTTTCTACCTATGCCACACTTGATTTTTGGGGTATAATTTAATGTATATTGTAGTTTTTACACTGATTTTTTAAACCGCCATTTTGAATCCGTATGAGTTTATCCCAATTACACATTTAATTTTTCTGTCGAGTCAGTTGAAGAAAATGTTTTTTTTTAAGTTGATTTTTCAAACATTTTACCATTTTATTCCGCCAACTTGATTTTGTATCGTAATTTTACCAGTTTATCTCTATATCACTCTTAACGCTTGCATACATTTTGAAATTATTCTAATAAGTAGTTTTTCGGGCTGATTAAACACATTATTAGGCTGCCATTTTATTTTGCTAGGGATTCGTACCAAAATGTTTCCAGTTCATTCTTATTACAAAATTTGAAGTAAATTGGATAATAAGTTTTTTAGTAATTATTTTTTTAACTAATTGACTAAGCCGCCATTTGTTCCGCCATATTGGATTAAATCATGCAAGTAGTTTTTTAGCTGCACCGTGATCTAACAGACAGACATACAGACCGACAGACAGACCGACGGAATTTTTGCAATAAATTTGAATCAACCTATTCGGTAGTTTTTTCAAGTTGAATTTTTAAATATTATTTTATTTACCAATTTGTTTCGCTATTTTGAATTCGTATCAAAATTTTACCAGCTGATTCCTACGTAATGTTTCATTTTTATGCAAAATAGGTAAATTGGATAAATAGTTTTTCAGTAATAACTTTTTAAACATTTCGCGAATAGGCAGACAGACTTACAGATAGACGGAGAGAGAGACCTACAGACAGACAGATAAGCAGACCGACGAAATCGAGAAAACATATCTTTAGGCATCTAGGGAGCTTGAAACGTAAAGATCTGGAAAAATCTTGAAGGGTATTTTTTTTTCACGATTACAATACTTCCCTTTCACGACGAAACTAAAAAAATAATTTCAAAACTTTAACATTCTATATCTCAAAATCTGGACATCGGATCGAGTTGTTGCAATAGCACATTTTGATCAGGAAATGTAGAACTGCACTATACAAAAAAAAAATTCACCAAAAGCCAGTTTCTATATGAAATATGATGTAGTGAAAGAAAATTTACAATAAAGGACCTTATTATAAATTTTCTTTGGGCCAATATAACTTTATAAATGATCGACAGATAATATCAATAATATTTATTTAAAGTTAATATAGCCGACTCATTTTGAAACTACTGTGTAACACTTTTTCATAATTAATATTATCAGAATAATTTATTTTCATCCGACAAGACTTCCACAAACATTCATGCTGTGTGTCAATAAGCAAGGTATTTTCTTTTGTTTATCAAACAGGTTGGAACTTAATTAATGATGATGCTGAAACGAAGGTTAATATTTTGACATTTCTTAATTGCCCTCTACTGTTTGGTTAAGGAACCCTAGGGAAGTGTTCAGGTATTTTTCTCTGGCAATGTCTGTCAGCTGATAACATATATCAGTTGCATAATTGTATTGCTGATCTATCTTTAGGTAGAATTAAATTTGCATTTGTTAATTATTTTTTAGAAAGTGATATTTTTTCTACTCTGGATAGCACAGTATACGAAATACCTATTAATATAAGAGAAAGTAAATAAATATATAAACTATTGTAAGAGAAGATTTCTGAATTAGCAAAAAACCTAAAGATTTCTAAAAGCATAAAATTTCAAGCATATTTTATATACATAGGTCTTTTCTCATATTGTCCATTATTAGTTTAATTTTGAAAGATAAAAATAGTCTTATGTACTAAGGGTATTACACAGATGAGAGCATACACATCTGTTAATAACAGCGGTGCACAAGCATACAGACATACAGTTCGTTATTCAGTGGCGTTGCTACAACTCCCCACGGTTTTTGGTAAAGGGCCCCCTCTCAGAACTGAAAAATGGGGCTCGCGGGGGTGTAGCTACGCCACTGTCGTTATTGCGTCCATAATATACATATTTAAAAAAGTCTGAAAATTCAATTTTATGTCAACAAGATTTTCATTTTATTATAGTAAACAATACTGTTGCTAGGGAAATGCTGTCAAATTTAAAAAGTCAAAATGCAAAAAAGTTTTGATATTCCTGGCAAAATTGCAAAAAAAGCCAAAAAAGCAATACAAAACTTGTTATCGAAGAAATCGAGAGACGCCTACGACATAGAATATCACAAATTACTAAATTGGATAGCAGAAAATTGTCTAGAATATATTAATGAAACTGTGCTGCTTGGATACTTCTGCGATCTCGCTGAAACATTTTCTCTGAGTTTCCTATGGGCCAAATATTCCATGGTAAAGAAGACTTTAATGGTAAATAAGAATATTATCATCGCTAATTACCGTAAGTTAAGCGAATATTTGAAGAAAGAGTCAAAAGGATACTAGCCAACACAAACTAAAGTTTTGTCTAGAGATGTTTTGAGACCGAATGAAACTTTTTTAATGGACAAAATAACATTCTTGTGAATATGCTGGTTACTCAGGTAGAAGATAGAAAAACATTTTTCTTGGTAAACGTACCAGAGGCAAAAACCTATAAAAGGCGCGTTTTTACCATTATTGACGAAGTCGAAATGAACAGTTTGAAGTTGATAAGAGCCTACACGTTTTTACGGCTACGTGGTTGTTCAGAAAAAAGACTTTTCTAATCAATAGGCAAGGTCGCTGGACTATTCAGCCAGTTGGAAAAATCCCGTTTATCATTGCGTAATATCTGAGTTTGAGCGATTTTGACAAGTATACAGGCCACTGTCTTCATCGAACATCGGCAACTCTTTTGGCGGCGGCTGGAGCCAGTATGACCACATTGAAACGCCATGGTGGATGGAAGAGTACACCGTGTTCTGCATAAAAGTACCCACTATACTATCTGGAAATCCGTAATAGATACGAAAACAAGTTTCATACAAAAGTTTTTTTTTTAATTTGAAGGTGTTTTAAAATATAATGTTTAGTAGTTATAATATGGGAGCGCCTCCTCCTCCTCCTCTTCCTCTCTCTCATGTCCCTCATTCTTAACTTCCTCCCCTTTTATTCTCATTCGCATCATATTTTTAATTTTTTCTCTTTGTTCTCCCACATTTGATTTTGCATTCTTAAGTCTTATAAATAGGTGCATCATGATCATTTTAGTATGCCGAGGCACATTTACTAAGCTGTGCTCGAGTTGCGTAAAAAGTTATTTTTGAATTTTTCCACCAATTTTGTATAAAACAAAAAGAAAAAATGTGTCAAGTAATAAGTGAATTATGTGTAATCGCGAAAAATTAACTACAACTATCAGACAGTTAAAAGTTAAATATCTCAATTTCTTTGAAGTGATTTCGAAAGATGAATACACCAAGCTGTTTTATCCACTGAAACGAGATTATTTGGAAGCAATTGACTGTTGTGATGATTATTTAGAAGGAATTATAAGCCTTACTACGTTTTTCAATACATTTGGGAAATCATACTTTGTAGGAGAATTAAGCCACCTAATAGAATTTATAGGAGAAGATTGCCAATTTATACCTGCTATTATTGCAACCCAAAAGAGGTTTCAATTATACGAAGATAAAAAACAGGTATTATCAAAGAAAGTTAATCCTATTCGCAAGAGACGTCCCCCTACATATTTAAAATATTATGTTAAATAAATGAAATGGCTGAGTTGCTGATTGCAGTTAAATTATTAGAGGAGAAATTTAGTAATCTTTCAAAAACCTATTTCTCATATTGTATGGCAAGTGGTCCGGAGTGGATAGACTTTTATTGTAATCAATCTGAGGAATTCGTAAAGGCTGCCCTCTGTTGCAACAAATACATTGAAACATTAAATTTTTTTCAACTTATTCAAGATCTAAAAGATATTGGCTTTGGTTACTATTTAAAAGACTTGAAGCAATTTATTGACGAGGATACTATTCTTCAAGAAATTGAAAAGGAAGAATAAATTTAATAATATTTACAATGGAGCAAATGGTTACTGAAATGTATGAAGAGTTTATTATATCTGCTGCATACTTCCAATATTTATCAATTGTAGGCGAAGAAGACGCAGAAGCACAAGATTTGTCAGCATATGTTAATAATATAGATCGAATGAAACAATGTAAATTAGCCGCTAAATTTTGTAATGATTATTTAAAATATAAAAATGAGTATGAACTTTTAAATGAATTTAGAAAATTAGATTTAAGGTATCATATTAATTGTATTCAATCATGGTTGGTTAATGCAAAATAAAAAGGTAATTAATTTTTTTTTTATATTTTTATTCATTCATAAAACAATTGTCATATAAAAATAACACATTTGTCAAAGCACACATACAAGGTGATTTTGAATGATAGAAGCATTTTGGTTCCATTAGCTTTAGCGCTGGTTGTTCATCTATTTCAATCACATGCTTTTTAGAATATTTCTGTATAAAATCCTTTTTTTCGCTTCCTTTTACAAAAACAAAATCTGCTTTCTTCGTAAGTGTTTCAATTATTTTTGGGAAATGATGTAATGGAGTAAATCCATTATTCCAATGTATACAATGATAATTTTTCGTTAACCATACCGCCTGCTTGTGACAATCAGGTGAAAGAAACTCCATTGGAAAAGGCTTTTTAAAAATGTAATGAGTCATTTCATAACCATCAAAAGCTGCAAGCTCTTTCGGTATAAATTTATTTTTTTCATCTTTGAATCCTTGAATATCTATAACCAATCTCATATTTTCAAAGCAGCAAATTTTTTAATGAGACTTTTTTTACTTGAATAATTTGCAATTTCTTCTTTCAGTTGATTAATTTTAAAAATAAATTTTTCAATTTGTAGTTGTAGTTTTGATGTCATGATTAAAACTAAAAGCTTTTGAAAATTTCTTTAAATTAAATCGAAATATGAAAATAGTGGGGATAAAGTTTATAATTGTTTCACAATTTTAGTAAGAGGGTTGTAGCTAAATAATTTGTCATGTAAAATAAGACAATAAGCAGAAGTATCTTTTTTAATTGCATTGTGTGTCTCAAATTCAATTCTCATTACTACGGATCCCGTTTGAATTGTTTCTTTTTGATGGGAGCAATCAATATGTGTAATAGGACTAATGTTTTTGAATTGTTCAGGATTAAAAATGGGTTCATTTGGAACACCATAATAAGACTGTCTAAAGTTGGCAAACATTTCGTATAAAGCAGAAAATTTGTTTTCTTCGAAATTTAAGTACAAATCGTGATAAGGATATCTTTCAGAATTTAAATATACTCTAATATTTGACAAGGTAATATTGTCAAATTTACTCATATCTTTAACAATTTTCCCTTTTCTGTTTTCTTGAAAGCCAATCACAACATGACGAGGAGCTTCTAGTTTACTAGTTGTTTTTACCGGCCATGTGTGACGGGTTGTTTCGGTTAGAGAAGAATATTCAACAAGTTCCCAACTCCTGAATCCTATCAATATATCTTTATTTGATTCTAATATTTTTGATAGAGCAAGTTGTTGTGGCATATCAACTAGAATGTGAGGAACTTTCCAATAAATTTTATCGAAAGTAACCAATGGAGTGTCAGGAGCAGTAACAAGGTGTGCCGGATCTTCTTTGAAAATAACACCATCTAAATCATCAGTTGATCTAATAAGAACCAATTCCTGTTTCATATTCATAATAATTTTTCTGTAATCTTCAAAAAATCCTAAAAGCATTTTTAGTGGTATGGATACGGAGAATTTTCCATCATTATCAACTAAAATTGTATCACCTTCTTTCCGATGTGGAAACCAACCTGCATTTTCCAGTTTTAAACTTTCGTTGGTATTGTGAGAAAGGTAGCTTTTTAAGGTTGATGCTAATCCAACATTTCTTATTGAATCTATAGTAATTCCGTTTAGTTCATAGCGGATTTCTCTGAACAAAAAGGCTATACCATTGTTAATAAATAGCAATTCTTTCTTATATTTACCTTCTGTATTAGTTAATTTTCCTTCGATATAAAGTAAACTATCTGATGGTAGAGTGTAAGCATCGAGTTCTTGAATTGGGATCCTTATTTCATCATTGTAATCGAATTTTGAAGAAATATATGGTTGATATGTGTGAAGCTCAGAACTGACGATGGAATTGTCTACATAAAGCTTTTCGTTTACGTTTAATATGTTCATTATTTTAAAACAGTGAAACCCAAGGATGTGAGAAATTTACGATTATCTCGTCTTAACTTGTTGGTGTTGGATTTGATACTGAACTGTTGTTTAGGCTTTTTCTTTTTATAAGTTTTTACTTTGTTGATAGTAGTAGGGGCAAGTCTCATCCCAAGGGCTCTATTATATCTAACAACCATTTTATATTTCACTTGTTTGTAAATGTAACCTTACTGTTATAGTTTCTCCTCTAAAACTGATAAGTTCTCCGTCTTGATCAACTATTTTAACTGTTATATTGTTAATTGCTTTGACGCTAACTGGAAAATACAAAATGGGCAAAGGAGATTCAACTATTTTATACCCTGGAGCTACAGTTGGATAAAACTGGTGAATAATATGAACAGGTTTACCATTATTGTAAGAACCGACACAAATATTACAGTCAATACAAATAGCATTCACCTTAGTTATTTTTGCAACATTATCTGATTCTTCCTCTTTCATAGCTTCTAGTATCCTGCTATTAAAACCCAACATTTTTCCTATCGAATCTTCCTTGGTAAAATCAATTATTCTACTACACATTAAAAAAGTTTTTAGAGTATTAACATTTGCTTTTAAAAGAAAAAAAATTTTTTCATTCGGAAATAAATCTTCTATACTTTCTCTTATGTATGTTTCTATATCTGTAATGTCATAAGTTCCGTCGGGAATAACAATTACTTTATTATCTATATAAAATTTATTATATCCTTCTTTTATATTGGGGATAGTCATAAACGTTTCAAAATCAGCTAAACCCAGGTAATATTGTTTTTCATCCTCTAAATATATGGGCGGATTAAAATCAGCAGACAAAACAGAACTGTTTCCTGATATGGCAATTGTGGTAGACATTGCAGTTTATTTATGAATGAGATATTACAATAAATAATGAGTTTATATATTTTTTTGCAAAAATTTTAGGGATAGTTGACCACAGTTATATGAATTAAATTTTTGTTTATTTTCATAAGTATAAAATACATCCACTTTGCCATTCGAATTAAAATATTTGAGAAGTTCTAAAGGTGGTTTTAAATTTCCATAACTATCAAAATATATTACATTTTTGTTATTTTTAATATAAGCAGTCCAATGAGATCCTTTATTTTGTTTTTTATCCAAATTTACAATACCACATTCTTTCAGATTAATTTTTTTTGGAAGTTCATCGAGCATAAAAACACCTCTAAAGCCAGTTATTTTTAACAGCTTTACATATTTAATAATATCATTGTTCGTAAGTGCTCTTTTTGGAAAACTTATTTTGAGTTTTTTTTTGTCTGATTGCTTTCATTTTGACGGATCCTCCTTTATAAGGTCTAATAAATAGTCCCTTTCCTTTATATGGTCTAATATATAATCCTTTACCTTCTTTAGAAGCATTTTCCATTGCAATATTATGTCTATGTATTTCTTCTAGTTGCTGTTTAGCTGCTTTAGCATCATTTACTGCCTTAGCAATTCCTGCCGCGCCTCCACCTAGTGCACCCAGGGCGCCAAGAATGGGAAACAAAAGAGGTAGAAATCCTCCAATTTTTTTGGGTGTTCGAATGATACGTTTTTTTCTCAATTTAAGTTTACCCCCTTTTGTATTTTTTAATCCCAAACCGAACTTTCTTTTACCCTTCATTATTCCTGCAACACTTAAAGCTGCAATTTTTTCACCAATAGAAGAATCTTTAGCTTTTACCCTATCCCAGGCTTTTTTTTCTAATATTTGGTCAGATATGTGTCTTTTTGATAAATCTTCAGTCTGAGAGTAAGATATATCATGTTCTTTGCAAGCGGAATCCAATGGATTTACACCAACGTCACCTCTAGTTAATCTTTTTTCCAAGTTGGTGCCGGGACCACAATAATTATATCCTGGTATATGAACTTCGAAAGGTAATTTACTAATTAATTTATTTACTAAACCAGAGCCTTTTCTATTACGTCTTTTAATAGTTTTTTTCAACTTATGACGACCCACAGTCATTGAAGTTCTTTTTATACTAAAAACACATTGACATTTTTCTGGTATAAATACTTTTACAGCTAAAAATATTTACTAGTGTGATTAAGAATGAGGATTGAAAAACAAAAATTCTCATTACCAGTAAATAATCATGACGAAAAAATTTTAAGTAAACAGTTGAGAAAACATGGTGACTTATTTTGCGGTGGTTCAAAAAGAGGGCTTATAGTTGGTTGCAGTGGTAGCGGTAAAACCAACGTTATGCTTACACTGCTCGAGCATCCTAATGGAATTAGGTTTGAAAATGTCTATGTTTATTCAAAGTCATTAGATCAACCAAAATATGAATATTTAAGGAAGTTGTTAAAGCCTATGAAAGAAATTGGATACTTTGAATATGATAGCGATGAGAACATTATTTCACCTCATGAGATAAAGCCAAATTCCGTTATCATTTTTGATGATATTCCTTGTCATAATCAATCTATTATTAGGGACTATTTCACGCATGGAAGGCATAGAAACACCGATTGTTTTTTTATTTTTCAAGGATATTCCTCAATCCTTAAACGTCTAATTCGAGAAAATGCAAACTTATTAATTTTATTTAAACAGGACTGTTTGAGTTTAAAACATATATATAATGACCACTGTATATTGGATATGACATTTGATCAGTTTAAAAATATTTGTGCTAACTGTTGGATGGATCCATATGGCTTTCTTGTAATTGACAAAGATTGTGAAGTAAATCACGGCAGATATAGGAGTAAATTCGATTCCTTTATATATTTATAAAAGTAAAAAATTTGCAGTTTTATTTCATTTAAAACTTGTACAGCATGGATAAACGTTTAGCTCGAGAATTAATAAAATCGAGACAAGCCGTGAAGCAGAAATATCAAAGCTTGAAATTAGCTACTTCTACTGCTCAGTCCGAATTAGAACAAACTTATAGACCAATAACACAACCACTTAAACAGCTAATTTCAAGTATTGGTAAATCCGAACCATTCGATTTAAAAGAAGAAAGAGTTTCAAAGTATGAAGAATTCAAAACACCTACAAAGCTTTATAAAACATCAACTCCGACGAAAAATATTCAGAAAACAGGAAAAACTCCGTTACTCCCTACAGAACTACCAACATTTTTAAATGACAGTAGTATCACTTCTTCCTCTCCTGTAGTACAACCATTGTCATCAACTGTTATAGCAGAAACTTCAGATCCTTCTAGTGACACAACAACAAATTTAAACTTGTCAGACATATTGGAACAAACTAGAAAAACAATTCAAACCTATGTTGGTACACCATCATATAAAGATTACTTAGCAGATTTTCATGAATTACCCAGATCATATATTGATGAGGGTGTGAAAGATACACAACATAAATTTGACCATTATTACGGAATAGTTCATGACCTCGAAACGGATAAGTTTTCTTTTGGTTTAACACAGATACCGGTAGAAATTATTGGAAAGGACATTAAAGTGGGAGGAATAACGTACACAGGCACGCCAGGTTTATACGAATTGCTTTTCAAAAAAGAACCGATAGGTTATAAGAAGGAAGATTTAGATAATTACATGAACATTCTAGCTAAAACAAATGTATATCGTAGGAATTTTGATTCAAATGAACAAGTTCAAGGAAATACATCACACAAATATGTTACAATAATAGGACCATATTTACAAAGAAAGGGGATTACAAAGACAAAAACCTTGCCAAGATTAGTTACAGCATTTAACAAACCACAACCTCCGTTTAGAACAACTAGAGCCAAATCTACAGGAAAGGGATTAATTTTGAAAACAAACAGATCAAATACAGACTATGTATACTGGAATAATGTAAACGAAATTGTTGATAGGCTACGTTTATTAATTTCATCAAGTGATGCGGGAAATAATGCTCATAGTAACGAGATTATCTCTATTATTGAAGAATTAAGAGAAGATAAAGTAATACTATAAATAACAGCTATCAAATATAATCATATTTATTGTTTAATGAAAGCTCAACATGACAGTTGATAAATTTGGACGCCATATTTCAAAACAAAATCAAGAGAGAATAAGTGACATTAATAATTTAAAAAGGAGATTAGGTGAAAATGAAACAAATAATGAAATCTTTGCTAAAAAGCTTAAGGTTTTTGATGAAAATTTTTTAAAGTATGAAAACCAGATTAAAGTATGTTATACCTCAATTGAAAACGTTAATAAACAGTTGCTAACGCTAAATCAAATAAGTAAAGATTTGCAATTTTTAAATGAACATGTTAAAAAGGAAGACAAAAAATTAAGTGATGATATCAACAAAATTAATAAAATAATGGAAACAAATATAAGAGAAGTAATAATTGAAAAACACAAGGAAAAAATTAAACAATTAAGAACTTTTATAAAAAGGTTAGATGATGAAAAAAAAAGAAATCAAAATAGCATTCTTAACAGTAGAACAATTGACCAACTCACTTTGGAAGAAAATCAACAATATATTTCCTTGGAAAATATAATGTCCAGTGTAATTAAGAAATTAGAACAAGACTTAAATAAAACAGAGGAGGAATTAAAAAATAGTGATAGTAGATCAACTACTTTCTTAACTGGAGAGATAAAAAAATCCTTTAATGCGTTAGAAAAGGAGATTACTAAAATTAGTAAAATTTTAAATGAAAAAAGTTATACAATACAAATTGATAAATTGAATGAATGGGAAAAAACATATAAAAGTTATATTTCGAATTATTACAAAACATAGAAAGTGAACTTCCTTAAAATTGAATAAACAAGTTTGTTGTCATGACAACCGTTAAACAGCAAGTCGTTAATGAATTACATAAACCTGCTAGAAAAAACTACAAACGCAGAAGGGTGGTAGTGAAAGGGTTAAATGATCTTTTTCAAGCTGATTTGGTTGAAATGTTACCCTATGCCAAATTTAATAAGGGATTTAAATATATCTTGATTACCATAAATGTATTTTCTAAGTATGTTTGGGCCGAACCGTTAAAATCTAAATCTGGAAAAGACGTAACAGCGGCAATGAAAAAAATATTAATCAGTGCAAAAACTCCACCAAAAAACTTGCAAACGGATAGAGGAAGAGAGTTTTTCAATGTAAATTTTCAAAATTTGATGCAACAATTTCGAATTAACCATTATAGCACGTTTTCCAATTTGAAAGCGAGTATAGTAGAAAGAGTGAACAGGACTTTAAAGAATAATATGTGGAAAATATTTAGCATTCAAGGAAATTACAAATGGTTTAATATATTAGCGGATATTGTAAAAGATTATAACAATACAAAACATTCTTCAATAGGAATGAAGCCAAAACAAGTAAATAAAACAAATGAAAATAGAATCTTGAAATCTGCATTTACTCATGCTAAAACGTTAGATATAAAATCTCCAAAGTTTAAAGTGGGTGATCACGTACGAATAAGCAAGCATCGAGAGGCATTTTCAAAAGGTTACACACCAAATTGGTCAAATGAGATATTCCACATTAAAGAAGTTAAGATGACAAACCCTTGGACATATTTAATTCAAGACGAAGATAATCAGGACATTCTGGGTGGTTTTTATGAGCAAGAATTACTAAAAGTAAAGCATACCGATGTGTATCTTATTGAGAAGATTTTGAGAAGGAAAGGAAACAAAGTTTATGTGAAATGGTTAGGACTTGATAAAAAATATAATACATGGATTGATAAAAAAAATATTGTTTAATTAAATTGAAATTAAATTTTAGTTAAATTTGTTTTATTTCTGTTCCTCACTTTATGCTTTAGCTGATACAAATTACAAAGTCTTAATGTGCTAATTAATTTCAAATAAAATTCACATTTACTAAACTAAAATTTTATTAAGTAAAACATCAAATACAATTTTTATTAAAACGTGTCAAATATATTTTATTTCTATGTTCCTTAGATAATATCGAATCTAGAATAAGTTTACAATCATTTATTCTTTTTTCAAAACGGAGTCTATCTAAGTACCACATCTGAAAGTTACTCCTACGGGCTTGTCTGTAAGCAAAGCTCCACTTCACTAACACATGCACCTTATTGTTCTCTTCCAGAAAAGATATTGTTTTCTTCGTAATATTTTCTTTTTGATCCATTTTCATTGTTTTCTTCGTAATATTTTCGTTTTGTTCCATTTTGCTTCAATTTGTTTTCCATTTGTTCAGGATATAAAGCAAGTAATTCCATCATAGTTGAAACATTTTCACTGTTAGGATTTTCTGTTGGACTTATTATATTATAAACATGCGTACACAAGTCGCCACAATCAGATGAAATATTATTTTGAAATATTTTGAAATATGTATTGAATTCTTGCCTTTTAAGTATAGATAATCTATAATCAATAATTTCCTTTAATCGCCACAAATTGTCCAAAGACTCTTGTCCTAAGTATATGAAGTGTGGGCCTTTTGTAATTTGTAGAACAGGGGTATCATTTATTTTCTGAACCTGCAGATGAATGTTGTTTATATTCACACTGGTTTGATCAACTTGAGGAAAGTAGAAATTGTTTACAATAATTCCTTGATGAACACAAATGTCTTTCCAATTTTCTTCGGTTAGTGCGATTGAAAATCCAGTTTTTCCACCAATTACAATTTTTGGAGAAAAATCATTTAAACTAATGCCAACAAGAACAAATTTTGACAAAGAATTATTTAAAAAATAAATTTTTGAATTAAGAAGCGTTTCCAAAGGTTTATGAACCACGGCGTTGTTCATAATGACTAAACGAGACTGAAACATATTGTGTTATTCTTGTACTTAAATATTCTCATCCCCACTTTCTTTAAAGTTTCGTTTAAAATGGATTAATGAAAAAATAGATTTCCAGTTTGAAATTTATAATAAAGATAAATAATTAAAATGGTAATGTATAAAAATAATGCAAAGTTTAATGTAACACTAATGATGGAAAAGTAATAATTTTTGAATCCGTCATAATAATTGGTACAGTTGGGGGTTAAAATTTGTAACTGATTATTTTTAAACTCTAACCTTTCTATCCAATTTGTATCAAAAATAGATCGATTTGGATAATGATACAAAATTTTAAAAAATTTACTTGCATTTTCATTTCCATTTATTCGTTCCATCCAACTAATTGTACTATTGTTAATTAATCCAATTTTCATAAATTTACAATATTTACTTAGAGTGACGTCTGTTTTATTAGAAAAACATATTTCACACTGTGTTACGCCAGGGGGATGATGAACATAAAAAACATTTTGGAAAATAAAATAAAGAAGAATAAATTGAGATCTACTGATAGTCATTAAAACAAATTAATAATAATATTCCAAATTTATTAACATTAAGCAGATACTTTCACCACGAAAGCAAAAGCAGTTGTAAAAAAATAACAATAAAATACTTAATTTAAATATATGTAAAAGTTCATAAATAAGGATATTAATAATACTATATAAAATGTGTAGCTTGAAGACTTATTTTGAATGGTTACAATTATTCGATTCCTATTTTTCCATAAACAGTTATTTAAATCACAATTCCTAGCAAATTTCTTATGCTCCACAATAGGATCATCATAACTTAACCAATCAAAAATTTCAATACCACAATAAAAACATTTACAAATATCATTGATTGAAGTATAGTAAAAGCCAGCTCCAGCTAACACTTCTGGTCTCAATTTTCCTTTCCATTTTTTAAAAGTGGAAAGTCGTTTTTCATATGTTTTAAAATAACTGTTATCAATTTCTTTGTCAAAAGTTTCTAAGCACATTTTGTGAAAGACTTATGAAGACTAACTTTGGTTTCAAAAACAACAAATTTAAATACCTTATAATATCTACATAAATATATCTAAATCTTCATGTTCTGCATTCCATTGATACAAAGCAATATCTTGGTGTCCCCAAGCTAATGTATTAAAACTATAGGGAATTTTATACCGCTTATCATCTTCGGAACTCAAAGCCAATTTATTAATTAACTCTGTAAAAATTGTATGTTGTCTAGATCGAAAAACATACATTGAACAAAAGGTTTTAGAATGATTTTCAACAACATCTTTATAATGAATAAAATCCAACTGCTTTTTAATTGCACTTTTTTTAACACCTTTTGCTTTTTTTGTTAAACTGTTTTCCGTTTTAATACAATATGCTTTTGCTCCAGTACCAAAGAAAGTAGTAATGGGTTCACCAGCATATTCATCTTTGAATTTTCCTATAACTGACTTTGTAATAGGCATTTCATGAATATTATTAAATTCATAATTAGATGTGTCAAATTTGTGAATATTTTTTATCATGTCAGAATAAATATTTGGAGTTGTGACTTCTAAAATGAACGAATCGGTATCGGTGTATAAAAGTGAAATATTTTCCTGATAAAGAGGTTTTAAAAAATTATAAAAGAAATCATACATGACAGTTTTAGATATATCTAATATTGAGAAGCCTACATATATTGGTTTATTGTAAGTAACTTGAATCTTTTGCATTTGAATAGCTACCAAGTTTTCAGAAAATATTGTTAAGTCCTTGAAATATGGTTTTGCAATTAAATTCTCAGCACCATCTTTTCTTCTATTTTTTTCCCACTCTGTAACAAGTCTTACGTCAATTCTCCTATCAACATTTTCCATAGTCTTGCCATAAATACTATTATTTGCCAACTTGTAAGTATTACGATCAAATTCATTCTTTGAATCATTTCTTAATCTTGAATTCAAGTCTATATATTTTTTCAACCAATCAGATTGAGAAAACTGTAAAACTCTATGAACTTTAGTTAACTTGAGTCCATGTTCCAAACATTGTTTTAATAATTGATAGTGAATAACATATTTTGATTTATCATTTAAATTGGGTATTAATTTTATGCATTTAGAATTTGGCGGTTTAAAGTTTTCTGGACAAAACGGAAAATCGTTATGATAGGAATGTAGACTTGTAGGATATTCTAAATCAACTTCTAAAACATATCCCTTATTAGATTTTTTAGAAATATTCATAATATTTAAATCATTGATTTCTTTATCTGTTAACCAAACAAAATCTCCCGTTGGAATGTGCTGTGACATTGCATAACCATACAAATTTGTTGCATCATAATAAATTATGTATTTACTTGGCTTTAAAGGATCAAAATTTAAAAGAAATGGATTATTAGCTTCAGATTTTCTACAAATGCAAGAGCTCACACCACCGCGAACGCTTTTTTTGAAAAAGTGTATCATATCTGGATCAGTTAACAATTCTAACTCTATTCCAGTATAACGCAAACACGCCTCCCAAGATAAACCTGGAAAAGTGTAAAAATGAGCTGGATCGAGCTTATATGTGGATAAACAAGTGCTTCTAAAATTTTCAAAAATATCTGCCAAAAGTAAAGTATCAGAGAGTAAGTAAACGTCGGAGTATTGACCAAGAGATTCACATTTAAACAATTGCCAAACCTTTACAGCTCTTTGGTATTCTGCATCACTGATGTGCTCATCCGTTAAAGTATTATAAAATTGGTCTTTTTGAGGTAAAGTTGTTTCTTCTAATTTTAAATAATCATCAATATAATTGTAAGGAAATACACCTTTTTGCCGAATAAGTTTAAATCTTTCTTCATCATTGAAAATTTTTTTTATTTCCTTACATTGTTCATCTTTTAAGCTTTCAGAGAGTTTTGATAAAGAATGGGATAGAAATTGAAAAGAATCAATAAACCTTAATGATATATTTTTTTTCTTAGCCTTTTGTGTCTTTTTATCAAAATAGTTATCCACATGAATAAGCTTTTCAAATGAAATATATTTTTCCTTGTTTTGTGCGATAACTGTTAGTTGTTCTTTGTTTAAGCATAATTTTTTAAGAAATAGATGAGAATCATAATTACGCAAATTATGCAATATAACTGGAATAAAGTTAGGTATTCTGTAATTTATGTTGCAGAGTGAATGAGCTGGACCTCTATAAAGACCGGTTATATGACAATGATCTGCAACCCTGTCATTTAAAAGAGGTTTATTACAAATATGACAAACTGTTTCATAGTTATGATAAATTTTGTCCAGTTCGTTCAAAGGAATCATCTTTTTAGGAGTCTTTAAATATTTATTGTATATGTTATACACATCTCTTTCTAAAGAATTTATAAATAATGTATCACAATTTTGACCTCTATATTTTTCAAATTTAGAATAATTATCGTCGAATGAACATTTAATGTAATAGGCAAATGAATGTGGAATATGTTCATATTGTTTTAAGGTGTATGAAGTATTAGGATTTTTATCAACATTGTCATTATTTAAAGGCTTTAAAATGCATTCAAAATCTGCATACACCACGAAAGGAACTTTCATTTGTTTATGATAATTTACAAATTTCAAAATATTATCATATGAATAGTTTCCAAACTTATCTTTTATTAATTCTTTAGAAGGTAGGTTAATTCGTAAATGATCACAATCATAGCTATTGTGTTGTAATAAATTTTCTTCTGTAGGGAAATATTGTAAACAACCATCGCAAATATATTTTTTTCCGTGATGTTTAGAAATTTGTGCAGAAACTAGTTTTGATAAATCTTTAATATAGCAATAATGAAAAGTTTTTTCATCATCATCACTTATTAACAATAAATTGACATGTTGATTTTTTTTATTCGATGAATAAACCATGGACCAATTACTTCATACCCCTTTTTAGGATTTATAATTTCTAATCCATATACATTAATAGAAATGTTATTTTTTTCTTCAAAAATCTTAATGTTCTTTAGCAACATTGGAAATTCTATACCTGACATATCCAAAACAGAAGAGTAGTGTGGGTAGGATGAAGTTTCAAAATCTAATCCGCTTGGTTGGTGAAGAGCAGACACAACTGCCCAGGCGAAGCAAAAGTTGTCATCATTCCTAATGTTGATCACAGCTTGACGTCTCTTGATCTCTTGAGGAAGTTCGATAAAAGATGAGGCTCTCAGCGGATTGTGCTTGTTAACATTAATTTCCAAATGAAGTAAATTCATCAAAGCCCATCCTGCAACGTAAAAATTAAAAAATTACTTTTTTTGTTGCTGTTGTAAAATCGAAAATAAATTCTTTACCTGAATCTCTTTCTGCAAATTCGTCAGCTTTCTGGTCAATAATGGTGCAGATTTGCTCTAACAGTTCTTTTTTCTGATATCCCTGGCAAATGACTTGGAACGGCGCATTAAAAGATTTGACATCATAGCTGTCGCTGCTGGGGTTAAAATAGAAACCGAACAGTTCCATATTTAGCTTGATACATTTATGTTTCTGCAATTCTTGATCTATTAGATGTGCAATTTTGTATTCCAAATGTTGAAAATACTCTTTCACATTTATGAAGTTTTGGTGTGAGGAAATCCTATAAGATATTATTCGTTCCCTGAATGCTGACTTGATAATTTCAACACCTTCCTCCAAGCCTATTTTGGAATTGTTCTTGTGCACACTAGATCGAAGATGTCCACCCCATAGACTTTGGTTTATATTTTTCTTGCATTCTTTACAATATTTTACAATATTTGTAGAATCTATAAATTAAGAAAAAAATATTTTACAAAATATAACATGAAAAATAAAATGTTCTTACCTTTAACAAGCTTTGGTTTTTTCAACCAACTGTTGAGTTTTGTGGAATTTCCGTTAACATGTTTTTTATTATGTCGCAATAAATTATCCTTTCTAGTGAAGACTTTATTACATGTTACACACTTATGCATTTCTGAAGTTTTCTGGATAATAATAATAATAATAAAATTAATATTGTGCATTTCTATTTAGTTATAGTCAAATTTTGAAAAAAGCAATTGCATTTTTGAAGTTCTTTGTATAATAATAAAATTAATATTGTGCATTTTTATTTAGTTATAGTCAAATTTTGAAAAAAGCAATAGAAATTAATTGACTTTATGAATCCATTTCTTCAAATGAGTCAACTAATTTGTCAAAGGCCTGTTTAACATAATTCACCGTACTTTCGTCTCCCTTTTTAATTGTGATCAAATTAGTTAAATTTTGAATAGCGAAACCCAGACACTTAAGGTTTGCTATTTGTTTTTTATTTTTTTTATTAATTTTAAAATTTTTTTTAATGATAAATGATGGTTTCGAAATTGAATTTTGTTCAACTGGTGAATTATTAGGAGAAATATCCGAAGTTAAATTTGCATCAATTTGTTTTTCTTGCGGATCAGAATTTACAATAGCAAATGGTGAATTAATAGAAGATATAGCCGAACTTAAATTTTGATCAATTTTTTTTTCTTGCGAATCAGAATTTACAATATCATATGGTGAATTAGTAGGACAAATAGCCAAACTTAAATTTTGATCAATTTGTTCTTCTTCCGAATCAGAATTTTCACTAAACAAAAAGGGAGAGCAAATTGGTCTCGGAGAATTAATTGGCGATTTTAATGTTAAATAATTTGTATTAGATTTTTGAAAACAAACAATATCCTCATTGCTAGAGTTTTGAGTTTCGTCAATGTCATTCAGTTCTTCAAGAGTTTGTTTAGTTTTTGTTGTAATTAAGTCCGATTTGTTGTCAATAATGTCATTAAGATCGTCAAGAGTTTCTTGTTGACTAGCTGTAAATAAATATTTTTCGTTGTTCTGTTTGTTGGCATTATTTTGAACTTGGCTATTATAAATAATTTCATTCAAGTCCTGAATAGTTTGTTGTTGACTAGTTGTAAATACGTCTGTTTCATTGTTTTGTTGGTTTGCAAAATTCTGCATTTGAGTACATGTGTATAAGTCAAAGTCATTGTCAATAATTTTGCTACTCGATGCCAAAAAATTGTCCGTTATGAAAAAAAATCGTAATAACAAATAAAATGCCACAAATGTACATAAAAATGTCACCAATATATATAAGAATTAAATCTTGCCAAATAAAAATGTTAGAAATAAAAATAAAAATTGAAAAATTACCAAATAAACACAATGTAAACACCAGAAAACTCGCGAGCTCTGCACAGTGTGAATGCAGAAATCAATTGCATTCGTCTCTTCGCTGAGGCGATTTTATATGCAAAAGTTAATCACATGTGTCCTACTTAAAGTTGAACGACAATCTCTAAAAACCACTTTCCCAAGCCGATCAACTACCTTACCCCCCTCCCCCCTCCCCCCTTCCCCCTTCCCCCCGGACCCCTTAATTTCCGAGACTCAAATCCCGGCTCCCCAATTTCGGGCTACCCTCTTCAGGTTAAGTTAAGTTAGGTTAGGTTATGTTAGGTTAGGTTAGGTTAGGTTAGATTAAAAAAGAAGAAAAGAAAAAAGGAGAAGGAAAGAAAAAGAAGAAGGAAGGAAAAAGGAGAAGGAAGGAAAAAGGAGAAGGAAGGAAAACGGAGAAACATATAAAAAAGAGAAAGAAGGAAGGGAGAGAAAGAAGATAAGGTGAGGGTGAGGGGGGTTTAAGGGGGGCGAAGCCCCCCTTAGGGGGGTTGGCGGAGCGGGGAGGGGGGCGAAGCCCCCCTTGGCCCCCCCCCCCCCCCCCGAGGCAACTGACCGGGAACGGGACAGTGAATAAAAAAAAAAAAAAAAAAAAAAAAAAACTTATGTATTGCAGGTAGTAAAAGTGGTGGTTGATGGGATATATACTTAAGAACATCCACTCGACGATCATACAGTAACATTCGCTGTAATATCAGTTGTCGCTATTATTTTAACGTATAACCAAATTTTTTATCAAATAAATCGATCTAAATCCAAAGTTCCTAACAATGGCAGAAAATATGAATGGAAACGCTGTCCAAATTGAAGAAAATAATATGGAGATCGCCGCTCAAATTGAAGAAAGAGAAGAGATTTTTAATAACTTGGAAGGCGATTCCATCACTTATAAACATTCATTTTTGGACAAGTCATCTAGGCTTGTTAGAAGATCATTCTTATGTAACATCGATATTAATTATATTGAAGAGGAGGAAGAGGAAGAGATGGAGGAAGATGATCAGGAAATTGACGAAGGAGTGGATATGGATGGACAATTACTAAATTTAGGAACCGAGGGTGACGTAAAAGTAAGCAAGTTTAGGGCTAGTGAATTATTTAATAATTTTGAAGAAAAAGATGTATGTGTTATACAAAGCTACTCTAAAATTGAAAGTCGAAGACTAGGAACATTTGCTATTTGCCTTCCTTGTAGTGCAATTCACATGAGATATTTACGGAGAGGGGAATCCGATCACGTGAGCTGCCACTACAAAAGAGCCTATGTTGTTAGTGCTTCTGATTTACATTGTGCTATTTGTAGGATACATCTTTTTATACTAATTCCTGAACATGCTTGCTTTTACTGCAACAAAAATGAAAAAAAAGAAATAGAAAATTATATTGTTAAATATTAATATTAAACATAGTTTGTAAATGTGATGGGTAGATTAGTTTAACAATATTAATTTTAAATATAGGTTAGGTTAGGTTAGGTTAGGTTTAATATTAAACATAGTTTGTAAATGTGATGGGTAGATTAGTTTAACAATATTAATTTTAAATATAGGTTATAAACGTAATGGATAGATAATGTCAAAAATATTAATTTTAAACTTAAATTGTAAAGATAATAAGAATACGTCAAGAATATTAATTTAAAAATGTCAAATGTTACTATAAGCGGTTATATATTTTCAGTGCTATATGCAAAATACTTCTTTTTATTCTAACATCTGACACTGTATTTGTAAATGAAATAGTTAATCATATGTAAAAAAAGTGTCGATTATGTCTACTGCCACTAGAAGCACTCATATATTAGCATAACATTTTGTTAACGCTTGTTTCTGTATTCAATTGAGTTTTCTCTTACTTGATGCAAATTATATTAATATTATTAGTATAATTAAAAAGTAGTAGATTAGGCTATGCCGGTCCGACAATCAAAACCGTCATTTTTACATGTAAATTCCCATAAGAAAATTTAAGATTCGATCTGCAAAAGTGGTGCCATTTTAGGGCGTGGCACTTTTTGTGTCAACCCATAACAATTGTTTTGTTATGTAATGTGAAAATTAGTATCTATTAAAAAACTTGTTAGATCATTGTTGTCGTTTCAATATAGGAAAAGGAAAAAATGTGTGTCAATTATTATATATATATTTACATTTACTTTTTTTACAAAATTATTTGTTACCAGAGTTTTCACAAACACAAATTATAAAAAAAATATTATCCTCTTTTTAAAATTACAACAAAATGATGTCTAATTACATCTTTGAAGATTTGTACCAAATAGTAATATCTAGTGCGACATACAGGACAATTGTTTACCATTATAGAACAACAATTTTCATCATTCCATCTTAAAATACATTTTAAACAAAAAATGTGGGAACATGTATTTGGTCTACATGAATCATAATATTCGATTATTTCAAAACAAATAGCACAAAACACTTTTTTCTCTTCACTCTCAGTTTTGTTCAAATTTTTTAAAACAATCCCATTATTTTCTTCTCGAACTAATGGTATATTTTCTTCTTGAACTCCTGGTATAATTTCTTCGAGGCTCTGAAGCGGAATGGATCGATTTCTTTCTCCAACTGATTCACTCATTTTATTTTAATATTATTATTAATAGATTTATTCAACAGATTTTTTTCTTTTAACAGTCACTCGTACCTTAACATACTAAAATGATCTTGATGCACCTATTTATAAGACTTAAGAATGCAAAATCAAATGTGGGAGAACAAAGAGAAAAAATTAAAAATATGATGCGAATGAGAATAAAAGGGGAGGAAGTTAAGAATGAGGGACATGAGAGAGAGGAAGAGGAGGAGGAGGAGGCGCTCCCATATTATAACTACTATGTTTCCGTGTATACAGAGTGTCCCAATTTTGCTGGGACGACATCAACTATAAAATTTTAAATGGGACACCCTATATTCTTGTCCATTATTTGATTTCCTGTCAAAAATACACATAAGTTACCAATTTGAACTATAGTCTATTTCCGCGCAGTTTTCGAGATAATTAAGGTTATGCTAAATTTTTTGAAAACTGGAGCTATTTTATTAGTTTGAGTGGTAATTTTCAGTTCATAAAGCATGCATATACGGAATATAAAATTTTTGTCCACACCTATACAGGAAAAAGGTCGATTTTTTTAAATTGAACAAACACTTTGTTTTTTATTTCTGCAAATGATCATAAAAATATCTATCTATCTATCTATATATATATATATATATATATATATATATATATATATATATATATATATATATTCTATACCTAAATTCAATGGTTACAGAGAAAATCGCAATTTAACAGAAAATCTCAATTATTTCTTAAATATTGTGATGCTGCATACTCAAAAAAATTATAGGAGGCCATGGAATGAATAATATTTCTATTTGCGTGACTATACTCCTAATTGTATTCTAAATTATTGCTAAATTTTAAATTTAAAACCATCATTGACAATTTTGGATAAAACTTCTTGAGTAACGTAGCTATTAACATAAACAACAGATAACATAACAATAGCTTACATGGAAATAGAAAAACGAGAAAAATTTAAAACAAATGTCAATATAAGTGATTTCTGCTATATATATATGCTATATCGTACCAGAATGTTTGCCACAGCGTTCCGGACGGCGTCACTATTACTAAAACTAATAATTTCACGAATGTTTTGTTTTAATTCATTTACAATAATTGTTTCGATTTTTATACACTCTATCTTTAAGTGTGCTCCATAAAAAATAATCTGAAGGTGTCAAATCGGGACTTCGTGGCGGCCATAGAATCTCACCGTTACTATATATAATTGATTTTAAATTTCTCGTTTAAAAATGCTCTTATATCTTCTCCACAGTGATAAAAAACTATAGACCCATTGCTCTCTTGAATAATTTCAGTAAGATCATTGTAAACATTGTTAATAATAGAATTGTTTCTTTCTTGGAGGGGAGGGTCTTTTGTCCCCCTGTCAAAACGGTTTTTGCCGAAAAAAGTCCCATATCAGGGCGATTTACCAAGCACTCATCCCGGTTCTAGAATCGTTAAACCGAAGCAGATCTACAGTGGCCATGTACCTCGATTTGTCGAGAGTGTGGATCATGGTACCCTTCTTCTTAAATTGGGGAAGTATGGGATTAAAGAAATAGCAAATACCCTGATCAACTGCTATCTTCAAAACCGTACACAGTTTATTGTAATAGAAAGCGAGGGATCACTGCTATCATCAGGCATCAACTATCATTGGCCAGGTATGGGGCAGAGTTCCACAAGGGTCTATATTGGAACCTTTTCTCTATATAATTTACACAAATGAATTGATCTCACCAAATGTCATTTTATTTGCAGATGATACATCGCTTACCATGCTTATGTGCATTTGCGTATAAGATATGGCATTATTTTTTGAGCAAGAGGGATCGAATCAAATCCTATATTTCTTCCTCAAAAGAGATGCATAAGAAAAATCTTTAATATGAGCTTCATCGAAACTGTAAAAAATAAATTTTCTGAAACCAAAATTATTACGGTTACGTGCATGAATCTGTCATTTTTGTTATGGAGAATCTGGATCTCTTTCGGAACTTTGTCAGAAATCATCTTCACAACACGAGACATAAGAATATTTAAAACCAACCAAATCTAATTATACATATATTGGTAAAAACATCAGTGATAAGGATTTTTAATAAAATCCCTGCTATCATTAGAACTCAGAGCATAAATTTATTTGAAAAATATCTAAAAACTATACTAGTGACGAGGGCCTACTACACTCTGGAGGAGTTTCTTAGTGATAACTTAGAGATATAGGATATATACTGTTTTAATATATTTGTAGTTGTTCAGTTTTAACATGTAATTTTATATTTTTAAATTTATTAATATTTTCTATTTTACTTTACATAAGTTAATGACTTTATTGTTTGATGTTTTTGTATATTTTTAATATAAGTGAATTGCGACACGTCCAACTCCTAATGTATGTTTGTATTGTATGATGATGGACAAATATAGATTTTTCATTTCATAATTTCATTTAAAAATACTTATGAGACATAACTTTTTTTTAACCCACTGTTTGAACATAATTTTAAACAAAACTATTTTCTCGACTTCTGTCTTAATTGTTTTTTGCTATTTTAAACATGCACTGAGACATGCAGAAGGCGTCAAATATATGAGACATGATTGCATATTACCTAGACTTTGCTTTTCACGCCTTAAGAAAAACTCATGCGCGCCTAACAACCAGTTTTGTCTCTACACCGAACCGCTAGCTAGATGCAAGTCTTATTATAATGAACATAATAGCTCTCTTATAAACTGGCTGTAAATAATACTAAATAAAATGATATAGATTTAGCTTTCAAGAAATATATAACATGGTAGAATTATTATCATTACACATTCCATGCTGTAAAATATAATTTCTAAAAGCTGCCGCATGTGAACCAGACAAAAAGCAATTTTTGTGTGTCTATATTTTGAAAATAAGTCATAACGCAAAACCGAAACAAAGTTTGCAACCTGGTCTACGCTTTTGATTGGTCTGAGGTATAGAAATTAAAGCTCAGTAGGAGTAGGTTCAATAGTTTCAATTTCTTAGATATCTAAAAATACATAAAGCTGCGCTATCACTATTAGGGATGGGCGTTTTATCGATATATCGATAATTATCGCTAGGTCAGCGACATATCGAATAATAATAGGTGAATAAAGAAATATCGATATATCGATAAGTGCCATAGGATTTTTTTTTGCTCTTCAATAGTTTTGTCACAGATATATCGATATTTTCATAGGTAGCAATGAATATATCGATTGTACCAATGAAAACTATCGATAGGTAGATAGCTATCGACTATTGATAGGTAAAATCTAATATCACCCATCCCTAATCACTACCCTCCATGACCCTGGGATCTCCTCTATCACATGTGGTAGCGAATATCTTAATATTATCTTCGAGGGAACCATTTTAACACATGCTCCTCTAAAACCTAAATGTCCATTTTGATATTCCTCATATGGAAATATGGGATGGGATATTTTACTATATTACACAAGCACTTTATCAAAAACTTGGGCGAATTTTTACATAGCTTTAAAAAGTAGATTTAGTGCAAATAGTGAAAAATTTCTTTGCAACTTTCTTAATTGACAGTATATCCCTCTGAATTCGACCTCGCATATTTGGATTCTCTTAATTTACACTTAAATGAATCAATCTAATTGTGTAATGGGTGTGAGTAAAATGGAGTCTTTGTATATATATATATATATATATATATATATATATATATATATCATGACATATTAGTATTATTGGTAAGTTTTGTAAATAGAACTAATTTATGTTTGGACATATTTGAGACACTTCTGCTACCTCTAACTATAACGCATTATTTTTTAGAATGTGTTTTTTAGTTTAAGAGTTCGTTTTATTGCTTTGTTTTGCAATAATTATTCAGTACTTACAAATAAATACTTTTACTGCTTAAGTTTCGTGTTATGTGTAAAAATGCTTACATTTGGAGGCTTTGTATTGTGTTCAGATGTAATAACCTTAAAGAATTATGCGGAATTAGAATTTGATGTGATCAAAAATTATAGTGAAATAAAAAATACTTGAGTCAATTTTTTTTAATAATAAGAAAAAATAATTGAATGCTCGTAAGAGGGAAGTATTGTAAATGTAAAAAAATTACCCTTCTAGATTATATCTTTGCGTTTTAGGGTCTCTAGATCCCGAAAAACATGTTCCCCCATTTCTGTCAATATATCGTTCTGCATGTTAACAACATAGTCCAAAAACTACTGCGATTAACTTCAAATTTTGGTAAAAAATCAAGAGTCGTGAGGATGGAAAGTTATAATTTGATAAAAATTAAATACGGCAGAACAAAATGGTGGCCTCACAAATCGTTAAAAATATTATTAATGGCCGCCTTATGAATTGTTTAAAAAATCAGTATCAAAAATACTACTTATGCAATTGTCTTGAAATTTTGTATAAAAATCAAGTATGAAAAAAGGATATACTTGTAAAATTTTAGTGTGAATAGCAAAACAAAATGTCCACCTAACACAATGTTTATACTGTGCGCGGCATAAGCTAAAAACTACTTATCCGATTGGCTTCAAAATTTGAACAAAAATTAGGCTTACATGGGGATAAAAATAAAAAAGTAAAAATCATAATTAAGAAACTACTTACCGAATAGACCTCAAATTTTGCACAAAAAGTAAGTGTAATGTGGGGATAAATTGGTAAAATTTCTGCGTAAAGCCATCATGGTGGAACAAAAAAGTCAAAAAAATGCTTAGTATATTGACTTTAAATTTTGCATAAAATAAAATTTTAATGCGAATTCTAAACGGCAAAGCAAAAAGGCTGCCTAGAGATTGTTTAGATATTTGGTGAAATTCCGTTTCCTGGAACAGAACGTTTTTTTATAGAGGAGAATAATAAATTATATAAAAAAAATCGGTAAATTCGCCTTTGCCCACAACTTCATTCGTATAGAATTCCATTACACGAAAATAAGACTTTTTATAAACTCATATAGTTGTTTGGTAAGAACCTAAGAAAAAAATTGAAATAATTAATTACTTGTTTAACGTTATTACTAAATAATAATATCTTTCTATTTAAAACACTAAGTCACATTTTTCAGGAAGTTCGTGAGAGGGTTGTACTGCACCAATTTACATGATTTTTTTTAAATGATCGTGAGGTTACCGAGACCTTTCAACACTATTTTTTGTATTATTTTATTGTGTATTTTTTCTATAAAAACAATATATTTTTCTTCAATAACATTCCCGGACGATGTGATGCATGCGTCCCATATTCTTATACTTCAATTGAAAACTCATCGCGCCATCTAACACAAAAGACAGAACTAGGTCTGCCGGGCCAGCTAGTGTATATATAAACTGTGTTATCTGGGTGTAAAAGAATTATGTTCGAGGGAAGTTAAGGGTAAAGGGAAATTCACCGAGTTTTGCCATAATTTACTTAGCGAAATATTGTAATCGTGAAAAAGTCACCCTTCCAATATTTTTCAGATTTGTACGTCTATATGTCGGGCTGTCTGTCCGTTTATCTGTTCGCGGCATAGCTAAAAAACTACTTACTTGATGATCTGGTAACCTTTTGGTAAAAATCCAATATGGCAAATAAAATAACATGTTAAACAAATGATAAAATTTTGCACAAATATCAAGTATTACGTAGGAATCAACTGGTAAAAGATATCGAAAAAAAATTGCGTCTTGATAAAATATTTAAAAATTCAGCTTGAAAAAACTTCTTACTAGATTGGTTTAAATTTGTATGCAAGAATTAATTGAGGTGATGAACTGTTGATACAATTTTGGTTCGAATTCAAGATGGCGGAAAAAATAGCGGTTAAACACAATGTCTGTCATCGTGGAAAAACTACACTCTCAGGTTTTACATATCTTCAGGCTTTAACGTCTCTAAACGCCAATTTTTTTTCAATTCCGTCGGTCTGTCTGTCTGTTTGTCTGTTATTTCGCAGAGTAACTAAAAAACTACTTACCTGATTGACTTAAATTTTGGTCAAAAATAAAGGGCCAAATAGGGATTACTTAATAATATTTTGGTAAAAATCCAATAAGGCGAAATAAAATAGTCTGTTAATGAAATGGTAAAAAAATTATTACAAGAAAACCAATTATTCAATTTATCTCAAATCTTGCACAAAAATCATACGAATAAACTTGTAACATTTTGGCAGGAATTCAAGGTAACAAAACAAAACGACGGCCTAATAAAAAAAAACTACTTATTAGATTAGTTTCAAGTTTAGTGCAAGCATTAGGAGTGAGATGGATAAAAACTGGTCAAATTGTGATAAGGATTGAAAATGGCGGAAGAAAATGCTGGTCAGAAAAAGTGTTTAAAAAACATCTTTTTTAATTATTAGATATGCACATAGTGAGTTAATTATTGTTAAAGAAATGCTAACGACCCACAAAGTTTTTAAATTACAATTAACATAATTAAGTACCTATTTTCTAATTTCATTATTGAACACGACGGGCGGGGTATAATAATTAACAACTGTACAAACAAATTTCATTTGTCATATCGATTTTGTTTACGTTACTTTCAAGTGCATATACACCTAATTATTTAACTTCTTACACTTATGATAATGTCACGCAGTACTTTTTGTTTTTAGGATATTGCTAAAAAGCAAATTTAAATACTGTTTACAAATCGTATCTGGAACATTGATAGTTATTAAACCCGAACAAGTTAACCGTTATCCGGTTTAAAATCTTTTCTGATGGATTATCGTTTCTAGGCAATCAAGTTGAACAGTTAAATGATGCATTGAGCGCAATAGTGGCCCATCCCACAATCTAGTTGATTTTGGGATAAGTGTTGTTGGTAATCACTCTCATTTTAATATGCAATAGTGGCCCATCAGTTACTGTACTTTCCTTTCAAGAGATGGCGTTGGAAGTCAACATAAATGCATCTCACTCATACTGTAGAGCAATACTGGACTAAGTGTATTAGCTTTTGTTTCATTGATCTAACAACTGATTGTCGTGAAGTTGATGCAGGTCGGGATTAAAAGTAGGGCTATGAGGGCTATAGCCATAGGCCCCGTTGTAGGCAAGCAGGGGCCCCAGCACAGAGCTGGCGTGAGGTTTTGCGGTCATTAACCACTGAAATGCCGTAGATCCCACAAGCGGAGTTGGCTCTGCGAGGCGTGGACAAGAAGAAAGAATAGCAGCTTATCAGTGAGGTGAACTTTTTTTGTCATCAGTTGTAAAAGGCTCCAAGGGGCTCCATCAGCGAAGTATACGGTCAAGGACCTTTATTTTTGTAGTCAGTACTAATTTGTAAGGAAGGCCTTTGCAAACTTCAGACTCAGAGGCATCTCAATACTTAAAGCCCCAGACCCCATATGTTCTAAATTCAGCCCTGAGTTTATGCAGCATTAAGAGGTGAAATTTTGCCAGGTCAGGGTGCGACGTTTGACGTACGGCTCCATAGCCAGACAGGACCCATGTACGGTTTGACTGTGCTTAACTATGATTTTTCAAGCCAAAAGTACCTATCATATTTGAAACAAAAATGTAAGCTATTATTTCTTACTTTCCAGCATATTTACCTCTTTAGGCCGAAAATGAATATTATTTTAATTAGATTTTTATCAATTTTTTAAGAAAATCTAAGCAAAAAACAAACTCCCGATTAAGAAAATCTAAGACAAAAAACAAACTCCCGATGCAAAAATTGGCAGGTAAAAATTTTGATGTGAAATTCATTATTCTCTGGAGAATCCCAACAGGAGATATCTTTATTCAAACCTGGACGTAACCAAAATGTATAAATTATTACAAAACAGATGTAGTAAGCTGCCATAAATGTGATGCCTTAAACGACAAAATTAAAACAGCTGTAAATGAAAACCAAGACTACGACAATGGGATGAAAAGCGATGCTAAAGCTGCGAAATCAGATAAAAAACTTGCTGTTATTACATTTGACTTACTAAAAAGTTTACCCGCCTCAGTATCTCGGCAGGTGTTGCCAAAGGTAAATAATAAATAAATTCTGTAAACTTTGCTGTTGCGTACTACAAGAGGCAACTATGGAGATTCTGCTTTAATAATCGTAATCTGGGAACTGATGTACATGTAGGCTGAGATGATTATCTCATGTAGGTCTTCAGAAATTTTCTCTTGTATTGCGCATTATGTGAAGGGCAATATTGCTACATGTAAACTGATCGTCAATAGCGAGCAGCGTAATGTTCAAAATAGAAATTTTAAAATGTTATCTTTATGTAATTACATTGTCTTATCTGAAGACATTATAGTGAAAGCCAATGACCACAAATGTCTAGTCTTTTATTGTTCAGTGACCAGTGAGTTAAAAAAAACAAACATTACCAAAATATCTTTACAAAGCGCCCGTGTGGAAAAAAATGGATTTGTTATTTAAAAAGGCAAAAATTATGATTAAATATGAATTTTTGAAGTAAAGAATTTTCTTCAAGTTTGAGTAGGTATTTTTTTAAACGCGGTTTCAATATTAAAAATTTATAAAATATAATGAAAAACGAAAGTGGGCCAGCCACAATAAAATCTTTATTTTCACTAATTACATACTAAAATTTAAAAAAGTTAGAAGACATAAAGCTGAAAATTTGTATAATTTTAATTTCTTATTTTTGAAAAAGTCGTTTGTTTATGGGCTTGGTGTTTAACTCTTAAAATTATTATTTCTGAATATCAGGGGCGTGCGGTGAAAATTTTAAAATTTAAATTTAAAAAATTAAGAAAGGGAAGCAATTTTTAGAAACTTACCTATTTGTAACATAGTTCGATTCTTCGATCATTTTTTGCAAATTCGTCATTATAAAAACGTCGATGCTCCGACATATTTTGGAGAAGTTTATTTTTAATCGACAACAGCGATGTATGCGAAAGTCTCCCCTGCCCCGTTGAATTTCTCACGAATTTTTTTATACGTTTGAGTGTTGAAAAAATGCGTTCTACTGATGAAGTTGTGGCAGGTATTGTCAATACTAATTCACACAATTTCGACACTTTGGTGTATGCATCTTCCAGCTCCTTGTCTGTTAAAAATTGCATTAGTTTCTTAGCGTTATCTTTTGCGCTAATGTCTCAGTTTGGTAAATGACTTTTAGTTCAGATCGCAGTAACACTCGATCGAAGAACTGGCCATAATGAAGAAGAAGAGATTTAAACGCATCTTCTGGAAAAGGTTTTCCTTTAAATGCATCAAAATTGCAGAGCTCGACGAATTTAAAATCATTTAAACCGTTAAATCTTTAGTTTATTTGTTGCTGAATTTGATAGATTATTTCATAAGAGGCGTCTGTATGATGTTTGAACATCTCCCAGCTTGTCTGTTCGAAGACGCTTGGCTTGTGGCTCTATATTTAACGTCTCATTTTCTCCCAAAATAGGTCAAAGTCATCTCTTTTTTGGCTTAACATGGACTTAAAATCATCCACTTTTTTTTAAGCAAAAAGCAATATCATTTGTTTTAGTTTGTAATATATTAAACACGTCGTCCGAGAGTGAAAATATTTCTGACAATATGTTCAACAAATAATTAAAATTAAAGTCTCGTTTCAAACAGTCCAAAAACCCCCTCGAACTATGTATTGCTTCTGAGTCCCACGTTTCATTATTTTCTATTATATTCTCAAATAGTTCAATCAGTGATTCACGATTTTCAGATACTCTTAACACAGTTCTTCCATTATAGTTCCACCTAGTAGGGGCTACTTTGGGCAATCGTTTGTGGACAATGGAGTACAAAGCTTGTGTACGTTTTGTTGACTTGGAAAAAAGCAGCCATGCCACTTAAAGTAACGAAAAATACTTTACACTCTTTAATGTGATTGATGGACTGGGATAAAACTAAATTTAATTTATGAGCAAAACAATGGACAAACACAGCACTTAAGAAAGTTTTTTGAACTTTAGCTTGCAGACCCCCTAATTGTCCTGCCATCACTGCATATCATAGCTTTGAGCAACTAATTTTTTCTCTCCATTAATTTCTTTAGTAACGTTATAAACTACGGTATATAATTCATCTGCTGTACGAATTTCGGACACATTCTTAAAACCTAAAAATCGCTCTTGAATACTTCCTTCTGTTTTAAAGTAGCGTATTAGGTACTATAGATAATTGGCTAAAATTAGTGATATCAGTTGTTTCGTCCAGAACAATAGCAATGAACCGCTCCTCGCCAATCTCCTGCCTAATTCTTTTTAGAATAATGGTTGCAGGAGCGGAAATTAAATCATTCTGGATTCGATTCGATGTTCCGCGAAAAACGCTAGACTGCTCTAAATGATTTTTTAAGCAATCATCATATTAGCCATTAAACTAAGTAAATCATGAAAATTTCCTCTATTTGAAGAAACCCTTGTTTCGTCAGGACCTCCAAATCCCAATTCGTGCTGTCCGAGACATCGATAAGTCTTCTTAATATTTGCCTATTTTTATCGACTAGTTCAATGTGTTATACATACAATACAGTTTTTCATATTTGTGGTTAAATTTTTCATATGCGGTTTTGCCCTTCCTTTGGAAATTATTTGAAGCTTATCAGCGAAGTTTAATGTTGAAAATCCCTTTATTATTAAGACACACACTACACATTCACACACACTCTTCTTAATAAATTCTCCAACATTTTCAACGTTATTACTGACAGCCGAAGCTGACGGTATTTGCATATCCACGTCCGTATTATTGTCTTCCATATCGAACCATGCACGACGCGACGTACGTATCACATAACACACGGATAGCCGTTCAAACAAAGAACCTACTCCAACGATAGCTTCCGCCCCCACTTAAAGCACGCGACTGAAATGCAGAAATTGCAAACAGCCGGTGGAAAGTTCAATAACCTCTCGATTCACAGGAAATCAAGCACACAGGATTTGGCTGCAGAGAAGCTAGCGGCCCGCATAGGTTCTATTCGATTTCTATTGTGGCTCGGTCGGTGTCAAGGCCGCATTTATTATGGGCTTGATAATTAAGATAATATTTTAGCATTTTTAATATAAACTAAATTAATGGTTTCCTTTTTCAAAAATTACATTTTAGAAGATGTTTGGTAATTTTTTTTGGGAAAGCACTGCTTCCCTTGCTTCCATGGATTGCACGCCCCTGCTGAATATATAAATAATAATTTAAACTGATGGAGAACTGTAGTTCTAACAATTCGTTTTTATACAATTAATTTATAATTCTTGATTACGACTTGAAAAAAAAAGTGTCATCCTTATTGTATTGTGTATATAAGGACTGCAAACCTTAAGCTACATGGCATTTCAGATTTTAAAATATTTTATAAAAACACATTATTTCAGTTATTAGTTATTAATTATCAAACATGAATAATTTATTCCTTGTGCTTTGCAATATTTTGTTTTATATACAAATATATTATTTTAAATTAGTTACCGGATTTTGTTTTTGAATAGGTTCGAATAAGACTGATCTTTCAAATGTAACCATCTCGTATTCTTGCTTTATTTTTTACATGAAATATCCTTTGTTTAAATAAAGAGCGCAATCTACTGTTTTTAACCTACCTCCACTTTCAGCGTCTTTTTCTTCCGCTTCGTTAAACTGGCTGAAACACGACTTAAAAAAAAATGTGTTATCTGCGTTGTAATGTACCGAGTAGATGGGCTACTAAAATTATTGCAAGAAGTAATGAAAGGTACCATGAAATGCGAATATAAACAACGTTGACGGAATATATATGAGCATATGAACAAAATTTAGATCTATGCTAATAACCGGCGCGGCGCCTACCAATTGTTAATAGTACTAGTTTAACAATAGGCTGGCTTATGCTGTCTGACTTGTAGGTAAATTGGAGAGAATTGCATAATAAATAGATCACCTTATTTTTATAAAAAGTAGTCTTCATCAATAGAATATCTTAGTTTTGAGGTTACTCTGGTGCGATCAATATGTCTTCAAACAAAAGAAAGTTTTTGAGTCCTCAAGTTGAAAATAATTGTTCAAACGTTGAAATAATCTAGTACGCGGAAAAAAACAAACTTAGTGTTAGAGTATTAGCCGAAAAATTCTGTGTAGGAAAATCTCAAATTAATGATATTTTGAGAAACAAGAGCGATCTTAACAAGCGATTCGCCGAGACCGGGAACATGAAAGAGAAAAAGAAATTTGCGAAAACTGAGGGTGCTTCCATAGACCAAATTGTCTACGACTGGTTTTGTAAAGTACACTCCAAAAACATTTCAATATCCGGTACAATAAAAAAGGAAAAAGTACAAGAAATTGCGAAGAATCTAGAAGTTGATGGTTTTAAAGGATCAAAAGGATGATTGGAGAAGTTCTGTCAACGTCATAATATGTAGTAGACTTGATTCAGGTAACTGATTGGCGGACGAAATTATGTGCTATTATCAAAAACTATGCACCAAGAGACATTTATAACGCCGATGAAACGGGACTCTTTTTCCGCGCCTTGCCAAATAAAACGTTTTCTTTAAAAAGCAAAACATGTACTGGCGGGAAAGGGTGGAAGGACAGACTCACTATTTTACTTTGCTCCGCTATGAATGGGGAAAAAGAAAATGAACTGGTGATTGGAAAAAGTAAAAAACCCCGTTGTTTTAAACAATCAAGCGTGGAAAAATTGCCACTTGGTACTATAACAAGAAAGCATGGATACAAGGAATATAATGTCGGATTGGTTGATGAAATTTGACCCAAAAATGCAAAGGCAAAACCGAAATGTACTTTTATTTTCGGATATTGCTGCATCTCACCCAAAACTGGAGTTAAAAAATGTTAAAATAATTTTTTTACTGCTACAGAAAGTTTTTAATCAAGCGACTTTTGTCATCCATGGGGTATCGTGAATCTACCGAACAATTTGAGTAATCCATAAATGTTGTAAGTTCCTTGGTTTGGATTGTTGCTGCATGGAAAAAAGTCGAATCCAAGACTATCAATAACTGCTTCCGCAGAGCTGGATTCGAGGAAATTCTTGAGGAAAACGTTGACTACGATAGTGAAGATGATGTGCCATTATTGTGTGTGAATTATGTAGAAACATCACTGTATTCCGGCTTAACTTCTATTCAGAAATTGATGAAAGCTTATTCACGGAAAATCCTAACATAAGTGTACATGAGTGCATCAGGGAATTTCAAAATAGTGAGAACGGTCAGATTTCATCTGACAGTGATGATAAAGAAATTATTTGTTTCAATTTAAGGAAGCATATAAAATGTTAAGGGATATTGAAAACTTTTGTATGTTATCTGGAAATTCTGTTTTAGGGGAAAAATCTCAGAAGTTGCCTCTAAAATAGAATCTCAAATTATTAAAAATAAATTAACTAGTTTAAGACAAACAACACTTGATACTTTTTTTAAATAGAAACTTTTTATAAAGTAGAACTGTATCAAACTGTATATGTAGATAGTATAATATTTTATATTAGGTAGTACATTTTTATTGTATATAATTTTTGTGGCACGGCTACTGTCCATTGTTGAGAGGTTTGACTGTATATATATATATATATATATATATATATATATATATATATATATATATATATAAGTATAAAACAATGTATAGTATAAAGCCTGCAAACCTTAAGCTAGATGATATTTCAGATTTTTAAATATTCTATAAAAACATAAAAACAAATGATTTTTTTTAGTTATTAATTTTTAATTTTCAAAGATGAATCATGTATTCCTTGTTGCTATATTTTGCGACTACCTATCAGTTAAAATTATTTTAAATTAGTTACCGGCTTTTGTTTTTAAAGATGTTCGAATAAGACTGATCTTTCAAATGTAACCATCTCGTATTCTTGCTTTATTTTTTACATGAAATATCTTTTGTTTGAATAAAGAGCGCAATCTACTGTTCTTATCCTACCTCCACTTTCAGTGTTTTTTTCTTCTGCTTCGTTAGACTGGCTGGAATAATCGAGGGGAGGTGTATTTGTGCCGGTCACGTCCAAGTCCGACTCGCAATCACTCTCGTCCGCGTCCGACACTCCGTTTCTATCATCGTCGCCATCCTCGTCCACTTCCGGGGTAACACTTCGCCTGTCCAACGCGGTTTCCGGCAAGATTGAGTTTATGGAAAAAGATTTCAACGGGGTATTTGCCATCACAAAATCCGCGCGCGTTAGGATCGGTCTTGGCGGCACCACCATATTTACATCATTACGTTTAAAACTACCTTTCACGTATGTGGCACACAACTAAACCATCAACCTTCCCATTAAGTTTATACAGTCTAAGGGGCTTATATAACGTGCGAGATACGCCTTATTGTAAGTTGCCAGCCAATCAGGGACGGCTCAAACTTAGTTTTGTGCCGGCCTCCTGTTTGTTTGCCGACACTTATTGGGTGTGGTCTTATGATGGCTCAAAATATATGCGGTCCTGTATTGTGTAAGTAATTACCAAGTGGAAAAGGCGGATTACATTTTATGTTGAAACAAAAAGATAGCAGATTGCTTTTTTTTATTTGCTATTTTATGATGTCGTTTTAAATAAGGTGTTTAAATCGATACTCTTTTTATTTTCGAGCAGGTTCTATTTAAAGGTTTAATTTTATGTGCATTTTATTAATCTGTTTAATATTATTCTTGTATGTATTATTAACTTGTCAAGATACTTTATTTCTGATTATTTGCAACATTTCAGTTTCATTTAAAGCCACTCTTTTGATTGGCATTTTGCTATTGGTTATTGAACGGTTAATCGTACACATAACCATTCCCATGATGGTTCGTGACTAACTTTTAATTTGTGAAAATACTTGCTATGTATGTATATTATTACAGTTTATTGAAATATTTGATAACTACAAAGCTCGCAAGTAAAAATTACGATCATGTTACAGTTTAATTAGTTAATAAATAGGTACAATTAGCGTAATTACGTTTATTGTAGATTTGGTGTTATTCAGATGTGTTCTTATACTGATTAAATATTAAATATAAAATATATTCAAGTTGTGTTAATCATTATTGTAAATTTAATTGGTCAAAAGTTAAGCTTTATATAAGCACTATAATGAATGTGCACACTCTTTCGTTTTTCAGAAAAAAAACGACAGTTACGCCTCTATGTTATAATGTTTTTTTTAAGATTTTCTGGTACGTTAAAGTAATTTTCCCAGTAATTAATTAAAAAAACACAATCGACAACATTTCTTTTTATTTAGAAAGTGGCAATTCACATTAGCAAAACAAAAACTTTAAAAGTAAATAATAAAAAATAAACCAAACTCGAAAAAAAAGTGTAACAAACTAAAACAAAAGCCAATAAAAGCTAATTTTCATGTGGTATAGAAAAAAAGAACTCCTGTAATTCAGGCATGCGAACAGCAGGACTTTGGCCCTTACAAGGAGATGCTAAACTACGTTTAAGGGATTAAGAATAACATTGGAGAGAGCAATGCGTTGGTTCTGAATGATTTTATCGTAGTTATTTCAATCAAATTCACTATATTCGTACGCTTAATAGCTCTGTTAGTGTCGCTTTCCCTGCCAGACAATATTCTTAAATCTTTGGATAAATATTTAAAATCTCAAAAGTGTCTGAAACTCATTGGTCTTACATCATAAGGGTTTTTGTTTCCTGAGTATCTCGTTATAGGGTATAGTTGAGATGGAATAAAATGATCTGAATGTTTTCATTGATTTTTTGAAACTTTTTAATATTTTTATGTTTTTCCAAAGACTATAGCAACACAGACGCTGCTATTGATTTTTTTTTCTGGCGATAACAGCCTTCACAATATAAATTAATTTTTCCATTTACAGCATACTTTGAAATTACTTTAAAAAGACAAGTAGCAATTTCAGCCGATCTACGGCGTTTGCTGTTCGTTCCATCCCACGTAAAAGAAGCACTTTTTAGTCACAATATCGTAAACAGTGAAATTGAACACAGATAATCTATATTTGTAAAATATTGGGCTTTCCTTTCAAATGGAAAGATAGATCACCTGTTGAAGGTCGAAAACTGCACACACAACCTTGGATGAGTTCTCCTGAGCCTCCAGTTTGTCCTTTTTTGTCTCACTAAATTTTTTCTAAATAAAATTTTTTAAATAGTAAATATTTTCTACATTTTTCTAAGAGAGAATTCTGGATGTAGGTACATTCTCCTGGTGCTTGTTCTATAAAAATGTGACTCAACCCGTGTATATCTCTCAATGTGATTTTCTATATCTTTTATATTCTTATCTCTTTGCATGTCTAACTTCTTCAGTTCTCTGTTTTTCTCCTCTTCTCTTTTCTCCTTCCATGACACCCTTTTACTTAATTTCGTGAAAGCTGTAAGGGCACGTTCGGAAATCCTAACGTATAAAAATAAAATTTTTAAAAACGGTAATTTCTTTATGGTTAGAGAGCGTGATTCAATTACTGCAGGATCTCAATGAAGACAACTTTGATCGTCGCTTACAATTCTGGGAAATCATGAGTGAGCGTACAATGAATAATGTCAATTTCTTATTTCGTGTGTGTTTTTCGGATAAGTGTACCTTTTTTTTTGAGCAGTGAAGTTAATTGTTACAACTGTCGTTATTGGGCCGATTCCAAACCCCGAGTATTTCACGAGGTATACACGCAAAACCCTCAAACACTCAACACGTATGGACTGGTATTTTTGGAGATTGCTTTGTTGGTCCTTTTTTTCGTCCTGGAAATTTGACAGGAGACCTGTATTTAGATTTGCTTCAAAATGTCGTTGTTCCCTGCTTTAACTAACATCGTAGAGCACAACGCTGCGTTTATATTTCTCTCGGATTGTGCGTGATCAGTTAAACCAATGGTTTCTTGGTGGGGGTATAGGACGAAGGGCGTAATTGAGTAGCCTCCGTGATCACCCGATTTAAGTGGTTTGGATTTCTTTTTGTGGGGTTATATAAAAATTAAAGTTTATTGTACTCCACCAGATAAACTGGAATACTTCTGAGGACGAATCGTAAATGTATGGCACGAAGTGACACCGCAAGTGCTGCAGAATGTAAGACACCGCTTTAAAGATAATCTGTATAACTGAATGGAGGTTGTCGGCTAACACCTTACTTGGTTGATACGGTAAGTTTTTACGTAAAATCGATTTAATTTTTGCATTTTTCGACAAATGTATTAATTAAATTAGGGCTTCGTAGCATCTAAATGAATTGACCGAATTTCAATGTGGGGAGTCAAAAACCCTTTCCAATGATGTATCAATTAACTTCCTCTCATATTTAAAAATATTAGGGGATGACACTTGCCCTTAGGAGGATGCAGTTTGGGCTATTATTTTTGCGTAAAAAATTGTCCCTGTGACAACCACGCTTATGTTTCAGGTTTTTTTCAACAAAATCTTTTCCTGGTAGTTCTGTCTTCTGGTATATTTACTTCTGTATAAATATTTCTTTCTATCATCCAGGTGATCTGGGTGAAATACACTGTTGTTGTTTGAGCTGAAGTTTCTCATTTTTTTATAGAAATCCCATTGCTTGAGTTGCCACCGGCTATAAAATTTATAGCTAAATTTAAGGGATTTATTGATGGCTCCGATGCCCGTGATAAGTAAATTTCAAGAAGTGTAAAGAAAAACAACTAGCGACCTTAATAGTGTAAGGTTATATAAGTATGTTATAAAATATGAATGCCACTAAGACGATATTTATGGATACAGACTGCACACTTTTTCTGAAAATGAGACAATTTTTTTTTGTAATGATAACTAAAGCGCCAAAAAATGATCAAATGTTATACTTGGTCTATGTTGTTATATGAAGCTGATACATGAATAATAAAAGGTGTTACAATCAATCGCTTGGAAGCATTGGGATGTGTTTGATAGAAGATTGCCCGGCATATTTTGGGAAGCTATGAAAACCAACGAAGCAGTTTTAAGTAGAGCACACGCCGTTTTTGAATTAATAACAACTATTAAAACTAATAAAAATATATCATCCCTAGAGCAAGTTCTTCGAGGAGACCCATATAAATTCCTTCAGGTTATATTGGGAGAGCCGTAGAGTCGTAGAGGAATATGAAGGAAGCAAATGTCCTGTCTAAAAAACATTTTCGAATGGACTGAAATATGCAATACAGAACAACTGTTTAGATTAGCTAAAAGCCGCGAACAACCCGCCAAAGTAATTGCTAACGTTATGGGAACATGAAATGGTACCAAAAGAAGAAGTATAAATTTATAAAACAGTTAAGTACAATTTAAAATGGGGTACTTTTCTACACTCCATTTAAAATTGCAGGAGTCAATCTTCCCCCGTTTGGGGATTGGATATACTATAGTAAATATTCTCTGATTTTTATTGAATTGAATATAAAGTGGTACGATAGTATAGTTATAATTTGTGTTTATTGGAATAGAGAATTTTTCAATAGGATTGTAAATTAGATGAAAATTGGTTAAATTCAAAGAAAAATCAGTTGTCCAGTCATCATGGACCCCCACTGACTATGTATCTGTTCATTATTTTTCTTTAATTTTAGGAGTCAATCTTCCCCCGTTTGGGGATTGGATATACTGTAGTAAATATTATCTGGTTTTTATTGAATTGAATATAAAGTGGTACGATAGTATGGTTGAAATTTGTGTATATTGGAATATAGAATTTTTCAATAGGATTGTAAATTAAAGGAAAATTGGTTAAATTCAAAGAAAAATCAGTTGTCCAGTCATCATGGACCCCCACTGACTATGTATCTGTTCATTACGTTTCTTTTATTTTAGAGAGTTTACTATTTCATGAATTATTTAATCAGGAGCTGATCTGAGTCAACTATAATATGCAGTTTATTTGTTGTTTTATACCCGTAAAGATCACTGTACAACATCAATACTGTGGTCTGTATTTTTAACCATGTTACCGTGGCTTAACACCTTTTTTTATTAACCTTGTGTTTTATTAAATGATTGCTAAACATAAATGATTTTTAAATTCTAGAATAACCTTGCCTTATCTACACCGAAAGAACAGTTTGTTTATCGTAAGCTAGAACCCATAACTATTAACAAATTTCTAGTTTAAATATGGCTTAATAAATATTTGTTTAAAGTTATAACAAAATTTGTTTGCAGACTTGGTAACAAATATTTGTTTTTAGTTACTAAATTTTAGTACTAGTTATTAAGGGTTTATTTCTTTAAAGTTTAGATTTACTTTTTGGAAATCCAGGCTCTCTATCTGTTATATTTTTTTAAATCAATATAAAAAAATATTTATTAATAAGCAATAAATATTATTTATCACTGAAAATGTAAATATTTCTTCACAATATATTCATATTATATATGTAAATATATATATTAATCATTTTGATAACTATAAACAAATTTATGTTATTGGTCAACAAGATTTATTGTTATTGTTATTTGTATAATATATAACGATTAATAAGTGTTTTTTGCTTTTACCAATAAAATCATTAAATATAAATAAACATATTTGTTTTGGATTACTAAATCCTTTATTTTTTAAATTTATATGAGTGTCTTAGATTTGGTCGTACCACTACAGGCTACTCAGAAACTAGAAGAGATACGAAGTCAGTTAAATTAAAGGAAAGTTGTATATTTTAAAGTCTTTTAATATGCTATTTTCAGTTTTAAAATTCAACTTTCTTTTTGACCGAACACATTACATCAGTTTGTTATTTTGAGGGTAATACCCTGTATATTATTAGATATTTAAGAAGGTCCTTTTCTCCTGACTTTAAATATACCCGGGTTTGTATATCTATCTTGAACAATAGCCGAACAAATCGACAAAAACCGTGCCATTAAAAAAAAAGAGAATATTTTTTGCCATACAAAAATGCATGAAAATCAATTTTTTTTCTAACACATTTTATTGCGCGGTTTTTGTCGATTGGTTCGTCAATTTTTTAAGGTATAAATATAAATCCCCGGCTATGTATATAATTAGGATGAAAAGATCTTTTCAAATATTTAATAATATACATACAAATTTGATATCGTGTCCAGTCAAACTGAAAGTTGAATTTAAAAACTAAAAACAGCATATTAAAAGACTTTTTAATATACAACTTTTCTCTAATATAACTGCCCTTGTATCTCTTCTAGTTTTCGAGTTGCCTGTAGTGGTATGACTAACTCTGGGACACCCTGTATAGGCTGTGGGATTAACGATTTTAGTAAACATCTCATACACCAATATCCCTTTTGACATATACCCGAGTTATGATCTTAAGGACCTATAAACCCCAAAAACATTTCTTAATAGGCGTAAAATAAAATCCAGTATGCGCCTGATTTTTTTTTAAATGGTTCAAGACCATATATACCCTAAGTATATAGATATGTCAAGAGGCTAGACTATTATATTATTAATACTTTTATTATTTTCGGTATAGGTAGGTTGGTAGGTATAATAAAAGAAAGAGCTATTTTGAATATACTTTTTTATTTTACGAAAATACAAACATACTTTACATATGAAAAATAGTAATCAACGCTTAACTTAAAACGAAATCAGTCTTTTTAAAGAAAAGTAACTTTAAACTTAAATCGAGTCTTGTGTTGAAAGCATGTTTAACATATCGTCTTATCTTAAAAAATCAGTCTTTTTTAACAAAAAAATGTAACTTAACACGTAATTTTTAACATGATAGTAAGTAATTGGAATAAAACATATTTAGTTGAGATCAGGGAAATTAGATTTGAAATAAATTTAGCGAGGGGTAAACCACTGGCGGACATCATGCATACAAGACTTCCCAGATCTACTATGATTTTGCATACTTTTAAAGACTTCGCATAGAGACATGCTAACGCGTGTTCACCAGACTTCCCAAGTGGTTTACCCCTCGAAATTTAGTTTATTTAAACAAAAGTTTCCTAAAACTTCATTATAAAAAATATAATAAATTATATCAAAAAATAACCTTAAATATATAAATCGTTCAGAAGAACTCTTAAATCTAAAAAAATAGTAAGTAACGAGGCTAATAAATACAGTGATTTCACAAAACGAAATTCGATTATTCTTAAAATTTTCGTTACAGAAATAGCAATGCAAAATTAATAGTAGACTTTGATATTTATAGAATTCAGTTCAAAATACTTAATCGATAGATTAAGTATTTTGTAGTAATTAACTATCTACTCCTGATTCATAGCGGAAATATACTTGCATCCATCTCCAATGATATGGATGCTTGTAGGTTTATAATAAATTCGTCGGAAATCTACAATTTCACAGCCCAAACCTGCTAACAAATCTATTTCGTAAGCTTCTAAGTTCTTGTTAATTCCGTAACATTTTAATATGTCCCAAATAAATTTAATATTATCATCGTTAAGGTATAGCACTGTTTGAATTTTTCCAAACCGCGGTTCGTCAAATTTATCTTGACCAATCTGCACTACTAAGCCAGGTCTATAAATAATTCCATTTATTTTTACCCAATTTACCACAAATGCATTTTCCCCTTTCTGATTGTTTTTTTCTATAAAGAGACTTTCTTTCTTATTGGGAACACGATAGGAACCTATAGTTATTTCATCAGTCAAACCTTTATTTACAATAAACCGATTGGCCAGACGTAGTTGGTGTTTCAGAGTTAAAGTTAAAGGAATATTACGTCTTGAAGCCACAACATTTGCATTTGATTTTCCGATCTTATGAAACGCCTCATATCGAATGGATAAAAATTGAGTAAGGGGGCCAAATTTGGTTATACAACTGGCATAATGTAACAAAAAGTGATATTTCGGGGTTAAATTTTTTGAAAAAAGTGATATGCATAATTTGTGATGTTCAGAAACTAAGTAGTTTAAATAAATTAGCTCATCCTTGTTGAAGTATTTTCTTAAAACCATGCGAGTGATGTTAAAAAGGAGTAAATATAATTGCCATGCGCTATCTGATACATCCACAAGGTCACAGGCTAGCATTCCGAAATATGTGACAAAACTATGCATTTCAGATGAGGACATAATAATCACTTCTTTTTCTACTTGGCTGAAAGGTATTGGAGGAAATTTATTTCCGACGTCTGCGTCAATATAGTCAAATAGTTTGATGCGGTTATTTAAAATATCGAGAGAAAAATATTTTTTTTCACAGATCAAATATTTAAGGATTTTTCCCATGTCATATCGACAAATGCCCTCAAATATATCGTGCATTATATCAAAATGTATATTTTCTGTATTATGAAAATAAGGCAATTGATTCCATACACAGCTTTCTTTTATCCCATAGGATTTTTCGTTTAAATGAATTATATAATTTTCCCTGTTTCTTAGCAACTGGGAGTTTTCGAAAGTTTCATTTTGTGTAGATGCTTTTGGCATAACACAAGCTCTGCAAAAGTAAATAGAAGAAAAGCTTTTATTCATTCCTATAATGGAATTGATACCTAAGTTATCACCAAGCAACAGAGGAACAACGAAAAATATTCTTTTTTGATTCACTAAAATTCCCTCAGATTCTAAAAAGAGTAATTCATTTATAAATACCTGGAAAACATTTTTATTGGAAAACATTGCTCTGTCGGATGAATAAAAAAGCCCCCACAAAAAAATGTTTTCTAATCTAGATGAATATTTTGGTGGTATACATGGAAATGAAAAGTATACACCTCCCAATTTATGCACACCAGCTTGTGTACCAAGTGGATTGCCAGTTTCAAAATCGTCGAAATAAACCCATAGTGGTAAAATTAACTTTGGACTGTATTTGTTTTTTGTTGCCTTCCACCACTCAGTATTAAAAAGACTGGATAAAACGTTTGTCTGACTTTCTTCCTCTGCGATATGGTTTAGCATAACGTCTAAAACATTCGGTATGTTTAAAAAGTTCTGAAGAATTTTTCTTAAGGAAACAATCTGTCCTTCACAAGGTTTATTTTCAGCAACTGTTTTATTCATATCGGTTTTTTTAGCTAACATATTACCAATGATGAAACTACACGGTTTTATAAAATATTTGGAGTTTTCTAAGATTTTTAGCCGCTTGTACTCTGAGTTGCATGATTCAAACAAATCTTCTGCTAGAAAAGAACTTAAATCAGCATGTTTAGAATTACATAGTTCGTCAGAACATAACTTTGCATTTATACTGGATATTATCTCTTGAACGACGGATCTATTTACTGTATCGTTCTTATACAGTTTAGAAACAAATTTTAAGCAGTGAGCTTCGGAATCTTTAATTATATCGCTTTTATTTATACATGTTGGTATTTCAAAATGTATATTATCCTCTTCATTATTATAATTTTTTGAGCTAATTTCTTCTGTAGGATATGCTTTATCTTGTAATTTTGAAACCTGTTTATCTAATTCTACATTTTGTTTAAATGTAGGGTTTCTGATATGATAATTTGACAAATGTTTTTTGAGAGCCGACATATTGCTAAAAGTCTTTAGGCATGATGTATAGCCACATTCAAAAGACTGCAGAAACCGATGACTAACTTTGGTGTGAATTAGAAACAATTTGACATTTTGAAATGAATTTAAACAGATTTTGCATTTCATTTTCAAATAGGCATGTGCAGAATTTGGAAAATAGAATAGAAAAACATACGATTAGGGAAATATAACCGAAAAATGGTTTTATTGTAGTTAAAATCAATGTTATTCTTGACTTAAATAGAATATAAACAAAAACACAAACAGTGCTACACCCTTTAAGATGAAAAAAGAAAGAATTGCGTCTATTTATTTAGTTTTAATTTATTAACAATATCTAAGATATTGGGTATGTTGTCATATTTGGTTCTAAGATCATACATAGAGAGCTGAATAAACATCCAAATATGCTCGCTTTCAAAGGGATATACTAAATTCAGTACATGAATGAACTCAAAGCAAACATCTACTGCTTTTAAAATGGAAACAAGCTTGTATAAAATGTTGTTAAAACTCACGTAAATGTTTTTAATTTCCACATATGTCGGGGCTTCTACAATCACAAATGGTAACATGGGCAAATCATACTTTTTCATTAATTCTCTTCTTCTTTCTATAATATTTTCTAGGTCGGCCTGGGTCTAAAAACAAATGTTTTATCGTTAAAATTATCATGTGCCTTCCAGATCTTTTTACTTAACTTATAGAAGACCGTAAAAACAAGATAAAATGTATGCAATAATGAACTAACAAAATGTCGATGACAAACAATTATTTGTAATCGGGTTGCTCTACAGAGTGACGAGAAATATTGAAACAATACTCCCAATGTTAAATAAGTGGACGACGGTTTTAATACAAAGTATTTAAACACTCTGTAGTGAGCGCTGATTGTAAATAAATGGTCTAGGTAACTGGCGATTGTATAGCCCTGCTTTTTGTTGACATTTTGTTTTTTTAACCTCTTTAAACGATAATATTTTATTTGGTTAAGGTATTATTTTTAAGAACAGGCACATTGTAATAGTACTTGCAAAAAATATGTATCAGGTTGGTACCCGTATTATTGGGCAAACACTAAATTACAAAGTTAAATTAAGGTATTGCAGAATGAAACGCATTGTTATAAAAATACTCACTTTAATTTGGACAATCAATCCCTCCTTTGACTCAGTAATAGTGGGATGCCAGTTTGACTTGCACTTCTTATTCTGCGATTTCGACGGTAGCAGGGAGACTATTAAATTTAGCATTAGGAAATGGCGTGAATCTAAAAATTGTATTTATTAAGTTATGCATAAAAATATAAGAACACAGGCGCAGTGAAAAAAATCTTTTTTAAGGACTAACAAAATATTTTTTTATATATTAGGCTTATCTAAATATTTTTATATTGTAACCAAATAATATTAATTACATATTCCTTTAAAAAACCAGTTAACTACCGAGAAAAACGCCCAATTAACTTTTTACTAATTACCTGTGTTTTCGCCTGACGTCCCAATAATTTCCAAATTCAAATTATCTGCCGGTGACAAATGCTTTTTTCTTATTTCTAGGAACTTGCGAAAAACGATTTCGAAAATATTAAATATTTTTCCATGGCTTTCAGGGTATCGTTTTTGAAAATCCAAGTCGATAAGTGTATGACCAAGAGCATTCTGAATTATGAGAAATTCCGCAACTATTTCTGCTAAGGTTACGTCAGTTTTCAAAAAAGCTTGTCTATAAGTAAATGTGTTTTGCCACTTTTCAGTAACGGTTGTCCATGGATCTTGATTATTTTTTAACCAAGTTAAATCATCTTGTCCATGAAAACCTTAAAAAATAGGAAATGTCATGAGTACAGAAAAATGGGATACCTTGAAAAAATGATTTTGCATTATTGTCAATAAATGACAGTATAAATATGGTAGCAATAAATCTGGCACAGAAAAAAAAACGTTTTTAGCTACAGGAATTCAGATTTACAAAGACGTAATAATATGACTAGTGCTTTATACAAGCGACGTATCTACAGGAGGCATCGTTTATCTTGGGCAACCCCTAATCTCAGAAGGGGTGGGTTTTAGAAAAAAATTTTAAATATAAAAGTTTTTAAAATATTTTTATATAAAGACGGTGTTTGAATTTTCGAAAAACTCTGTTTATTATCGAATTATTGGATTGTATACAACATATCCTATATAAAAATTCAATTGTTTTCGAAATAATGTCGTTTGAAATTTGACATTTTAAAGACTTCAACTAGCTGAAAATTCTAAACGGTTTGAATTGGAGCAAAACGACTTGCAATTATTTGTCATGCTTTTGAATTATCAATATCGCATCACATAAGTTCGAAATTTTTGACCCCGATTTTTAGAACTTTACAGCTAGGTAAGTGTCCAAAATGTCAAATTTCAAAAGTCATTATTTCGAAAACATCTAAATTTAGATATAGAACATGCCATGTTACACTAGACTACAATTTTTCGTAGAATCCAAAATTAAAATTACATAGAAGGTGTTCCATTTAAAAAGAAGTAAGTTGATACTGGTTCACGAAATTTGGAACACCATGTTTATACAAAAATATTATATTTCAAGAGCTTAGGTGAATCCAGAACATTTTTTTATTTAAAGATTTTCCATAAAACCGACCGCTTCTGAGATTAGAGGTGGCCCAATGTAAACGACCACCCTGTACATAATATTTTGTTCATTTATATAGCTATACATAATATTAGCTTTATTCTAGCAATCAATCCACAACGGTTGCAAATTGGGTTTAAGTATCGACCCTTCCAACACATTCAGTCAGTCTACTGCTTAGAAAACTAAGCTGACAACCAATTTGAAACTATTGTCGATTGCTAGCTAGAACAAAGCTATTATACTATAAATGCTACATGGATAAATTACCTTCATTTTCAAAAATAGAGTCATCAGTAACCGTCGTGTCTTCTAACAATGCTTCAGGTAAACATTTAGCTTTCCTTAAAAAGCTTAGCTTGTTTCGATATTTGTCCACTAGTTTCCCTCGGGCAATTATGCACTTATTAGTTCTGGAATTCTTCTTATTTATAGGAGGTGTGTAGTAAACTTCTGGTACCTCATTTGGAAAAATCTTAACAATTTCTTTGGCCAACACATTAAAATCGGAGTTATGCAACCTTCTAAAATAATTAAAAATCAGTTTCCATGACGTTTCTGTTAATAACTTAGATAGAGTTGGAGATTAATAATCATATTATATCGTTGTTATAATGTAACTATTGCAATTTATTTGCTCATACTCTTATTCTTACCTAAATGGGACACGATTCACAAAATGTTGAACAATAATATCAACCAAATATGATTGACAGCGTGAATCAAGTTGCTTGTTCATTTGGTAAATACATTTGATGGCCTTTCCTACTACAGTTTCTTCTAATAATTGTGTTAAATGAATATTCAATTCCTGGTCTATTTTGTAACTTCCCACATCAGGCTCTTGAGGCACTTGCTGTATGGTTTCCAATATAATATATTTATTTGGTGGCTCCACATTCACTAAACTAGAAATATGCAAATTATTTTTTTTATTTGTATAGAGAAAAGCAAACATGAAAAGCTCTATACAAAATGAGTTATCTATTTTAAATAAATTTTGGAAAAATTGTATTAATTATATAGCTTTTGGACTTTAAATTTTTGTTTTTTTTTAATATAAAAATTATGACTGTACCTGCTTATATTTTCAGAAAATTCTGAAGTAGTGAGCGACGTCAGCGTATCAGTATCAGAGCCTTGTTCCATGAAAATCTCTGATGTTCGTTTTTTTGCTGAATTTGTCTCGCTCTCAGTACTGGTCTGCTGATAGTTTAAGCTTCTGTAAGGAAATAGTATCTATTTTAGACATCATAATCAACCTTTGTAGAGAAAGTTATTATAAAAAGCCAGTATACAAATTGGACGTTATTCAGAATAAGAATTTTACACGATCTTTTAAGGTTTCTACATTTATACCAATATTCCATTTTTTATTTGAAAAAAAATATTTGGCATGCTCACTTTAAGGATTGAGGCACCAAATTTCTCTCTTGCAATAGCCTTTTAATTTTGGCCCTAGTCCCCATGTTAGGGACAAGTTCTTTAAAATCATCGTGATGGCTGAATGCAATATCCGACAATATGCTTATATTGGTGATTCCGTTATCTAAAAAAAATATGGTAAATCATTTATTAGGGATTTTATATATTGGTATTTATATTGACTTGAAATTTTGTGTGTACTTAATTTTTATAATAGAAACTGATTTATATTAACTTTTGTATCGTATGCAATAACCTTAAATCAGAATTTGGTTACAGTTAATAAAAATTTATTCATATATATACATGACAATGACACACACAATTCACGGGGGCCCCAAAAAACGTTTTTATTCTTAAGACATCTTAAATTCTCGTAGAATAGTGAAAATTATTATTTAAGTACTTACTTTGAAATCGTTTTATTAATAAGTCTTCACTATTGCAGCTTTCCAAAAAATCTTCCAATTCTATTAGGTCACTCATCATTTCTTCAACAGGTTATTCCGTTGTCTGTTGTGCCCCAATATTTCAATTTATATTTGTTCCTAAGATACTAGTTCTTCTAGATTAAGGTTAGGTACACGCACGATACACACGGTATACACGACACCATGCATTGTGCCTACTGCGACACCAACGATCACGAGATTCGACGCGATGTTTTCAAGTTTTCACATGAAAGGATCGGTAAAGGTCTCTCTGTAATGGCGTTTGGCTCACAGAGAAATTTAATGTTTGGCGAAAGGACCAGGAATGGCCGAAATCGGGTTCGCAGAGAAACAATACTACCCCGTGCCCGATGAATATGTTTTATTCCTACGTAATATACCTTGTTAAACTGTTATTATAGTTATATTTATTATTATTCAATGTTATGAATAGTCCCCAAACTCTTATAGATGTTAATATCCAGAACTCTAAATATAACTGTATGTTTCTTATTTGATAAAAATCAGCATATTAACTATAAACAAATCACATTACAGAAAAACAAACATTTATTTACTGTTACAAAATAAATGCTTTTAATATTACATATACTATGCTTTATTGTATCTTATTCAACATAACAAAATATTGCCCAAACAAAAACGTTATTACCGCTTAACATTAAAAAAAATATCATATTCTTATAAACAATAATCTATTGTTGTTATTAATTTGGCAGCTTATTCGTTATGAAATACTACTCAAATAAATATATATTAAGTATTATCTAATTTTTTCTTTCAGTGTAGTAGATGTTTCTGTTGTATTTCGGTTGTTTGGTTTGGTTAGGTTCTACGAATTCTATTATATTTATTTTTTCATTTCTATTAGTCGTCTTTTTTTACCGCACAAAATTGTCTTGTTTCCTTTGTGAGCGAGACTTTTTTTTTAGGGGTTGTGTAGCTCGGTTTTCTATTGTTTATCTCAAGACATTTGTTATTTGTCGTTTTATATCGATCAGGTTCTTGTTAAGTTGCCATGACCAAGACTATTTAAAAAAGTTATCTTTTAAAGATATGATTTAAAAAACATGGAAACTTACTACGAGCCACACCAATTGATTTGTCTCGCAACGATCGCAAATCATCACATGACATATTCAGTAAGTAGATCAGTAATCAGATATCCTATCGGGGTTTTCACTGGACTTTGCACTTTTCTTTACTACCACTAGAGGCAGATAACACTTTGATTGAGGATTCATTTAATGTAAAGTAAAGTACCTCCTAAATGGATCCCGACTTTTTATTGTATTTCATATAGTTGAGGTTCATCGAGAGATTTCTGCATAGCACAACCCTCAGCCTCCACAACTTCCAAAGTTGCCATTCCATCGGCTGGTTAGATTCATTTATAAATATGTATACTTTTTGTACCTATTGAAGTTCTAAACAACTAGGTGGTTCTGGCAACACCGAACCACATATTGTAGTGTGCGTTCTAATTAAACTGCAGCACGAGCAGTTGGTGTGATTATTTTATTTGTATCTGATCTGATGGACTACCCATTCGAAGTATATTCGGTCCTTGTTACTAATTAAATATAATTTTGGAATTCATGTTATGCAAAAATATATAAATCCGGTTATTAAATGCGAACTTGCTAATTCTAAATGGAACACCCTGTTAATACGCAGTAATGCATATCTGAATTGTACGTAAAATTCTACGAATTTCTTGTATTTGAAGTTTTGACGTACCTTTGGAACGGCAGTTGAAGTTAGAGTCAAATGGTCTAAACTATCCTATCTTAGTTTTGAATACTCTATCTAATGACACTAATTTTAAAATTGACATTAACACTTTTTGTTTGATCCGTAGAATAAACAAAACCATACCTATTACTTAATTCAGCTGTTTAGAATATGTTTTGTACCATGTTGTGTCTAAATTCAATAGATTTAGAATTAACATTAAAAAAATTCGAATATAAACTCTTTATTACCAAATAAAAAATAATAGATAACTCAGACGAATTGTGAATTAATAAATAATAATATCAAAATAATAAATAATTAAAGTAAACAAATATTTGATTAAATGTTTGAACTGCTTTCCTTCAGCGACTTGGCAGTGCCTAAGCCTATCCGTGAACTCGGAAAGAACATTCTGCAAGTGTTAATCTGTTATTTCAGGTTCTGAATTTAAAATACAGGTTTTCTAGTCCTTCTAGAAATGATCCTAAAGGTAAAAATCTAGGGGGGTCAAATCAGATGATCTAGGGGGTCATTCAATGTGTCCTCGTGTACTTATCCATCTTCCAGGAAAATTTCTATCTAAATAATTTATAACACGAATGCTAAAATGTGCAGGGGACTCACCTGGTTAATACCAAATGTTGTTTTGTAATAGCTGGTTATTGTCTGGATCGGGAAATAAATTAACTAAAGTGGGTATAATTCTGGTGTTAAATAAATCTACCTAGGACTAGGTAGATTTATTTAACACCAAGGACCAGCCAAATTTTCGTGGAGAAAAAAAATCCAATTATATTGTTCTTGCCCATACATTTAATTTTTGAGGATGTTGCGTATGGTGTTCCACCATCTAGTAAGCATTGTGATCGAACCAATACCTGCAGTTATGTCTGTTTACAAGGCATCAAGAGTGAACGTGGCCTCATCGGAAAATAGAACATGACTCACAAGTAGATTCTACTAGCTATTGATTTAGACATAGGAACACATTCACGGAATGTTTTATCAAAAAAGTTTGGAAGCTTTTATGCCCATTCTCGTACCTCATCATCATAAGCAAAGCTATGCGTTCTTTTTCCGTTAGCTAGACCATAGTAACTTCAAGAAATTGTAAAAATTTACTGATATAATCGTAAAAAACTAATACTACTAACTCGGAATATTAACGTCATAAAACATGTCAAAATGAGAACATTTATCATAGTAGTCATGATAACTGAAACAGGTAACACACATGCAACAATAGAATATGCAATAATATTAAGTACAAAAAGTAGGTATAAAGTCCTTTATGCTATTTGTGGAGTTAATTTCCAATACCTCCAAAACAATAAGTAATACTTGTTTAATAATTTGTGAATTAGTGTCATTAAATAGAGTTTTAAAAATTAATATAGGATAGATCCAGTGTTAAATTTTCAGATTTCAACTACCATTATCTCGAAAACAACACGTCAAAATTTTAAATACAAAAATTTTAAGTGCAATTCAGGTATGCAATATTATACAGGATGTTCCATTTAAAATTAGGAAGTTGGCATTCAATTCCGGTATAACCGGAAGTGCTGATATCTTGAAAATATTCTGGTTCGATGGCCCCTATGGACAATAGTATGGGGCCAAAAATTCAGATTTTTGACATTTATAGTTTGGCTATACTTAAGCCGTTCCGGAACATTTGCCCAACCCTGTACTCATACTTAAAATATGTATTGCCTTACGTGGCAATATGGTCCAAAAGTTCCTTTAAAATAGTAAAATTATATTGTTTGTAAACTGAAGTCGAGCAGCGTACAGTTTGAATAGCTTCCTGTTTTGAAAAGTCAATTGAACTGAAATTACTATTGTAATATACCAATAAATTCATAAAGAATGCAGTGTTTGTAAAGCAACTAAATTTTAACATTAAAGACTGTGTTGTGATCGATAATAAAAAAAGCATAAAGTAGTACTACCCAACATATCTACCTATACTAAAAAAAATCATCAATCTCGTAACGCGTATCAAAAATCATCTAAACTGTACCGTAACCCAAATTCTAAATATTTATCCTCCATTTCTAACATCCATTAAATGTATATGAATAACTTAAACGTTACACAAAGATACATATCAAATCTTTTGTTGCAAGACAGCCCACCGTAATGGCGGGTTACGGCATCATGGTCTTGAATTAAAGGATTTATTCTTTTTGTCGTTACCCCTTTTAGGGTGAGACGCATTTTTTAGGGTCTGGTTTTGGTGTTACGTGTCCTGTGTTTACCTCTGTAGGGTGAGGACGGGAAATGTGGATAGTTAAGGGTAGATTTATATCATCTGGGTGGTAAATGTATATAATACTTTTGATTTCTATATATTTTTCATTTTTTACATATAGGTATATACTACCAGTATACAGTACCAGAGAAATAATATTGTATTGTATGAAATTTTAGTAGTACCTTTATTACTGCACATCTTGGATCCTGAGTCAATTTCTGGACACATTCCATATCTTTAACATTTAATTGTTTTTACCCGTCTGCATATGAAAAAAAGGGTAACCCACAGGCTAAAGATCTGCGTTAATGTCCATGAATGTGGCATCAAAATATTTCTCTGTATTCCGCGAGTCTTCTTAGTTATATTTGAATAAAGAATCGCCATTTATTCCTTTTTAATATTATGATCTTTAGTCTAGTATTTCCTAAATAATGCTACAACATTGATACCGGAGACTTAACAATTATTATAACAAAATCTAAATTCAAGAAAAATACATATGTTTTTAAAAAAATTTCTTCATGATCATTTAATTTTCTTAAAAAGGTGACATAACTCGGTATGGAACTTAAACTAGCTGGCAAAGTGTTATAGGTTGCTGATGCTGCACCCATCAGAAGTGATGGTGTATTTAATTAACATGTGTTATTGCTATGTAGTTTTTTTGTCTATTGTTAATTATTTTGTAAACTAATTTAATTTCTTTAAGAATTAATATTTGTTCTGTAGGTTGAATTGCTATAGTTTAATATAGTGTTTCAGCGTGCGTCATGCAATCAAGATTGAAAAGAAGTTTAAATGTTTTATTTTAAAAAACTTTCATTTTGTTAAAATTTGTTTTGTTAAAAGTTTTCCATATAGGTATAAGATATCTGAAAGAAAATAACTACAGATATTCATGTACTCTATGTGAGAATTTCAGTTTAAATAAATTTCATTTTTGTGTAAATTTAATATACATTATATATATGTATATATATATATATATATATATATATATATATATATATATATATTTTTTTTTTACTTTCATTTTCTTAAAATTTCTTTGTTATATCTTTCTATAAAGAACTCCTGTTAGTGCTGTTATTTTGATTTTCATGTGATCTAATTTTTAGTTCATTATTTAGGAGCCATTTATAACATAGTTCTAAATTATTATTGACTAAGCTAGTTAATTCTTCAATATTTCTGGCGTTATAAACCAAAGCAATGTCATCTACATATGTACACGCATAGTAATGTGCTGCAAATCACACAAGCGCAGACTTACAAAGTATAGGCCCCAGGAAGAACCCCTGAGACACTCCACAGTTATTATATACTATTTTATTATTAAATCCATCAATAGAGACATATTGCATTTTTATAGCTTATTTTGATTTCTGTAGGATTGGAAATAGTGGTGAACAAAGTTGAGGTTATTAATATTTTGTATTTGGCAGAACATCCGGCTCTTTCACTGTCGATGAACCAAATCGACCTGTCATACTACAGATATCATGTAATTTATATTCAGCAGTAGAATGGATAATTTATGTTAATTCGGAGTTTGTATTTTTGCTGCAATTGAAACTTTTTTTTTGAGTTTATAAACACTTGTTCTTCATTTTATTCGCGTAGTTCTCGTACTATGGGTTTTTAAGAACCACCTTCATTTATTACTAATTACGGTATATTAAAAATTAGTCTCACCCAAATTCCTTAAAAACTAAGTAAAACTTATTTGATAAATAAACACATTAGGGCTTTGCGACAAAAAAATAATATGTTCGCTTTATCTATATATAATAAAATATTAAATAAACCTAAAGCAAATTTTGCAAGTGTCTCCAGTGGTGGGAGAATCATGTAGTGTAAATTTTCAAATAATTGAGGAATTCAATATCTTCTTTTATTTTTTGCCTAAGTTGCTCAAGATCTTGGCATCTATTATTATACACTGAATTAGTGATGATCTGGGTTCTTGGGAGGCCAGGGAAGATTTGCGTTGAGTCTAACAAATTTTGCAAAATTATCGCTAATAAACTACTGATAAATGAGTGATATTATTTTTCAAAGTTATGATGTTCCATGCCACAGTGTCGGCGAGGGATAAATTCTATAAACAATAATTTTGTAGAATTGCTTGGGCCCACTGGACATGTTTCCTGACACTCAAAAACCCTGGATTTGTCACTTTGAATTTTTATAGATAAACATAAAATACGTTTTACATGTGTCTCCAGTGCCCGGCGATGCATATAGTGTAAATTTTTTAAAGTTTTTTTATAGCCTTTGCTACAGAACCACTCTGACTATGGAATTGAAATTCTTCTGTTATTTTTTACCTAAGCTGCTCAACATTTTGGCATTTAATTTTATACACTTTATTATTATATTAGTTAAATTTGTCCCCATAAAAATAATCCAATGGGGTACAATCTGGATTACTGAGATGCCAGGGAACCTTCCAATTAAAACCATCCATATAAAATAGGATTTTATAGAAACCAATTGATATTAATGAAATATAGTATCGTGTGTTCCTTTTTGCTTGCTAGTCTTTATATCTTCTACAGTTGGTTTTAGCCAGTGCGGAATTATTTTGTTTTTTTTGTAATAATTTTTTAAATTTGCTGAAAATCATCATCAAACATCTTGTTTTTTCATAATCTATTATACCTTTATATAGTCTTACACTTTACCCGAAATGGTCTATTTCTATTTCTATTAAAAAATCATTATTTTTACTTATTTGCTTCAAATAATATAATAAATATAAAGTGTAACAAAAAAAAGTATTAAAAACGAAAAACAAAAAATAGAAAATATCGAATTTATTTTCAGCATACAGAAAATTTTATTAATAAGTTTAAAATTTATGAGTTTTAATTAGTGATGCAACGATTGTTGTTAGACGATTACGATTGCGATTACGATTAGAACCAAAATAATCGTACGATTACGATTACGATTATCAAATAAAAAATGTAAAAATATATACTTAATATATTTTGTATTTTTTAAAAGAAATTTTAAAGAAAATAAATAGAAACTATAAACAAAATAATAAATCGCAACCAAAACATTTAAAATCTAAGTAAAAAAAGCAAACCATACGCCAAAAAAACCAAAATTACCTGTTTTTGGCATTTAATATTGGAAATTTAGGGAGATTAAAATTCTATTAAAGAAACATAACACTTTCAAATTTTCGGAACCAAGTCGGTTTCTCTTAAGACTTTGAATATTCCCTGCTGTCAACAATAACCTTTTCAACTCCACCGAGGATGGTTTGAATGATAAATATTTCTATGCCAATTTCTTTAAATTTGGATGCAAAGTACTTTCAGACCAATATCTGAAAACATTTGCTGAGTGACCTAAATTAGGTGACCTTGAACCAGTGGCTGAAAATAATAAAAAGCATTATTTTTAGAGAAACAGTATTCTAAAATTAATTTGAAAATATGTCTTTATGAAAGTCTATATGGCACTGACCAGCAAAATTTCACAGTGGTTCTTGCATTTCCACATCGCTTATTAATTCTGGGCAAATATTCCAAATTCCATCACTCGTAAAGGCTTCGGTTGCTGGCGGTTTAAGTCCACTCTCTGGTGTCTAAACACCCGCGCCTTTAACCGAGGATTGAGGATAGTGGCCAAGATATAATTTTCATTTTCTTCGAGATCATTAAACCTCTGGGTCAAGTGATGTTTTAAATTATCAACAATTATTTTAAAACTATCTATCTCTTTATCTAAAGATTCTTTATTCAGCTTTTTAAAGAGGGAGTTTATCAATGGGAGTGCACCCGCTAAGGTAAATAGATCATTGCTGAGTGCCTTTGGAATATCCTTGAAGTAGGACAAAAGTTTAATTATTTGTTCAACTAAGATCCACTGAAGAGCACTGATATCATATGGATATTTAAGTTTAGGAAATGCAGCTTGAACTGCGATACGTTGTTCATTCAATCTATCTAGCATTGCATAATGTAGAGTCCCATCGAGTTGGGACGTCTTGTATTAGCACATGTCCAACTACACTGTAATTTTTATGTGTTTCCTTAAGTATTTTTAAAACTTTAGTTAAATGACTGAAATGTCCCATTATTTTTCTAGCGATATGGCACCAAAAAACAAGTAAATAAATTAACGTTAATTTAGAATTTCGGGTTTTGTTTTTTTATATTTCCTGTTTCTTACCTTTAATACCAGTTGCAACGAATGAGCCGTACAACTGACATCATCTATTTGTGGAAATTTTGCCTTAGCACTAAGCATGTTTCGAACATTATCAGTTATTATTACTTTACTTAATAATCGTATAAATAATCGTGTAAATAATCGGCAGTTACGATTAATCGGAAAATCCCAATAAGCGGCGGTTAGTCGTAACCGTAATCGTAATCGTTTCATCACTAGTTTTAATATAAAATTTAAATATTTAGAATTTTCTAGGGCGAGTCAAGAAAAGCTAAGCACCCCAAAAATAATTATGTTGGTTCAAGATACCTTCTCTGACCAGTTACAAAGAAGCTGCCTTGAGATGCAGAAACTATCAGAATTGTTTCAGAGGATTCAAATATGTTGGCATGGTTGAATAGTGGTTTCACAATACTTCGCGTTGATCCAATTCCCAGAATGACGAAAAAAACACTCCGAAATGCCTTGTAACAGAATAGCAATCATAAGGACGAGGTAATGGTGGTCTTTTCATCCGAACTAGAAAGTCACTAAAGACCCATTCGTCGATTTACTCTTGTGAGATTTTTAAAATTGCTTGTGAAAACAATAGTGCGTTGACATGGTTAATCTAAAAAGAACTTTGACTTCACAATAATGAAGACTGACTGTCGAACCCCCTGCAAGTCGATAGCAATAATACGAGAAAGTGATGGTGCGTCATCTAGCACGTGAGGGGTTAACTGCTGGTCAGTCCAAATTGTGTCTCGCGGTCAGAAATTGCCCACTTTGCGCTGGGGTCCTAAAATTGATGACCAATTTCCTGAAATTGCCTGACAAATTCTGTAAGGGGTAGGTTGATGGGATCTCAGCAGTCCTTAAAACGAGTTCTACCACACACCATCTTCACAGCATGCGAAACTCAAAAAAATAATAATTTATGTCTATGGAAATTCAATGCCAATAACATTTAAATATAACAAAATCCAGGGATGCAACTTGCTTAAGCCATTTTACATTTCGGGTCTTTAACGGTCAAATTTTTTAGGTGGGGGAAGTTACTTGGATACGTCCGGTGCATTTTTCACTACGATGCTAAATAAACTGGTGGGGATACATTATCATCTTCGCAGTCCAATATTAAGATATTATATCCTTGAGAACAAAGCCCATGAGGGGTCACTTTTACTTTTAGCCATTAGCTTTTAGAGTGGCACCAGAAAAAGTGGCAGCATATGGCGAAGAACAATAAGCAGTGTCAGGAATCAGAGATATGAGTTTAGTCTACATCACTTGTGAAAATCAATTTTTTAACACCGAGATGCAGTTGGGTGGGTACAAGCCGGTTATAAAATCCTGCCTGAATCTTTTTTAGACTATTTAGTGTTCCCATCTTGTGGACCTAAGATAAATAAGTATATATTGACACGAATTTTTAAAATTTAAACGACAAGTAGGTTCTTCGCTTATCTATAAAATTAAAATCTTAAAGAGCAAAGAAAGCAATAAAAAAAAATTAATTTCTGTAATTTTTTGCAAATACATCGGAATTCCTTTTTTAGTAAATAATGGAAAGATGTATTTGCTTTCATTGAAGATCTGTCAAGTAGGTAGTTGCTGTTGTAGCAATAGTAGGTAGTCACGTAAACTTTCCCTTTGCTTATCACTATTTTTTTTGGAAATCTCAGTATAAATACTGAATACATCAAAAATTACTTAACCTTTAAGTTTTTAAGGCTAGTTGATTGCCATGTAGATAATATTTAAATCGGTGGTAAAGAAATAATGAATAAGGGTTGTGGCACGGCACTGACCTCAACCACATAATTTTTGGATTCTAATTCGCACCCTTCACATGTCATAACTTTCAAAAGCTACATAAACCGTATTAAATCCGACGACACAATGTTTATTTTAAAGAATTAACCAGGGGTGAGAACAAAAGTTCAGCTGTTTATTTTTTAAATTTATTTTCTCCGTTGACAGAATACGAGTTGAATATTTATCAATGTGTCGGCCACGCCATAGAACTATTTTGAATGTTATTCGTAACTTGTACACTAATATAAATTATATGCAGAGCTTGGGAAATGGCCAATGGCAGCGCACAATTCCGGAGATCAAAGTTCAGACTGGACTTAGGCTTAAATTGTAAAATCCACCAGGTTACACCGTGCCTCTTTCGCTGTGTAAGATCAGAAAATGTTTTAGGTAGGACAAATAATTAAAATGTATTCTATGAACTTATGTATCCCTTCATGTCATGTAGAGCAATCTACTTTTGGTAGCTTTAGGCACACAAATTAAAGTTACAGTAAAAGCTCGATAATCTGGGCTAATCAAAACATCATTAAGACATGATATCCTTCCAAATACGTATAAAATGTTAATTTATTAGAACACTTAAATTGAACGAAAATAAAACTGCGCCTAAATACGAATAAAATTTTAAACATAAACAAATATCTATCTATTAAGGTATAAAGTCTGTAGTTCTGGTTTGCTAAACATTGTTTTGACAAAACTTTCTTAAATGGATCATAAATGGTTAACTTTTCTACGCATGCTTCTTAAGCTTTTTAGACCACGTCTATTTTTAGAATTCTCCAAACTCTGCTTGCGTTAAAATTATTCTCATAATACTGCATACATTTTACCATAAATAATTGTCTTGTTTTTGTGCTAAAATTTAATATTACCATTTTGCTTCATTATGCTTTATATTAATTTTTTTTCCACGTATATCAAGCTATCATACTTATCCTACAATCATATAGATTAGTAAAAGAAACAAATAATTCTTAAATATCAGTCAAACATTCTGATTTATGTTTCTAAAAAAGTTTTTGTTACTATCAATAACGCACCTGGTATAATGTTGAATGACATATAATGTCATAAAACAATAGAACCATTCGTTTGAAGCTTTGCACAGTGTGTAGATTTTCCACAATATCTATGATAACACAAGTATTTGTCAAGTCCTCAGCTATTTGTTAAACGTTTGCTTTCGCAAGAGCATTATTCGAAGTGGAATCATCCGATGAGGACGTACCACATGCAATTTTCGAAGCTGCAAACCTAAAATTGCTGCCAACAAGAACTAAGTAAAATTATGAAACCTAATACACTCTGGTCCAGATTCTCGATGATTAAATCTTTAATGAAAATCCGGCAGAACAAGGCCAATATTATAAGCTTGTGACATTTTTGAAAAACTAGATTGTGGGTTTCCGATCAAAAAAAGATTTTTTGATTCAAGCACCAAATGAAATTTAAATTTTTATAAAGATTAACAGAATATTTAGATTAGCATGGTAGGGTGAAACTTTCAAAAATAATGCTGGACAACATTAAAGATAGAGACATCGTTATCGTAAAATACTTGATACGAAAAATAATTCTCGAAGATTATTTGTCATCTCCGAAGAAGTATAAAATGGCAAGTTCTTCAAGCTGTAGAGATGCGGCTATCAATCACTCGACATTGCCGTTTTTTGTCCAATATAAAAATGGAAAATGTAGCGTTCAATGTGTAGTGGTGAATTCCTTCGGAACCATACCTTCCGAAATTGTGGCCTATGCTGGTGAAGAAATTACCAAAATGAAGCTATTAGCGGTTGGAAATCCATTATTGTGGCAGAGGGGTACCTCAAGGATTCCGAAATAAAAAAACTGTTTGAAACAAGATTCTATCAATCAATAATAAATAACAGCAACCCGGACCCTCCAATGAGCGACCAAGTCTCCAAACACTGGTATCTCAATGATCTGAGAAAATCAACATTGGCGATGGCGGCATCTAATTCTGTGGTTAGCACCGATGGATCATCTTTATTAAAGCATCAACAGCTGACATCGGCAATCAACTTGCAACCCGCCGTAAATTATACTTTTAATACAAATGTGACCAATAATAAATAGTTATAGTAGATATAGATTTTTTCTCCCAACAACAAAATTGGTTTGGAAAACTGTTGTTAAAGTGCCAAAATTGGACGGAATTGCTGAAAGTTCGTGGTGTTTACGTAGCTCACTGTAAAGCCTTTGTTTAAAATTAAATGAAGAAAAAGGAGAAAACTGAGACACAGGGAAATGTCTTGATTTAATTGACATATACGAAAAATACGCCGTTTTAGTAGTGCTAATGTAATCTGATGTTCCACTAGAAAGAGGCAAAGAAAAAAATTCGGCAAATTTCCTTAACCCTGAACTTTCCTCGTTATGAATGTTTGCTTTTATTAGGAAGATAGAAGTGTGACCCAATTTAGTTTGATATATAATCATTTAGTAACAGATATTTTTTTATTCAGCGCCATTTTGTTCCATCATTTTGGATTTCTACCAAAAGTTTTTACCTATGCTACACTTCATTTTTGGGCATAATTTAAAATAAATTGAATAAGTAGTTTTTACAATGATACATCGACATTTTGTTCCGTCAAGTTGAATTTGTACCAGTTTATCGCTATGTCATATTTAATTTTTCTGCAAAACTTAAAGTTGATTGAAGAAGAAGTTTTTTCACGTAACTTTTTAAACATTTCAGTTGGCTACTATTTTGTTTTGCCATCTTGAATTCGTACCCTAAATTTACACTGAATGCTTACACAAATTTTAAGCGCATGTTTCCCACTGATTTCTAATATTTAATTACATTAATTGGATCAAATGTAGCAAAACATGATACCATTATGAGCAATTTTTAATTTTGGCGTTTTCTTCTCGATAAAAGGAAATTTGCTTATTATTTTATTTTTGCATTCGTCTGGCTCAATGTTCATGGATTCACCAATTTCTCGCCAGGTATCACTCTTCGTTGGTTTTCTAAAATACTAAGGATCTAACGAATTGCTTATCAGTGGTACGATAGCACATTTGGTTAGAGCAATCGACTAGTAATCGAGAGGTTCTGGTTCGATCCCCGCGCGTATCATAACTTTTTCTGTTGATTACAAATATTTCTAAAAAAATATTTCACAGTTTTAGAAGAAACTGTTAAAATACTTTTTTTCGAAATTTGGGTTATACGGTCATAACGCAAAATTATAAATTTACTAATATGGACGGTACCTAATAGCGATGTCAGATTTGACGTCCAGTCAGGAACGCTGCGCCATAAGGTTAGAATATTCGGCAGGATCAACAATGGTGATGATACTGGTGGGTTTGAATATGTACAAGTTCTAACGAATTGCTTATCAGTGGTACGATAGCGCAATGGACTAGTGATCAAAAGGTGCGGGTTCGATCCAGTGGCTGCTCGTGGATTTAAGAAGGGTGAAGCGCAGCGTAGCTAAGTACACAGCAAAGAAAAATAGCGTTCACCTGAGAACATTTTTCGAGGTGCCACGCCCAAAATGGCTATTTTTTAACCTTTCTATGATGTTAGTTATCTATAGCTTTGGAGCGTTTTTTAATACTTAGGAGAAATAATATGAATTTATAAGATTTTAAATACATTTTTTTGTTCTTATAAAACAGTTATGTACGCTAATTTCGATTCGATTCGATCGATGCAAAACTGCTTCCACCTCCGCCGACGATCCGAACGCACTAATTTACATTAATTCTATAAGAAGCGAACAAGCGACTGTAGCCTGCAGCCAGTGTTGCCACCAGTATGTTATCGGTTTTTCCACTTCAATCGACAAAATTCCTCACTCTGCACCATTGGTAGGCCCTGATGGCAGAATTGGCGCCAAAATCAAATATTAAAAATCATGAAATTGTAATAAAGGGTAACTTGTGATTGTGAGATCGGCCCATAACAACGTTGCATTATGCGCTTGATTTAAGCTTAAATATAAAATAAAAAGAAAACCAATACATTTAAAAAAAATTGGTAACTCTTATTTTGTAGAAAACATGAAATGCATTTCCTTAAAACTAATGAAGGGTCTCGAACAATGAGGCGAAGCGGCATGAAAAGGTGCTAGCCTAAAAAGTTTAAAATACATAATTTTTAAAGTTTTACCCGACCACCAGCCAGATATTATAGTTGTCATTCTAAAATTATGTGTTAATATTTAAAGTATGGAGAAAATAAAATATTTTGAAACTTTGTCTGACGCCTTTTCGCGCCGCTTTGCGTATACATTTTTACTTGAGCAATTTACACTATTGAAAACGAAAATTGGACTAACAACGCCGCTAATCGCTAAAACAAGTAAATCGAGAAACCACTGTGTGCACTGGAAGTATAATATAAACTATTTTAATAGTGTGCCATTGAAAGAGATATAAATAACTTCAGTGCGCTCTAGATTTATTATTTTGCTAATCGACTCCGCCATCGGTCAATCATCGGTCACCGCCAAGGTCTTATCAGGGTTACCACATGAAATAAAAATAAAATTGAGCATTGAAATTTTTAATGTAAATAAAAAAAAACAGATTTTAGGAACTTTTTTATTGAAGGAAGGTTTAAAATATTATATTCCTTATTATTCCAGATTCCTTCCCTCCTATCTCTATTAGGCTTACGGATATTTACCATTGCTTTGCCATAGCAACTGCCGTAAATCAATCTAAGCGCGAAAGCCGGCGTGCGTGGGAAGTCTGATGCGGAATTTGTTACTGCTGATTGTGATGCCTCAACGGGTCGCTCTTATGAAAAGGTGTTCAGCGCGCTACGTTTTTAAGTTATTATTATGTTTTAAATATATAACGCACTAGTTTTGATAGAAAATAATGGTATAACTAAGTAAATAATGTGCATTTATATAAAACATACTACACTTTTATAATAAAAATGTAGATTATAAAAGGCTTAAGATTTTAAAAATATTTTTTTAAAAGCTTAAGCTTAGATCTTAGATAATGCTATCATAGAATAGTATTTCTAAATTTATCTATTTTTTTTTCTGTGGTAATTTAATTAATTTGAATTTTTATTTATTTAATTTAATAATTGATGGTTTTGATAAATAATGATAGGATAATTAAAGATATTGTTCTGAATGAAACTCAATCAATTTATATTGATCCAGTAAACGTTAAGATCTTAAATGCTGATAACAGGATACTTACTATTGCTCATTTGAACATAAGAAGTATAAAGGCAAATTTTGAAAAATTTTTAACATTTTTGGAATCATATGATTGTAAATTCTTTGACATAATTGTTCTTGGTGAATGCTGGAATGTTGCTAACCCTAGTCTTTTTAATATGCCTGTCGTTTTGAGTCATTATGACTTTGGTAACTTTAATAAAAACGATGGTGTATTTATCTTTGTCAATTCAAACATTAATGCTAATATACTATAATAATAATTACATTAAACTAAAGAGAACAAACCTTTCTTTAATGTTGATCTTTTTTTTTGGATTTGAATGATTCTTTTTCTCATTCAGTTAACTCTACTGAGATCTTAATAGGGGACATTAATATAAATTTACAAGAAACTAATAGAATCACCACTGAATATATGGGTCTATTAAACCACCATGGATTTTGTTCATACGTTAATATTCCTACCAGAGTAAATAGTACCTCACATTCTTGCATTGACCATATATTTTTAAAACGGAAACTTAAGAACGGTATACTTGACTATCAGTCGTATGTAATTCAAACGGGTATCACAGATCACTACCCCATCTACTAAATAACTTACTTAAGCTAGAAAATTGGCTCCAGGTTCTGTATAATGACAACCCTACACTTGCTACACAAAAGTTTATCGGTACCTTTTCCGAATACCTATCACAATCTAAACTTACGAATAATATTAGAAAAAAACACAAAAAGCTAAAACCTTGGATTACATTGGGAATTATAAATTCTATAAAACATAGAAACAAATTAAAAAAAACTTTGTTAAAGAATTATAGTACTCAACTTGAAACTCAATAAAATTCATTTAATAAAATTATCATTAATACAAAAAATTCTTACTATAAAAATCAAATTAACATACATTATAATAATACTAGAAAAATATATAACCTAATTAAAGATGCCACCAATGAAAAAACAAATAATAAATCAGATAAAGTTGAAATAATAAACAGTAATGGAGGAGTATTTTCAAATGACTACGACTTGGCGAACTATTGCAACAATTTTTTCCTACAATTGGGGAGAATATGTCTAAACAAATTAAAGCTCCTGCGAATACAACTAAAGTTACCTACAATAATATTAGGTCTATGTATCTTAAGCCCGTAAATGACAAGGAAATCCCAATACTCATTAATTCATTAAAACATAATGGATCACCTGGTATGGATGGTATTTCTTCTGAAGCAATTAAAGCTACTCAAATAAATATAGTAAAACCCCTTACATTTATTATAAACCTAATTTTTAAAACAGGAATTGTTCCTGAGTATTTTAAGGCTTCTGTTGTGTCTCCAATTTATAAATAAAAAAAAAGTAATTAGCTTGATTAATAACTTTAGTAAAATTTTTGAAAAAGCACTTAAAAATACATTGTATGATTTTCTGAATTCAAGTAAAATACTATCCAAAAAACAATTTCGCTTTATTAATGGTATTGGTACAACCGATGCAATATCATACCTTGTAAGTGAAATAACCAATAGTACAAATCTTGATAGAAAAACTCTTGCTATATTTCTTGACTTAGCAAAGGCATTCGACACCGTGCAGCATACTGCCTTTCTGGATATTCTATCCAAGTACGGAGTTCGTGGCACGGTGCCGAATGTCCTTGAGTCCTATTTATCAAGTAGATAACAATGTACTAGAATTAACGGTGTCGTCAGCAATACATCTACAGTGACTATGGGAATCCCTCAGGGTACTGTCCTGGGTCCCCTATTGTTTATTATCTTTATTAACCCACTGTTCAGTGAAATCGAAATGGATGGCACAGTCTTGTCACATGCGGATGATACCGTTCTGGTTTTTTCGGCTACAACATGGATGGAGGTTAGGGACAGTGCTCAGAAAGGAATTGGGATAGCTATGAAGTGGTTTAACTCCTTTTGTCTTTCGCTTAATTTAAAAAAAATTAATTACCTGGCTTTCACTATTACTAACAAAAACAGACCTGCTTTTAAACATATAAATGTAGATGATTCAGAGGTTCTTAAGATTCAGGAAGTGGAACATATCAAATACCTGGGTATTATTATGGACCAACACCTGAAATGGGACAAACAAATTAGTAAGGTTGTAAGGGGGTAAAGGGTCTTATACATAAGTTTTACTTGCTTCGAGAGTTTTTGAGTGAAAAATTATTATTTCAGTCTACAAGGCACTAATTGAATCCCTTATTATATATGATATTGTGGTGTGGGGTGGTTTATACAAATCTACTTTAAAACCTCTTAATATCGTACAAAATTATATTCTTAAAATTATTTTTAAGAAACCTAGACTTTACCATACTCCATTATTGTACTCTGAACAGGTTTTGAATGTTAGATGTCTGTATATATTGAAAATATGTAAATTTCTGTTTCAAAATAGTAATAAAGGCCGCATTATTCATAACTATGGGACCAGACAAACGAGTTTGGAAAATCTAAACTTGCCTTACAGTCACAATACTCTCAACTTGAGATCAATATCTTATATGGGGCCTAAAATATTTAACTGTTTGCCTTTAAACATTAAACAACTAAACTGTTCAAACAAAACATTTATTAAAAAATGTGCTACATTTATATTTCAAAACTAGGACTCAAAATTTGCCAAGCTCTTTTGAATTCCTTTTTTTAATTTTAAAATAATCTGGTCAGTTCTTATTTATGTTTTAAGAAATTTAGCCTTACATTAAACTTGTTTTTTCAACTTGTTTTACTGTTCATTCACAAACAGTCCTAGAGTGACAAAGGGAAGGAGTTTAACATATCCTTAAATTAAGATTGTATATTCCTTATATTTATATATCTGTGATAAAGTTCATTATTTGATATGGAATTAATTTGGTTAATAGGACTCTATTATCAATCAACTTGTATACTATTAAGATATATATCTTGTACAATAGCACATACGGGTACTATGTACCTAGGTGTTTATGTTTTAACTAGATGTCTAAGGCAATGTTCATTTACTTTGTAGTAATAATTATAAATTTTACTTAATAAATCTAATCTAAGTAAATTGAATAGAAAATGTAGGTGAAGCGGTGTTCCACTCGCGTCCCCTGGCGAGCCGCCACTGGTTCGTTCCCCGCTCGTACCATAACTTTTGCTGTTGACTATAAATATTTCTAAAACAACCTTCTATATATTTAAAAATTACTGCCTACGCTTACATCATCTTCGGGGCTAGACCTGTAAGCAAAGCATGTTATTTATTTAATGTTAAAATTATATTGGGTGGTTTACTAGCCTAACCTAAACTCCAAGTTCTAAAACTACTTACATTGCCAATGTGTGATTTGATTGATTAATTGTTTGTGGCGAATTTTCCTGTAAGTAGTTTTTAGACTTGGATTTTAGGTTAGTTTTTAGTTCAAGTAAACAACCCCAATATCATTTCAAAATGAAATAAATAACATCCCTTGCTTACAGGTCTAGCCCCAGAGATGACGTAAGCGTCGAAACGCGTAGACAGTAATTTTTAAATATATAAAAGGTGTAAAGCTTAACTAATTTCATTTCGTTCAGTTATAAATAATTGACACCCATTATATCTATATGAACCCTCATATTACGCACAGTGCGTAGGAAAATAATGAAAATAGTTAAAAAATATATATTTTTACTAATCCCAAATTAAGAAGCAATGAAAGAATTGAATTTGATATATATGAATATATTTATTAGTTTTATAGTGTTAAGACTGAATTAGGCGAGACAAAAAAATATGTTCTTACACCTAGATTTTACCAGATTGTAATATTATAACTTATAGAAAAATGGATTGCACTATTGAGTATATAGATGACGAAATTTATTAGAATAAGCACATCATACACGGTACACTAAAAACTGGTATATCTGCCACTAAAATTAACTTTATTCCGTTCAATGTTCTTAAAATATTTACTTATTTTTCTCTCCTTTCGGTAATATCTTCTATCTTTTTCTCTTCTCTCTTTCGTTTTTTATTCTCGTTACTTGTTTTCTGTAAATCTCGCGTATCGGCAAATCATCTCTCCCAAAAAAGTGGTACCAATTAAAACAATGGAATTTTCTGAATTATTTATTATTTCCTCAACTTTTTTCATATATTTTTTGTCTGCGTACGTACACCTTTTTCGGCAACCCACCTTTCAAGTCAAGGGAACACAAACAAAAACACGACCTAAATCTGAACCAACTCACATTTTTGATGCCTAATTGAAATGTTTTGGCGGCATTCTCAAAGTGTTTGCTAACAAATAAAGTCATTTATTCCCGTTTTCAGTGACATTTCCAATTCGACACGCAGATAAACGTTATTTTTGTGCGCTAGGACTGAAGAGAACCGGAGAACCTTCATCATCGCGGGGCTCCGCAACGGTCTTCGGACTTTTGTTGTTCCACTCGAATATAATGCCCTTCTTTTGAAATGTGCTACACGCATAATTTGTATAATTTGACTGGAATATCTTTTTAATCTTTTCGTTTTCTAGGCAAAAAGTTATAGAATGAAGCCCGTAATTATATCTTGTGAAGATTAAAGATGTTTCTACAAATGTTAACACTATTTTTGTATACGTTTTATGTAACTTTACTTTTCTCTTTGCCTGTCTGTCTATACTTTACCTACTACCTAGTAAATAAAAATTCTGTACATATATACATATTTGGTGACAATACAATAATTGGGCGACTTTGATCTATACGATGGTCTTTATCAATATGTAAAATTAAATTAGGCTATTTCCAATTAACCCGTTGCCTCGAAATGTGTATATGTATATGGTCAGCGCGACAAAAAAATGACTTAAATACACCCAGATAAAAATGACAGATCGAAGTCTCAAAACGCAGTGTAGTAGAGAGAACTCAATATTTCAGACGGTGCTGGCACCAATTCTGGGCGGGACAAAAATTGGAGAATAAAGCCCACTTGTATACCATCAGTACATAAACTGAAGAAAGGATGATTGAATTAGAGGAAGAATTAAGAAATATAGAACGACCAGTGTTGGATTTAGTAGAAGTTTGAAGAACAGGAGAACCTTGCGTTACATTGAAAAATGGACACTAATACTTCTACAAAGGTAATGAAACTAAATAGGTTCGACGAGTCGGCCCACTAGTTGGCAAAAAAGTAGTAGGTAATATTTTTTAGTTTAAGGCTATTTCGTAAATGGTAATTTCAGTGGACACATAAATAAGCTGGAGCTGCATATCGTCGGTTTGCAGCATAAAGTAATTAACTGTCAACACTAACTTTTTGTATAATGTCTATTTTTTGAAAGTTCAAGGATATGTAAATTAAGAAAACTCAAGCATTACAAAAGTTGTTTCTTTAAATGTATTTTGACAACTAGGTACAGATTCTCAAAAAACAGGTGCAACTTTACATGTTCTTAAACCTTAAGCAGTTATTATGGAATATGTACTTAAGTATTGGCCGGCGATTTCAATGTTCAAATAGGAAAATCAGAAGACAGAAATGAAGGACGGTTGCAAAATTTAGATTGGGTATGAGAAATAGCAGAGAAGAAATGTTAATAAACTTTGTCAACGGACATAACTTGTATGTTATGAATAAGTTTTTCCAGAAGCCAGAACGGAGACGATGAACATGGCGTAGCCCAGATGGAACAACAAGAAACGAAATCGATTATGATTTCAAATAGCAAATATATATATATATATATATATATATATATATATATATATATATGTATATATACAACGGCCCTGAATACGATAAGCATTGGTAGTGACCATATTATGCTCCGTACAAAAATAAATATGAAGCAAGAGAGAGAGAGAGAGACGTACAATGATAATGCATACTTAAAAGGTGTACCAATGATAATGTGAGCATAATAAACCAAAACACATGAATATCAGCAAATATCGGAAAACCATATAAAGTATCAAATAGACCTAAAATGATATAAATACAGAAATAATCGACAATCTACTGACTTCAAAACAAATAACAACATTCAAAAAAGAAAAACACAAAAATTAAGTAAAGAAACACAACAATAATGAATTTCTAGAATTACACAAAGCCTTCTTGACAGGAAGCTACAGAAAAATATTATCACGCTTTATACGATACCAAAAAATTGCCACCACCTGAAAAGGTTAGAGAAAACAGATTGATGGTTAGAAATGTGGGATCTGAAGAAATTCCTGACTTAACTTATGAAATAATAAATACTATACATCATATGCACAACAAACCAGCAGGGGAAGATCAAATAACTGTAGAGATGATTAAATATGAATGAGCACCGCTATTGCAGGCCCGTAAAGATCTATTTGACACATGCCTTGTAAAAGGTAAAATACCGCCACCTTGGTTAAACTCCCAGGTTGTGCTTGTCTCCATCAAGGGGAAACCTTTTAAATTACGGAATTCTAGATCCATTAGTTTGTTGTCAGTCCCTTATACAATTGTTACTAGAATTATAACATAGCTTGACGAACAAAGTAGACAGCTACTTACCACGTAAACAAGGAGTATTTAAACGGGAATACTAGTAGCTTATAAATCCTCAAACTGTTATATAACTTGCGGAAAGGCAAATTAATATAAGGTTACCTTGTGGATAGCAATTGTCAACTGTGAAAAAGCATTCGATTCTGTAGAGGTATGAATAGTTCTTAATGCTTTAAGCAATAACACTGTCGATGAAAGATATAGAGCACTTCCTGAATACATATATGTGAATTAGACAAGGCAACTTAATATCCCCGAAGTTGTTCACGTTTATTCTAGTATATGGTCAAATCATCCCAGTGGGAAACTAAAGAAATACTGATTGACGGTAAACACTTAAGGTTCGCAGATCATATCACTTTAATCGCTAACATAAAATAAGAATTACGGAAGATGCTTACAAATTTAAATGAGAAGTCACAAAAAATAGATTTAAAGATTAACTAAGTATTTGACTCGGTGTTTGAGCAATAACATTGCAGTTGACAGCCAGATACTATGAATAAAATGTGAAAAAATGGAAAAAGCATAAACACTCATATACCTACAAATAGGACAAAATATCGAAATATAAAAAATAATTTAACAGCTGACTTGTTTAGAAGGATTTCGTTATCTTGTTCTGCGTTCAAAAGTTACGGTCAATATTTAAACTGGACATTCGAAACATATTAAGAGCCAGAGTGTATGATTAATATTTATTGATCATGCTAATATGCGGCAGGAAAACATGGGCTTTAAACAACAGTATAAAATACAACAACAACAACAAAAGTATGCTTTATTGCCGCAGAAAAATTCTACAAATTTTATGGACAAAGCAAAATATACCTAAAAATAAGACATATCAAAACATTAATCGAAAATAATTTCTACAAGTCAGTGCTTTTTTTTTTTTTTTTTTTTTTTTTTTTTTTTTTTTTTAAATGTAAATTATCAATTTACCAAATCGTAAAACACACGTTAGAATATAGCATAACATTGCAAACAGTAAATGAATCATGATAACCTTATAAAAGTAAACAAACACACATGTACGAGGTGAATAATTTCGATGACATTGAAATCAAAATTGCAACTATGCGACCTTAAACTCTATGTTATTATAGTTATACAAATAATTGTGATGTTAAACAGAAGGTATATTGAACTAGTGCAGAATGTAGTATACAAAAAGAATTAAATTGTTTTTAATCCAATACCTAACAAAAATAATTAAGTTTTAAGTGAATGTTCGACAGTTCTTTTCCCTATATAATGATTTACAAAATTCTATGCTATGAGTTAGGACATGACTCACAAAAGATTTAAGTAAACAAGCGAGTTTAGTGACAATTTAAAGAGACTTACTCACTGAAAAAAAAAAATCATTAACGCTGTAAAGTGGTCTCTCAATGAGGTATGCTTTGGTGTTTTTTCGAAATTGTGCAAGCATAGGGATAGATTTTAAATGTACTGGCAGATTGTTGTAAAGTTTTATGGCGTTGTAAATAATTGATTTTTTTATTAATTCTGTGGAAGGAATGGGAAGATAAATATCATGCCTAGAGTTTCTGGTAGGGTATACATGTTGTGGCCTTTCTGGGAGGGTGTTTATATGTTTTCTCAGCAAACATACCGTTTCCAAAATAAATAATGCAGGAAGTGTTAATATTTCATGTTTTTTGAAATAGTATTGGCAGTGAGCTCTATTATTTAGACCAAACAAATAACGAATGGCTCTCTTTTGAAGCATAAAAATACTACGAAATTGCTCGGTGGTACAGCAGCCCCAAAAGGGAAGGCCATAGCGGAGGTGGGATTCAAATAAAGAGAAATAAGTAAGTCTGGCAGAAGGAACGTCTAGTTCTTTTGAAACTGATCGAATGGCGAAGCAGGCGGTAGAAAGTTTTTTAGTTAAGGTGTCAATATGATTAGACCATTTTAGGTTGCTATTTATATTTAAACCCAGGAATTTAACCGACTCTACGTATTCAATATTGCTGTTATGTACCTGAAGTGGTTGTAAAGTTCCCTTATAAGATAACGCCACCGTTTTATCGACGTTAAAACAAAGCATATTGGAATCGGACCAAGCCTTAATTATAACCAAGTCTTTGGAGATACTAGAGTGTAAAGACGTTGTATCAAAATCACTCCATGTTATGCTTGTGTCATCAGCAAAAAGGGAGATTCTTCCATTACTTTTAAGGTTCGTGATATCATTAATGTATAACAAAAAAAGAATAGGTCCCAAGACTGAACCTTGAGGAACTCCACTTGTAATCAACTTACAATCAGAATCGGAACCATTAGCCCTTACAAGTTGTTGCCTTTTTCCAAGATAAGATTTGAACCAATTTAAAGAAGTACCACGAATTCCATAAAAATGTAGTTTGTTTATCAGAATTTCATGACTAACACAATCAAAGGCTTTCGCATAGTCACAAAAAACTGAGGCAGTTGGGTGGTTGTTATTGAGAGATGAGTAGACGCCTCTAAGCAACGTGAACATGGCGTCACTGGTGCACTTGTTGGGTAGAAATCCGAACTGCTCCGGGGATATTATCTGATGTTTCAGGAGAAATGGCATAAGACGGTTCTTCAGTAGCCTTTCGATGATTTTTGATAGCACTGGTAGTAGTGCAATTGGGCGATAATTGCAAGAGTTAGTTTTTTCGCCGCCTTTATGAAGTGGAATAATTATAGCTGTTTTAAGGCAATCAGGGAATACACCTTTTATAAAGGACTCATTTATTAATGTTGTAAGGGCCTCTATGACTGGGAGTGGCAAGTTCAGGAATATTCTAATTGATAGGCCATCAGTGCTACACGAAGATTTACTTTTAATATTATGTATTACCTTCAATAGTTCAGTGTTGCTAACGGGACTTAAGAAAAAGCTATCAGCTAAATTTTTTGAAGGAGGGAGAAACGAAAGAGGGTCCAAACTTGGCGAGATACTAGAGGTAACATTTTTGCTTACATTAATAAAATAATCATTTAGATCATTAGCCCCTGGCAAGTTCTGAGTCACAGGGTTTGATTTGTTTCTGAGGTTATTGATGATGGACCAGGTTTCTTTTGAAACGTTATTAGAGTTTGTTAGACGTTTTCGGTAGTGTAATTTTTTTGCTGACTTAATAAGAGTAGTGTAGATCCTCCTATAATTAGAGATATAGTCGAGAATAAGAAAGGAGTCGGTGAATTTTTTTATATATGAGAGCGAGCGCATATTTTTAGCAGAAATTCGTATTCCTTTCGTGGTCCACGGTTTATGCCGCTTAGGTTTGATATTCTTAAGCGGGAAGGCCTTGTTAAAAGCACTTAAAGTTTTATTTAAAAAAGTTCTGAAGTTTGTGTTGACATTATCAGATTCAAAATTCCAATTGGTGTTAAAGCAAATATTATGAAATACTGAGAAATTTGCGGCCGAGAAAATTCTGCCCCGATGGCGAGATCTTGGTAAGGGCCTAATAGGTAAACTAAACCTGGAAATTACCGCCTCGTGATCGGAAAGACCTGAGTTATAGACCTGTGATTGCACCTCTGATGGAGAAAAATCAGACGCCATGTAATCGATGATAGAAGAAGAGTTTTTTGAAATTCTAGTTGGCGAGGATACATGCATTGAAAGACCGAAAGAGTCGAATATAGAAATTAGATATTTCTGGATGGCACAAACAGTAGCATAGTCAATATTAAAGTCTCCGCATAGAATTTTTTTACCTTTAATCGGTAGGCTGTCTAGCAAACTTACCAGGCTATTTAAAAATGATTGTACATCAGAGTTTGGTGATCTATAAATACAAATTACATAAAGATCAAGGTTTTGATTATATACTATAGAGAATTCAAAAGAGCTATCCGCTAACAAATGATCATATTTAGATACCGACATGAAATCTCCATTTAGGGATAGAATCAGTGTTCCCCCATGAGCTGAGTTTTTTCTGTCATATCTAGCTACTGTGGTATACCTCTCAATATAAAAGGGTTCGTTTAGATTCAGCCAGTGCTCAGTAATTGCAACAAGTTGGGGGAACTCCAATTCTTCCAGAAATAGGTACAACTCGTCAGTTTTATTTCTTAGAGAAGCAATATTAATTAGAACCATATTAAGACTAGTAACAACAGGAAGTTTTGAGGAATCTAGTTCCTCAGGACACGTCGTGTTTTCTAAAAATTTTTTTTGGGAGAATTGCTGGTAAAATAATTTTTATGGCATTCTCTGGTCCTCTGAAGATGAATCGATCTCTCCGAAGATATGTAGGATCCATAGGCTGCAAGATCCGCTTCCACTTCTGCTGCGTTAAATCCGTATGTAAACACCAAGTCCTCCAACGAGTATTCCTAACATCCACCTCTCTGATGTATTTTCCAATTCATCCCACCCCACAAATTTGATGTATTCTCCAATTTATACCAATTCTAATACCCCAATAACCACGTTTTTGTTACAGCAATAACCTACGATGTGTCTTAATATCCTACAAATTTTCGTAAAAATAAATGGTAGAACTGTTAAAATGAGACCTATTTTCTGAGCACACTCTGAATATAAAAAAGTTCCATTTAAAAGTTATTTTTTTAACCCCTAAAGTAGTATATTACAAACATTTGAGGAAAATTGGTCGACAATATACTACGGTGTGCGTGGTTCTTTTCTAGAAGCCACAACACGCATCACTTATTTAGGCAGTGTGAAAGGAACGAATAGAGTTTAATTCCGGGTTAAAGTTAATATGTACCTTCTAGTAATCTGGTAAAATAGAATTTCACAAAACACTATGGTACAAACAATACAAAACTCTAACCTAACTCTAAGCAACGGGATTGCTATAAATCCCGGCTAATCGTGACGTCACTTGCGTGATTTCAACAATCAGTCAGGATTGATATGAATAGCGGAATGGGGAGGATTGTCACCGTTATAAAACTAAAAGAAAAAATGGTGCCAGCCGTCAGTAATGACTTAGATCGCCGTTTCGAACAAGTCCTAACTTGTCTAAAGGAATTTTTCTCGCGGTAATTTAGTTACCTTCTGGCATCTAAGATACTTTTCGGCATTTAAGGAACTTTTCGCTATCTAAGGCACTTTTTTTAAATTGCAGATACAGTTCCTTTTAAAAAGTATCTAAGATACAGTAACTTAGATACATTAAAGTTACTCTAACGTAACTAAGATACTTTTTTCTGACAACTCTGTAAATGATGCCCGTTTCAAGTATTTCTTTAATAAACCACCCACCCCTTTCTGAAAAAATCGGACATGCAACAAACCGACCAGGAGGCAGTTTTACGAATGGCAAGCCTACCTTATTTTCGCCTCTTCTTCAATTTTATTTGGCACGTTTTTTACAAAAAAATCTGATTAAACGTTAATCAGACATAAAGAAAATGAATGAAAGCGCACACCCGTCTTTTAGTTTATTTGTGTTTCAATTATAGGCGATCAGTAGGTATTTATTTTAATGCCAGAAACTTTTTTATCATGTAACACCGCGGTGTCTTTTGAGAGCGGCCCAGGTTGTCTGACAAACAACTACATGTAAACGAATCTACTTGGAACATTTTATAGTGTTTGTTTATGTTTTATGTTTAATCACACATAAAGCGTCGGTTTCCTTTGATAAAATCCTCTTTGCATCGAGAATAAATTTCCCGTGTATTTTTAAGTCGGTGCCTAGTCGGGTCTGCTGTGTCTTATGAATGTAACGCGGAAAAGCAATGATCAATCATCCGTCTGTCAGAACAAATGAAATAAATCTTATGTCGGTTTCAAATATGTTCCTTGAAAATTGGAGCGGAAATTCCGAAAAATTGCATAGGCAAGAATTTTTTTGCTAGTATGAATAGGGTTAAAATGTTATTATGGCAACGTGATGATAACTGTATGACTTCATTTGTTTAATAAAGCTCCTTACGACAATATCAACCAGTACTTCTCCACTATAGACTGGAACTCTATATATGTTGATCTATATGATGTGGATATAATGACAAAACACTTCTACAAAATTTTCTACTCCTCTGTTAAACAATTTGTATCCAAGAAAGTTATCCAAGGATGCAAGTACCCTTTATGGTTTATGGAACTAAAAGAGCTTATAAACAGGAAGAATTCTCTTTTCGAAAGGTTCAGGCCATCAGGTTTATAGTCAGAATATGAAAGTTACTTGATGATTCAGCGATAAAGTAAATATCTGGAATTATTTTTTTCATTTGAAATATAGAACAAATTAACCCAACAAATATAAAATATTTTTGGAGCTACACTAATTCTCTTAGGAAGGAAACAGGCCTTCCGAGTTTAATGAAATTTAATGTTGTAGAGATGGAAGATCAAGAGAACATAGTGAATGCTTTTCAATCCTGTTTCTCTGATTTTACAAATCAGCCCACCCCTGATCAGGTGCAAGTATCGGATAGATTTTTCCTGCACTTCGCATTTCACCATTTCACTGAAGATGGAATTGCTGATAAACTTAATTCTCTTGATACCAGGAAGGGTGCAGGTCCAGATAGGTTATCACTTTTGTTTTTGAAGAACTGCAAAGATACATTAACAAAATCTCTACGTAAGATACTTCAAAACTCGTTTTCCAAATCTGTTTTTCCCACTGTTTGGAAGGAATTGATGTTTTTCCTGTTTTCAAAAAGGGATCAAAATCTGATAATTTTGCTGTAAACACACTGGGATCACATAACACCACAGCAACATGGGTTCTTTAAAGGTCGATCCACTACTCCCAACTTAGCAATTATGCAGGATTTCTTGGTGCAGTCTATGGAGAGGGGATTTTAAATCGACTTAATATATACATTTACATTAAGGGCATTTGACAGCATTCCACACAAACTTATAATCAGAAAACTGGAAAGATTCTTTGCTACTGTCAGATCAATTAAGGACTGTGTTAGAATGCAAGTCGATTTGGAGTATTTGGTCAAGTGGTATAGTTGTAACTTTTCAAAATTAAATATTAGTATAGCAAAATTATGCGTTTTTACCAAATCAAGGAGCCTGTGATATTTAACCACAGGATTGAGATTTAGCACTTAGAATCTGTAACCTCATTCAATGACCTTGGTGTCGTTTTTGTGCATGAATTATTAATCATTCAACATATTGATCATATAACACTAACAAGCCTTCGAATGCTGATGATTGCGAATAAATTTAAAAAAATCCTTCTATTCAAACATAATTTTCTATACCAGGATATATCATATTCACTAGAATCTTATTGGCTGGTATGGAAGGTCTTAGTCGCTGTCGGGAGAGCTCTATGGCATTATTCCTGTTTAAGCTTCCTAATGGACACATTGATTGCTCTTCTTTGCTATCTGGTGTAAATTTTCGCGTACCATCTAGAAATACTCGCACCAGACAACTGTTTTTTAAGCGAACTAGGGTTTAACATGCTTTTCTGATAGGCTTATAAGAATGTCCAATGAACATTTTTCGGATTTTGATGTATTTCATGATGGTAAACTTTCAAAACTTAATTAAATTCAGAAATACATAATAATATTCAGGTTTTTATTCCTTTATTTTCGCGACTAAAGACAATCGCGCTCTGTTTATTTTGGAAATTATTCTAGTTGCACGCTTCTTGGTTTTTTTTCCAATATTTAAGATGCCTGTATGGGTCTACTAAATATTCCTGTTTCTATAATCTTATTATTAGAGTCGTATCTGAGGACGCTGGCGCCCCTGGTAAGATTCCGATTTGTCCTCCCCCCCCCCCGTACCAGGAAAAGCAACTAAAACATCTTTTTTATTAACCTATACTTGACACTACTTGCCTACATATAGAATTAAACATTTATAAAACACAAAATATTTTATTAGATTAATATTCGTTTAACTTAAAAGTCAAAGTAGTTTACAGAGCAACTCTTTTAGACTTCTCATTGGCAAATTTATCTATTACCCTGTCGAAGCCAATTTTTTTAAATAGCTAAATTTGTCGAACTTTCCTGGCATGTCTGAGCTTACTGAAGGACCTCTCGCAGGGAGCGGACGTAACTGGAAAAGTTAATACTAGGCGAAGACTGACTTCTATAATGGGATAGCTGGATGGCAATCCATATTCGTAAATAACGTTCAACACAGTTAGCCAATCTGCGCTTTCTGTCAAGGAACAAGCCTGATACTTGAAACAATTTCTAGATATAATTCATTGATATCCAGGTCATCTTTATATTTTATTGCTAAATCGGCTGCTGTTTTTTTCAAATGTTCAACAGATTTTCTAGCGAGATGATCTGTTAAAAAACTAAAGTCGGATGCTACACTTGACAGGCTTTCAAACCTCTATTAATTTTCTGCGATCATAGAATCGAGAACATCGTATAACTGAATTTTGACTTCATCTAAGTTTGTCAAGGACGCCCTGTCATCCTATGCTTTTTTATCGAAGATTCTTTTTACCTTTTTTTCTAAACTCTGTTAGATACTTTTGTAAACCAATAATATTCTTTGCTGTAGAAATGTTTTAAAACTGGGGACTCGATGTAGGAGATGAATATAATAACTCAGGCGTGGATTGCACCCACATGGGCCTGTGCCCCTGGCGGTTGCCCCTGTTGCCAGGCTCTAGATACGACACTGCTTGTTCCTTATTTTTTAGTATTTAATGAGTAGTGTGCTATTGTACTGCATTGTATTGTACTGTATTGTTTTTTACTGTACTATTTGGAGATTTCTCTCCGAAATGTACTTGACTAAATAAATAAATAAATAATATTTGTAATAAAGTATTATACACAACACAAAGCAGTTCGGATATAATTATAAACTGCTTTGTTAGAATTTAATAAACAATCAACTATGATATATTTCTATAAGACCTACAAATAAACATTGGAATGTACTCAATACTAAAATTCCTTATAAAATAGTTAAAGCAGAAAAAAAAGTAGAAATAACGACGCTGCTATTAAAACTAATACACCCAACCACCAAAAATATTTTTTTGAAAGCCCACCTGCGCTATTTCAGTGTTGATCACTGCAAGCGGTGACCGTTTTCTCTATTTTTACTTCCCTCGTAAAAGGGAAGTATTGTAATCGTTAAAAAATCACCCAGATAGGTCTCTATATGCCGAAAAACATGTTTTCTCAATTCCGCCTGTCTATCTGTCTGCCTGTTTGCGGCATAGCTAAAAAACTACCCGATTGACTTCAAATGTTGGCCAAAAATTACGGGTCTTATGGGGATGACCTGATCCAATATGGCGAAACAAAATGGCAGCCTAGTGAAATGTTAAAAAAATTATTAATAAAAAACTACTTATCCAATTTATCTCAAATTTTGCACAAACATCAAGTATTATGTTGGAATCAACTGGTAATATTTTGGTAAAAATCCGATATGGCAGAAGAAAATGGCGGCTCCATAAAATATTTAAAAATTCAGCCTGAAAAAACTGCTTAATGCCTTGATCTCAAATTGTGTGCCACAATTAATTGTGGTATAGGGACCAACTAGTAAAATTGTGGTACTAATTCAAGTTGACCGAATAAAATGGAGGGCTAAATAAGTTGTTTCTAATCGTGAAAAAATCACACTCTCAGGATTTACACATCTTTACACACATCATTTAGCGTCTCTAGATGCCAAAAAACATGTTTTATCTGCCTGTCAGTTCGAGGCATAGCTTAAAGACTACCTACACGATTGACTTCAAATTTTGATCACAATCATCAGACGGTGTGGTAATATTTTGGTAAAAATCTAATTTATCTCAAATTTTGTACAAAAAGTGTTGCATAGGAATGAACAAGTAACATTTTGATATGAATCAAAGGTAGCAAAACAAAGTGGCGGCCTGCAAGTATTAAGTGTGATATAATGATATAGAAATAAACTGTTGGTGCGGCCGTCGGTCTATTTGTCAGTTCGCGGCATAGCTTAAAACTACTTTCCAGGTTGACTTTAAATTTTAGTAGAAAATTAAGGGTCATCTGGTGATAACCTGGTAATATTTTGTTAAAAATCCAATATGGCGGAACAATGTTAAAAAAATGATTACTAAAATAAGTAATTATCCAATTTACCTCAAATTTTGCACAAAAATCAAATACGTTTATTAATATGAATATAGATATTATTCCAATAAATCAAAACTTACTACGATCAAAAGTGAAAATCATTTTGCTATAAGTCAGGTTGTTTGGATTACGACCTTCCAAAATTTAGGTGTAAAGTATACCTTTTTTTTAAATCATATGCTTGATCCATACCTTTTTGAGCCACCCTGTATATCAAAACGTTTTTCACAAATAAATAACGTATCAGCACCCACAACTTTAATATAAAACAATTTTATAAATGCTGCCCATATAGCTCCCTTTTTTTTGATTTGTTTAGAGTAAATATAGCTTAGACCAAAAGAGACATGAGTATATACATAAAAAAAATTAAAAATATATTAAACATTTTTACTTATTACTTTGAGAATTTGGCTTTGGCCATAAATGCACATAAACTTTCTTTCAAAATATTTTGAATTGTGCAACGTTGCCACTTCTACCTTTTCGTTAAAATGGCGTTTGAAAATTGACATTTTTAACCCTTTGAAGTTCTGTAATTCACAAACGAGTTAACACGCAATGAAATGGATATCACTTCCCCATCTTAGTTTTCAATTATTTATTTGCCCATACCAATTTTAGTTTAACAAAACATGTCACATTTCCTCTTAAAGTGGAAATTGGTGTCAGCAGATAGATAACTGAAAACTAAGATGAGAAAGTACAACCTATTTTATTGCAAGTTAAGTCGTTTGGGAGTTATAGAGCTTCAGAAAGTCGCATATGTCAATTTTCAAGCGCCATTTTCTCGAAAACAGTTGAGTTTAGGTATAGAAAACCTAACACAAAAAGTTTTTAGAATGTTGAGAGCGATACAAAAATGCAGGGCATTCTATTTAGAAAACCAATGTTGCTACCGGTTTAAGGTAGAAGCGGCAACACTCACAATTTAAAATATTTTAAAAAGAGAGTTTAAATCTATGTACCCTATTCTTTTGTTCTCCAGATACTTGTAATAGGCCTGTGAGCGTAAATAACCCTGTGTACCACGTCAACTGTGACGAAATTTAAAACAAATATATTTCAGTTGGTATTAATAACATTTAATCGTTGTGCGTTTATTATTTTACTGCACCCCGTAGTCACGATCAAGTTCCGAACATAAAATATTTAGGAGTTTATGCAGAATAGAAAGAGCTGTTCAATATTTCCTGTCTTCGATGATTCGAGAGCAATCGAAAAAGTCGAGATAGACGAGAAACAAAAACGTTGACAATGCGAGCCACCTTCCCGCTTTGCTTAACAATTCCACTTTAAGTATGTTTCAAACAATGGATCGCTGTTAAAATAGCTTTAAGAAGACAGTTTCTACGTTGCAACCAAAATTCAGGGTACTCGAGAAAGCAACCCTATTATAATTTAAAACAAAGAGAATATGAGGGTAAATTAAAATTTTGTAGCATAATTCATTTGTGATGAAAATTAGAAAGTACAGGGATATTCAAATAACAGTGAATCATTAGCTGAATTTCTGTTTTTATGGATTTCTATCATTTCTAGGAACTCCCATTTTTTTATGAGATTCTGTTTTTAAAATCACGGCGTTTTAAAGTATGTTTTTTTTTTTTTGGTTTGTAAGGGCAGCACAATTTTTTAATATAAACTTGAAGTATCCATTTTAGATTTTTACCCTATTTTCAGAGTTGTCGATCTTGAAAAGTGTCATGCGGATTTTGATAAATTTTAACGTTTTGGAATGTTTGTTCAACTGGCATTCAATTGAGGCATCAATTTAGTGTGTAGTATCAGATGATAGCGATATACAGGGCACTTAATAAGGTGATGTAAAATGATCTAAAATGTCTGATGATCTCACTCTAACTAGAAAAATGCAGTTTGATTGTTAATTCGATTTTTGCGGTCTAGGAAAAAAATAGAAAAAAATAATATCCCCGATATCTGAAATTTCGCGTTTTTCCAAATTTTTTTAGCTGAAAATAATTTTTTTTTAAATACTCCTTTGCATTATTTTTCAGGCCATTCGCTCCCATTGCTTTAATTTTTGGCTCATTAAAGTAAAGTTTTTCCACGAAATGTACAAGCTTGCTTTTAACAGAACGTACCCAAAAATTGCGGACAGCTATTAAAAACAAAAATGCCGTTTTTTTTTCGCAATTTTGCGGAACTAATTTACATGGAACACTTTTTTTTGGAATACTCATAATTTAACAAGGTATTTATAATTTTCTATTTTAAGGCGTATTAGTCTCAGGACGGTTTTGTATTTTTTTAGCCAACGTCCTTTTTAAGAAAGATACAGGTCGACTAAGAGTAAGCGTTATTGTGGTCAGTTCAAAAGCCGAGCTCTGTTATTTTATTACCTTTGACCCAATTGCATCTTAAATAAGCATTTTCATTAAAACAACATTATTTTAATATACAGGGTGTTTACGACCTAACGAATAAGTTTGGTTAAATAATTGTTTTATTGTATTCCGTAGAAATGTGTAGTTATCAACACTTAACTTTAAATAAAGGTCACAATTTTAACAAATAAAACATTAAAATAACCTTAAATGAAAAATAAAAAAATACTAGTGGGAACACCACCTTTATTTACTACTAAAAATAATGCGAAATAACAGTAAATTTGCGAGTATTAAATATTTTTATATAATTAAATTTGAGAAAATTTAAATATCTTTATCTTCATAACCATGACAACAAAAGTCATGCCTTCGTAGTCATGGTTACAAAGGCATTTCTTCAGTCTCAAGTGACAGCCTATTTTCTGAACTGTGAGTCAAATGGTTCGATTTTCAAAAAATCTTTCAGCAAAATTTTATGAGGTATGGATTAACGCCATATTTTATTATCTTTGCAGTTTTTGTAAAGTTTGGTCCCGCAAAATTGGGAATAAAAACGTCATTTTTGTTGTCAGTAGCTGTTCGCAATTTTTGGGGACTTTGTATAAAGCAAACCTGTGCATTTCGTGGGAAGTTTAGTAGTTAAGTAGACATCCCCTAGTTATTCCCCCTTTTAGAAAATTAGAATTTTACACAGATTATACAGGAACCAACGCGTGTTTCCCGATCTAAAAGCTCATTGCTGGATGCAATTTTTACAACCAATCCTTCACTAGTGGTTAAGCAAAGACTAATGTCGGTGGATCTGATTTCCGATCATAAGCTCGTCTACTACAAAATAAATCTGATCAAACCCCCTACAATCCCCAAAATTATAAAATATAGGTGTTTTAGAAACTTCAACTTTGTTCATTTTAAAATTTATATGATTTAAAGACCGTGTGATACTATATTTTACGAAAATATTATTGACAAAAAAATTCATATTTTAAATAACATTTTAGTAGATTTGTTTGACATTCATGCACCCATTCGAGAATCGAAAATAACGAAACCTAAAGTACCTCGGTTAAACGAAAATATCAGAATACTTATGTCACTAAGAAACAGCGCATTTCAAAACTTTAAAAAATCCAAATTACCGGATGATTGGTCAAGTTACAAAAGACTAAGAAATCTTACTTTATCAGCTGTGAGAAGAGCGAAAAAAGACCATCTTAATACGCTTAATACGCCAAGGAGACAACTCTGGAATGCAGTTCGTAATTTAAATATAGGCTCAAATCTAAGTAACTCAATCCCTTTGCATCTCTCTGACCCTGACGATATCAACAATTTCTTTGCACTGTTTCTTCAAAATGTATTTTGCTGCGATGAACAGGCTATTTTTATGAAAATAATAAATATAAGAATAATCTTAACTTTACTTTTAGACTAGCAGATATATCTGATATTACCGAAATTTTAAATAACATTAAAACGAATGCAAGCGGTATTAACGAAATTTCTCCTCTGATGTATTGTATAGTCCGTTTATTGATAAATATGTCACTCATATAATAAAATGCTGTTTGGAAAAGAATTATTTTCCTAATCAATGGAAAATATCCATTGTTAAACCGATACCCAAGGTCCCCGACCGGACTGATTTTAACGAACTCCGTCTGATTAGTATACTTCCAACTTTATCAAAAATGTTTGAAAGTTTTCTTTATAATCAGATATACACCTACTGTATTTCCAATAATATTATACCAAACAGCCAGTGTGGATCCATAAAAAAAAATTAATACAACAGTAGCTTTAGCCAACGTTCCCGACGACATTTTCGCGCTTTTGACAAAGAAATGCATTCTGCTCGTACTTTTAGCTTTTTTCAAGGCTTTTGGCACCAATAATCACCGGCTTGTCGTGTCTATATTAAAATTTTACGGCTTTGACTTTAATTCGTGCTGTCTTATTAGATCATATTTACTTGAAAGATTCCAGAAAATCAGCTCAGATAATAAATATTCTGAACAGGTTAGGATACTCTCGGATGTTCTATAAGGGTCAATTTTTGGTCCATTATTATTTCTAATTTACACTTCCAATATACTTAGATCACTACAATATTGTCTTATACAAGCTTTTGCAGATGACACCCAAATATGTTTCTGCTTCAATGGCAATAATGCTGCTGAAGTGGAAAATTCTGTGAACACAGACCTACTTACCTTAAATAATCTTTCTAAAAAACATAATTTAAAACTCAATCCAGCTAAATCGCATCTAATGTTATTTGGAAATAAAAATAAAGCAGATTTTCTTAAAAATAATATTAACATTTATATAGATGGCATTAAACTGACGTTTGTGGGCTCTGCTAGAAATTTGGGATTGGTTATTGATACGGAACTTAGATTTAGGGAACAAGTTAAAAGAATGATTCAAAAGTCCTATGTTGCTTTAAAGCTCCTTTATAATAATAGATATGTTTTAAACTTTAATTTGAGGAATATGTTATGTAAGTCTTTCGTTTTGTCTAATTTTAATTAGGGTGATTCTATATATAGCTTTTGTTTGGACGGAAACTAAATATTTGTGTTTGGCATTATTTGGAATAAGGAAATTTGATCATATTTCTCCCATGTGTCAGGTACTTAATTGGTTAAAGATGGATTATTAGAGAATTCTTCATTTTTGCATTTTTTGTTTAAAAACAATTAAAGATAATGATTCACCTGCTTCTCTTAAAGAGAGAATAGTTTTTCGTCATAACGTTCATAATGTAAACATGAGGTTTCCGCATAGATTTACAGTTCCATGACATCAGAGTGCCATGTTTCAGCGTTCGTTTAGTTATAATTAATAAATAATATTCAATCATCTAAAAGCGTATTAAAAAATTATTTTTTAAACTTACAAAATAATGGTGTTCCTTTTCCAAGTAGGTAGTTACTTACTTACAGTTTGTTTAAGAACTAGTTATTGGCAGGTCTCTATTTTATTTATTTTTATGTTTTTTATATAAATTGTCTCATGACTGTTTTTTCTATATTTTTGTATTTTTTCACTCTCTGTTTGTAATGGTTTTTAATTCTGTTTTTGTTGTCTCTAATGATTTATTTATTTAAGTTTAAAAAAAATCTGCCTTTTTATTAGGTTGTAGCCAATTTTAGCTTTAGGTAATTATTCACAGTGTATGTATGTGGTTCAGCAGAGTAGCTATTAAAGCTAGACTGCGTCTCTTATGCATACTTCCACTTTTTTAATATGCATTATTGTTATTTTATGCCTATATCTTTTTTGTCGATATAAATAGACATTTATTATTATTATTATTATCTTTATATCTCACTTAATACTTTCTCAAAATTAGAAATTATTCTATTAAGTAATAAGTTTGGGCTTTGTGATGGAAAACTTCTTGGTTTTGAAAGTTCTTTGTGAATGCATTTCAGATGTTATTCAAGAAGATGACGTCAAGGCAAAAACAAAGTTGATACTAAAAGTCAAGTACTCCCAAACTAAGATTTTCCTAACTATATTTTGACCAGACTATTAATAAATTAATTAACTGAGTCACGGTCAGCCTAATGCTTAATTTTGTTAAAAAGTCGAATTTTGATGACACTAAGCAGTAGTTGGATTATAAAGGGCAATCTAAGTTTCGGTAACTTCGGACTTGACTTCAGTCTCATTTCCCGTCTTATGTTATATCGGTACCTTATAAGGGAAACGCTCTCCGGGTAACTAACCTAACCCCGAATTCCTGCCGCAATTTGGAATCGTAAATTTACCTTTTAAGGATAACGGCTCTCTGAAGCAAATCAAAATCCTTAACGTGCATACTGCGTTTTTAATTTATTGCCGCTTTAATTATTAACATTAAGAACAGAAACTGCATAATCATGCCATTAAATATGTAGTTATATTTTATGACAGAGAGACTGAGGAAATTGAGAAAAAATGTTTTTTGGCATCTAGAAAACCAAAAACTCCGTGCTATGTAAAAGCTTGAAGGGGATTTTTTTTTACAATTATAAACATTTTATTTGGCCGCCATTTTGTTCCGCCATCTTGAACTCGTACCAAAATTTTATCAGTTCACCTCTATATCACACATAATTCTTGTACAATTTGAAATCAATCTAGTAAGTAGTTTTTTCTAAATACAGTCGACACTGTATATAGTAAAAGACCAAAATGTTGACTGAAATTTCACTATAGACATTTTTTCACTATATAAAGAAAAAATCCGTATTTATTGCTTTGTATGATTTCATATTGGTAATCATTTACTTGTGTTTTATAAGGTACAAGCAACAAAAAAAATTGCAAAGTTGAGTTATTCAAAAAGATTTTAATAAATGTTTGAAAGTTAAAATATGTATGTAGTACATAGCATATACAGGGCTACATACGAAATAACAAGAATAATACAAAATCTGTTAATACATACTACATTTAAAATTTGTGTAGTCTTGAAAAATTGCTAAATAACATACATATTATCTACTTGGAAAAATAATCAGTTATTTTGCTTTGAACATTACTTTTGAAAAATAATTGTTGCTCAACAAAATTCTCACATTTAGTCAAATATATAAAGATTTGATCAAATGCACTTTCCGGGCCACTGAGATTAGTTCGCACAATGTCAAATGCATTTCCTATTTCATTCGACTAAATTTAGCAGGACATTCCACGATTTCAGCTTCTTCTTCATGATCTTCTATACCTTTTATATCATCAATTATGTCTTGGTCAGTTAGGAGATCTGTCGTACCAACATCATTAACGATTTCTAAGAAATCTTCAAGTAAAAAATCTGCGTCGACGGTAGCAGTTTTTTGGAGAATACCCCATTTTCTTTTCAAGGTAGCGAGGTCCATTTCGTCTTCTTCTTCCCATTCGTCAATTTTTTCAGTAAAACCTGCTGTTTTTGATAGTTTTTTGAGAAACATTTTCACTCCTTAAAGACACTCTTTAAGTGTAATCACTTTTTAGACTGGAATGTTGTTATCAATCGCATTAAAAATTTTATAAACAATTCTGTTTCGGTAATAATGCTTTATGATTTTGATAATACCCTGGTACATAGGTTGCAATTTGGAGGTCATGTTTGGTGGAAAAGAGATCAATTCAATATTCGTTATTTTTTTACTTACAGAAACTGGATTGTAAGACAATTATCTACCTTTCGCTTTTGGCTTTTCATTTTCATGTCCAGTTCTTTGATCCATCTTTTGAAAATCTCAGAAGTTATCCATGCTTTTTTATTATTGGCATAATCTAACTCCAGAGATTTAACTCCTTTTAAACAACATGGATTTTGGCTTTTACCTAAAAGCAGGAATTTCACTTTTTCTGAGCCATCCACGTTTGCTCCCGCCATAAGTGTCACCTTTTCTTTACTTGTTTAACACCAAAACATTTATCACCTTTAAAAGCAAAAGTTTTGTCAAAAAAATGTCAGAGTCCCCCTGACTAACGCTTGCACTCTCGCCAGACACCGTCTTCAAAACAATTGAATTGCGAGTCTTCCAGGCACTCATCAACCCTTCACTAGCTTGAAAATTAACGCAGTTAAATTCTTTAAGCAAATTGTAGATATTTTTCTCTTGTTTTCGGATTTTTGGCCTTGTCCACCATCTTTATAATTGTTTTTTACTCGATGTACTTATTTGTAGGCAGCATTGATGATGACTAGTTAGTCGAAAGCGCTCTACTATTAGGACCTTTTGCTTATTAAATTTCCCGATATTGGTACGTTTTGATGTATACGGGTCCCTTGAAACCGTCGTATAACTGCTTCATTTACATCCTCGTAAGAACACACCCGTACTCGTTTTCGACTGCTTGGAACACTCGTTTTTTTAATGACACTGTCGCGACTTTTTATTATCAGAGAGACGCAACTTGGAGAAACACCAAATTTTGCAGCAACATGAATTTTTGTGCAGCCTCTATCAACTTCCTCCAAAACTTTAATTTTCTCAACTAACCTTAAACACGCTCGCTTGGACATCTTACTTAGAATGGGTTTTCCTCGGGTTTCTATAAAATGGGTTATTCTCCGAGTATCACAGAATCTGCCTGCGTCATAAAAATGAAATTCCGAGAATAAATGCATACAAATTTATACATAATCCGGTAAAAATTGTATTATATAGAGTGTTACTATTTTACAGATTCACTATATGCAGGGCTTTTTACATGAAATATCATTAAATTATTCTAGGTCTTGAATTGCACTATAAAGAGTTTTTCACTATATAGAGTTTCACTATAAATAGCCTGTATTTTCTTAAGTCGTCATTTTGTTCATAATCTTGAATTTGTATCAAAATGTTAACAGTTGATTTTTACGCAATTCTTGATCTACAGGCAAAATTTCAGGTAAATTGGATAAGAAGGTTATTACTAATAGTTTTTTTTAACATTTCACTAGGCCGCCAAATTGTTCCTTCATCTTGGATTCATACCAAAATTTAACCAGTTAGTTTCCACGTAATACTTCATTTTTATGCAGAATTTCAGGTAAATTGGATAAGTAGTTTTTTAGCAATAATTTTTTTAATATTTCACTAGTCTGCCATGTTGTTCTGCCATACCAAGTTACGAAAATGTAACTTTCATTTTTGACCAAAATTTCGAGTCAATCGGATAAATAGTTTTTGAGCTATGCCACGTACCGAAAACCGACAGAATTACATGTTTTTTTGGTGTCTAGGAACCCTAAAACGTGAAGGTCTGTAAAAACCTGGGAGGGTGATTTTTTCATGATTACAATATTTACCTTTTACCATTAAAATGGGAGATAAATACAAATTGATGGCAAAATGCGAGAGGAGCGAATTCAATTAGGCTTAAAAAATATAATAAAAGATTAGGAAGGAAAATTTAGATTTACGCGTTTTTATTGAAAGCCGAACCATTGAAACTTGCAAGAAAGTTGCCTTTAAACAAAACTTTAAGACTAACCCCCCTTAATAGCTATAAATACAAAACTAAATTGACATATATGCGGATTTGACCGAATCGAATAGATGGTTGCAAACTAGCATTTGTTTTTATTTCTAGGTTATATACAAACTCACAGATTTTAAAAATTTGATATCAATTATTTTCTATTTTTCTTTCTCTTACGATCGCCGCACTGATGATTCTTGACAGGATGAAAGAATTTATACAATTGTTGTGTGTCTATAAAAATTGAGGTTAAATGGCAAATTTTTTTATTTTTGCTAAATAATATGCTTTACATTATATATCGAAACACATCTTTTAGAACGCAAGTAAAGTGTTGTTTGCTTGAAAGAGCGAGCCTATTATTCGGTTGCGGAGTTTTTGGAATTGTCGTTTTAACATTATATAGTGATTATTTTATTTTTTACTTGTATGTTGTTCGTTCTTAACATTTAATTGTTTTTGTGTATTTCATCGACTGTTTGACTGTAGTAGGCTAAGTTTTTCATTTTTAGTCTTAAGATTTTTACAGCCTTGTCAATAAATTTTTATTTATGACAATAAAGCCATGTTTGAGTTTGAAGTTGAGTTCTGAGAGCACATCATAGCTCAAAGAGTGCGATTACATTGGGGGAAAAGGGGAAAAGAATAACCATTATCACTTGCTGTAACGCCGGTGTTTTTTTTTAAACCCCAGCATGCGTGTTCAAAGGAAAGTATCAGGGAAAGTATAAAAAAGATGATTTCTAAGATGTCAGCTTATGTAAACGCTGCCGTTTTTCTTTCTCGATTAATAATGCATTTTCCTCCTATAAAGGGCTTGGTTAAAGTACTGTAGTGCCGAAGTATTGCTATTTGAGGAGGACAATGATGTAATTTTATCTATAGGACGCATAGTTCCTTCGTCAGCTTCAACCTTTGGATTGTCGAGTATTTAAATCCTTAAAATCTGCATTCAATAAAGCTTGTAATTTGGTAAACTTTTAGCTGAAGTCTGAACAAAAGTAGTTACCAGTGGCAATGTTATTTCCTCACTCAGAATCACTGGAATTTTTCCTTACAATCCCGAAGCGATACTATGTGATTCTGACCATATCTTGTTCCAATGACACAACAGTTGAACCATCAACTTCTTTGTAAACACAATCCAATACTGATATTGAATTGCCAGTAAATCATTTGCCTAATACATGATCTACGACACCTGAACCTCAGGTCCATCTTCAGCGAGTGATTAACCTCTATCAGATATCACTTGGGAATATATCACCTTAACTCATAATTTCTGTAGGGCTAAGAAAACATGGTAGAAGTATTGCCACGATTTTATATAAGAAAATATCAAAAAGGTAAAAGTCTCTAAAACAAACTCTTCGCAAAAAAAGTACAAGCCCAAAAAATATGAGATGTGACTCAATGTCTACTAAACGAATCAAAAATTCCAAAGTTGTAGATCAAAATACAAGAGTTCTAATCAGACTAGACCACAACTTGTTACGTTCTGGACGCGCGTTTCGCTAACCAAGATAGCATCATCAGCAGATGATATAAACTAAAGTAACTTATCCTAACCGAGACTATTTATAGGTAAATGTGGTTACACTTGGTTGCACCCGACTGCACCGTTGTCAAGTAAACAATATAGGGGACTATAGGGAATAGGCCCTCTGTCTTTATTTAGTGCTTTCTTACCACATTTAACTATTTCTATACTCTCAAATGCATCCAATAATCTATTATTAGATACATTTTTAATCAACTTAAGATTATTTATTCCTACCCTATGATTGTTTTCCAAAGCATGTTGCGCAACGCTTGACTTTTCTGTTCTTCCATATCTTAAATGTGCCATGTGTTCTTTAAAACGAATGTTTATGGAACGTTTAGTTTGCCCAACATATTTTAGATCGCAGTCATTACAGCTAATTTCATAGATGCCACTCCTCTCCCTCAAGTCGACTTTGTCTTTGGGGTTTCCAAGGAGATTTTTCAAACTATATTCCGTTTTGTAGGCTACTCTAAAACATACGTTTTTAAATAATTTTTCTAGACCTCTCGTATATCTGGGATCATATGGGATTACTATGAATTTATTGGAAGCCTCAGGTGGTTGAAGAGTAGTGGCATCTTTTAACATTTTCTTATGTTTATGTCTATTTACTAATTTATGTATAAAACCATCATTATATCCATTACTTTTAGCTATATTTTTAATCCGATTCATTTCATTGTTAAAACGTTCTTTACTTAATGGAAAATTGACTAACCTGTGAGTTAAGAAATGGAATGCTGCCATTTTGTGTTGACGGCAAAGAAATGAGTCGGATGTTATATACCTATCAGTATTAGTAAATTTCCTATAAATATCAAATTCTAATTTATCGTTATTTCTAATAACTAACGTGTCGAGGAAAGGTAATTGCCCATTGTTCTCCTTTTCGTACGTAAAATTAATGGAAGGATATTTATTGTTTAATGTTTCTAAGAAAGTGTCCAAATTTTCTGTTTTAGTATCAAAAATAGCAAATATATCGTCTACGTATCTATACCACAACCTTGGAAAATACTTGAGTTCTTTTTTGAATTGGGTTTCTAATCTGCTCATAAACAAATTTGCAAGGAACGGAGATAAGCAATTGCCCATCGCAGTTCCCTCAAGTTGTTTATAATATTTATTGTTGAACTGAAAAAAAATTTGATTCATACATAATTTTGTGAGAAGTAAATATTCATCAATAATTTCTTTCTTCAAATTATTGATTTCAAGTAGTTCCTTTAGGTACTCTAAAGCTAGTGGTATGGGTACACTAGGAAACAATGAGCTTACATCAAAAGATATTAAAATTTCACCTTTTTTTAAGTGAACATTCTTAATTTTATCTAAGAATTCTAACGAGTTAGTAGCCTCAAAGTTATCATACGAGATATTTAATTTGCTGAATTCTTTTACTAACCATTTTGAAATATTGTACGTTGGTGATCCAACAGCTGAAACAATAGGTCTCATGGACTTCCCAGGTTTATGGATTTTGGGAAGGCAATACAGTTTAGATAACTGTGGGTTACTATGTGTTTGAATTTTAGTTTATCGGACACAAGGTTTTTACACTGTTTTAAAGTACTTTTTACTTCTGTTATCATTTTTGATTTTTTCTCAATTAAATCGTAAGGACCAGATTGAATCAAATTGTCTACTCTTTTAAAATAATCTGTTTTGTCTAGTGTAACAACCTTATTTCCTTTGTCAGCTTTTAAATAAAAACATTCCTTTTTCTTCAGTCGCTGGATAACTTCAGTAATTTTACGAGAAACATATTTTGACCTGTTGTTAACAAGTTTTTTAAGAATTGATTTCTGCAAGCCTCTCTAATGAATCCCTTAGCTGACTCTGGCACGTATTGAATGGAACTTTCGATATTCCCTATAATAGTTGCAAAATACCTTTATTCAAAAGTGCAATTTCTCTATTATCAAAGGACTGAGAAGAAAGATTTTCTACAATGTTCTCGACTTCCGAAGAAATTTGTTTTTGTGGTTTCAACTTTCTCAGTTTGCTTTTAAGTGAACACATTTTCTTCAAAAATTTGGCATCGATAACTACGAACATTTTTCTTTAGAAATCTAACCACTGTTCAAATTCTAAATTACTAAGCTTATAAGTGAGTTTTTTAAATAATCCGTATGCTTCAATTTCAAGCATACTTCGTTTGCTATACAGATTTTTAATTTCTAAATCTAGCCACTTTTGTTTGGCAAAAGATTCAACCTTCCCAGTAACGGGTGATTGTTTAGGGATCTTGACTGAAATGAATTTAGCGATTCAACAAACATTAACAAAAAAGAACTCAAGTATTTCCCAAGGGTGTGGTATAGATACGTAGACGATATATTTGCTATTTTTGATACTAAAACAAAAAATTTGGACACTTTCTTAGAAACATTAAACAATAAATATCCTTCCATTAATTTTACGTATGAAAAGGAGGACAATGGGCAATTATCTTTTCTCGACACGTTAATTATTAGGAATAACGATAAATTAGAATTTGATATTTATTGGAAAATTACTAATACTGATATATAACATCCGACTCATTTCATTGCCGTCAACACAAAATGGCAGCATTCCATTTCTGAACTCACAGGTTAGTCAATTTTCCATTAAGTAAAGAACGTTTCAACAATGAAATGAATCGGATTAAAAATATAGCTAAAAGTAATGGATAATGGTGGTTTTATACATAAATTAGTAAATAGACATAAGCATAAGAAAATGTTAAAAGATGCCACTACTCTTCAAACACCTGAGGCTTCCAATAAATTCATAGTAATCCCATATGATCCCAGATATACGAGAGGTCTAGAAAAAGTATTTAAAAACGTAGGTTTTAGAGTAGCCTACAAAACGGAGAATAGTTTGAAAAATCTCCTTGGAAACCCCAAAGACAAAGTCGACTTGAGGGAGAGGAGTGGCATCTATGAAATTAGCTGTAATGACTGCGATCTAAAATATGTTGGGCAAACTAAAGGCTCCATAAACATTCGTTTTAAAGAACACATGGCAAATTTAAGATATGGAAGAACAGAAAAGTCAAGCGTTGCCCAACATGCTTTGGAAAACAATCACCGAATAGGAATAAATAATCTTAAGTTGACTAAAAATGTAACTAATAATAGATTATTGGATGCATTTGAGAGTATAGAAATAGTTAAATGTGGTAAGAAAGTACTTAATAAAGACAGAGGGCCTATTCTCTATAGGCCCCTCTATTGTTTACTTGAAAACGGTGCAGTCGGGTGCAACCAAGTGTAACCACATTTAGCTATAAGTAGTCTCGGTTAGGATAAGTTACTTTAGTTTATATCATCTGCTGATGACGCTAACTTGGTTAGCGAAACGCGCTTCCAGAACGTAACAAGTTGTGGTGTAGTGTGGTTAGAACTCTTGTATTTTGATCTATTTTCCACCACAGGTTCCACTGTTAGGTCCAAAGTTGTATCTTTCATATCTGAACCCCAGATAAAACCAGACTTCTGGGTCTGAACTATCAGATGACGAAAACCAAGACTACGAAGATTGGGGCAACAGTGATGATGAAGTCAAAATTTGTGTGATCCGTGTGAAAAGTATCGCCGAAAGGCATTTTGAATCTAGGACTCTAAAACCTGAAAATATGTTAAAGCTAAGAGAGTGATTTTTTTCACGAATACAAATATTTTATTTGGCCGCTATTTTGTTTCTTCATCTTGAATTAGTACCACACTTTTACTGTATACCACAATTAATTGTGGCTAACCTTTTGAAATCAGCCCATTAAATAATTTTAATTTCTAAATATTTTATTAATGCGCCATTTTGTTCCCCCAGCTTTGACTCGTACCAAAATTTTACCAGTTAATTCATAACTAATACTTGATATTTGTGCAAAATTTTAGATAAATTGGATAAGTAGTTTTTTAGTAATACTTTTTTAAAACATTTCACTAGGCCATATTGGACTTTTACCAAATCCCCTTAAATAAATGACCTTTAATTTTTGACCAAAATATGAAGTCAATCCGTTAAGTAGTTTTTTAGCTATGCCGCGACTAGACAGACCGACAGACAGACAGACATACAAACCGACGAAAAAAAAACATGTTTCGGCATCTAGGGACCCTGAAACGTAAATATCTGAAAAAATCTCCCTCCGAGATTTCGGAGGGTGATTTTTTCACAATTGCAATATTTCCCTTTTACGAAGTAAAAAGCATGAGGTGCCAATGAGGTTAAGCATATAGGAGGTGGTTCGTTTTACTGTTACTATTTGTGGCCAGAAGAGCCAACATTATGACCGCTTCATTTTTTTTTCGTGTAATCAGTTTATATAGTTATCTATGGCTTAAAAATCATAACTTATTGTTATGTGACTGCACTCAAATTTCATTTTAATTTTCTAGCTAACTTTATAAAAGCCTAATTTTTTCAGTTTTTATTATATTATACACTCATGGACAAAATTATCGAATATTTTTAATTTTTCATTCTTTAAAAAAAAACTGATGAATCAAGTTATTTAAATGCTACAATTTGCAAGAAACTGTTTATTTTAAAACATTTTAGTGAACAATGTTAAGTTTTTACCAGAAGAAGATCGTGAAAAAAATTAATGCTAAACGTTATAAATGTTAAGGATATTTACATCTTATTTAAATAATAATTGGAAGGCAATTACAAGTTTTTTGATTAAAATTAAAGCACAGTTAGTAACGAGTATTCCCGCCTCGAGATCTAATTACTGCTGCCATTCTTCTCGGCATGCTGCTAAGGAGGTTCTGGATATGTTCTTGAGGAATTGCATTCCACTCTTCTTGTGCAGCAATCCGAAGCTGGTCTATTGTATTTGGAACGAGATTTCTTCGTCATATGCGGCGTTTAAGATAGTTCCATGCATGTTCTATTGGATTTAAGTCGGGGCTATATGGTGGCCAATCTAATCTTTGAATGTGGACCGCATCAAGGTAATTAGTCACTATATCAGCATTATCGTGCATTAATATGAATTCTTCATATCCAATATGGCCGACAAAAGGCAAAACATGTTCTTGAAGAATGTTTTCAATATACAAGTCACTTGTCATTCGTCCAATCACTTCCACAAGTTCGGTGCGTCCCTCCCAAGAAATACCGCCCCAGAACATTATACCGCCACCGCCAAAACTAACGGTCTCTACGAGATTGCAGGGAGCAAACCGTTCTCCAACTCTTCTGTAGACGTGGTTTCGACCATCGGGCTTCCATAATTGTATTCTGGTCTCATCCGTAAAGAGAACATTCTTCCATATTTCGTTATCCCACTGAATATGCCTTCTAGCAAATTCTAATCGTTGAACTTTGTGATTTTGGAGAATACGTGGAACTTTGGCGGGCCGTCTTGGCTTCAAACCTGCTTCTTTTAATCTTCGCCTAACTGTTTTTGAACTTACATTAACTTGTCTTACATTAAGTAATTCATTTTTGAGATGCGACGATGTCAATGTGCGATTTCGTGTAGAATTAAGTATCAAAAATCGATCATCAATTGCTGTTGTACATCTCTTGCGCCCTTGACCAGGTCTACGTACGTAATTTCCAGTCTCTTCATACCTTTTTAAAATATTCGATACTGTAGATTGACCTCTCCTTAGACGTCGTACGATATCCTTCGTTATATAGAGTTACAATTTGCACCGCTTCAACTTCAGTGCAGTGTCTAACTGGTGGCATACTGATGTTTTTTAGCAACAAACAGAAACACTTTTTGCTATTACTTAGTTAATTAACCTACAGTAACTTAAGTTCAAGCTTAATTCACAAAATATGTTATTATTTGTTTTTGATAAAATGCACAAAAGAAAATGACATGCGCCATTAATGTTAATTAAACGTCAAAATATGTTAAAACAAGCGAGTAATCAGCCTACTAGATCCTAATATTCAGCTCATGTACGTTTACGGCGATTATTTAAAATTTATTTTGAAAAAATAATGATTACAAAAAATATTCGATAATTTTGTCCATGAGTTTATATGTCGGGCTTCATGCTACAGCCTAAAACTTTTATATAAATCACATTCACTTCAAAATAGATTGTGTAGGCGCCACTTAAAATATAAAGCAAAAACATGTGGAACTGGGTAGAAGTACTAGTGATCTTATCTTTAAAACTGGAGATTAATAAAAATGGATTGCATATTGCGAGAGGAGCGAGGTCAAGTAGGCTAATAAAATAAATATTCCTCCTGCGCTACAGCCATATAATGCAGGATAGGAAGCAAAATTTAGATTTTCTCCATTCTGTTGAAAGCCAAGCCATTCAGCCTTACAAGGAAAGTTGTCTTTTAACAAAACTTCAAGCCTAATCCCCCTTAATAGCTATAAACACAGAACTATATTAACTTGTCGGTAGTAAATTGGAACGTTTAATAGCATTCAGGAACATTAACGTCCGTAATATGTTGGTTGTTTAATATACACGTAGCGTTAAAATATTTAAATTCTTGCTCGTATTAGTTTATTAAAAATATTTATATTTTCTTTCGGAGTCGTCCACACGAGGAGGTTCAGGTAAAGTAATTAGTAGTTTGCATGCATAAATAATATCGCTGACGCTATTTTAGCAGTAAATTAAATGGTAATGTGCCGCTCTTTCTCTGGTCATGTCTTAATTAGTTTTACACGGACTCAATCAAAACATCTGGCCCATAAATTCGTGCATTTTAAAACTTGGCCGGTGCGACATTTCTCTTTCATAAAATGACGGCATGTTCTCGTGTTGTATGTAAATATTCGTGTAAACTAAATTACGTTTGCTTTTTGCATGTTTCCTGAAGCATGTTTCTGAAGCAGACGAATCTCATTACAATATATCAGAGAATAAACATAAATTCAAAAGCTTTTCTCAAAATAAATATGCTAATATATATTTTTTGCTAAATATGTCAATGCAGAAAACTTAAAATTATCATGTTAAAGTCGTATTAAAAACCTGCATTGAGTATACCTAACAGATATTAAAGACATGTCACCAGATGTGTCATAATTCGATACATAAAATATGATAATTTTAAGATATGTTACGTTGTTGTATTTAACAGAAAGATAATTTTATTTAATTTTTTTAGTACATTATTTAAACAAAATGTCATTTTAAAATACTTTCTTTTTAATTAGCTCATTCATGGGCATTATATTCTTGGGTAAAACTTATAGTGGGACCAATCTACTGGAAAGTTTAATGAAAAAGAAACTGCTCTTTTCTTTGCGATTTATTGTATAAACACGTCGAAAGGACCAGAAGGGATGGGAGTTCCGAGTTTTTGTATTTCACTTCGCCTAGAAGCTATATTTTTTTAACTTTTGATGAAAAATGGCGTTTTTCGTTTTTTTAACAAAGATAATCATCCGTTCGGTGCAAAAAAATATATATTAAAACTGATCGGTAAATATCCTTTACCCGGAACTTCCCTCGTTATGAACCTTTCCTTTTATTGGGAGTAGCGAAGTGTGAGCCAATTTAGTTCCACAGATAGTCATTTACTAAAACACACACACATATACAGGGTGGTCCTTTTAAAGTGTTACAAAGCGATATTGAGAAAACGGCTGATTGAAAATAAATGAAATTTCTAGGGATGCAACGGGTCATTGGGGGACATTTTTTGACGAAGTAAGTAATGTTTTAACCCTTTCCACTGTTTAGGGTTGGGGGGTAACTTTTAAATGTTAAATGGAAAGGTGCGTTTTTTTTTCCAGATTCGTAATCTTTAGAAAAAACTACGTTATAATCAATGAATAATTTAATGCCAATGTCAATGTCACTACGCCAAATTCAACAAAATCAAAAAGAAAATCAACAAAAGAATGCTTGAACAACAATGCTTCTGAACAAAATGGTTGTCATTTCGAACACCTATTATAATAAAATCATGTACCTAGTATTAGGTACCTGATGGTGGAAGATAGATCAAAATACAACCTGTGGTGGAAGATATATCAAAATAGATGGAACCTGTGGTGGAAGATAGATCAAAATACAAGAGTTCTAACCACACTACACCACAACTTGTTACGTTCTGGACGCCCGTTCCGCTAACCAAGTTAGCATCATCAGCAGATGATATAAACTGAAGTTTATATCATCTGCTGATGATGCTAACTTGGTTAGCGAAACGCGCGTCCAGAACGTAACAAGTTGTGGTGTAGTGTGGTTAGAACTCTTGTATTTTGATCTACCTAGTATTAGTTTTTTCATCTGTTGAATTTCTTTTTAATTTTTGACATTAAATTATTCATTGATTATAACGTAGTTTTTTCTGGAGATTACGAATCTGGAAAGAAAACTGCACCTTTCCATTTAACATTTAAAAGTTACCCCCCACCCATAAAAAGTGGTGACTGCTCCACCTACAGCCGAAGACATGAGAGAAAGGATTACGCGTGCAGTTCGTGAAATCACTCCAGATATGTTATTCAGAGTGCGGAATTATTTTCGAAAGAGAGTTGATAAATGTTTAGAACAAAATGGCCGTCATTTTTAACATCTGATAAAATAAAATCATGTACCTGATATCAGTTTTTTCTTCTGTTGATTTTCTTTTTAATTTTTTTGAATTTGGCGTAGTGACATTAACATTGACATTAAATTATTCACTGATTATAACGTAGTTTTTTCTGGAGATTACGAATCTGGAAAAAAAGCTGCACCTTTCCATTTAACATTTAAAAGTTACCCCCCACCCCTAAACAGCGGAAAGGGTTAAAACATTACTTACTCCGTCAAAAAACGTCCCCCAACGACCCATTGCATCCCTAGAAATTTCGTTCATTTGCAATCAGCCGTTTTCTCAATATCGCTTTGTAACACTTTAAAAGGACCACCCTGTATATATATATATATATATATATATATATATATATATATATATATATATATATATATATATATATAGCGGGTGTCCCTCAGATGTGGCTCACTTTTATAACTTTTTTGATGTTTGAGATAACTTTTCGAATTTTAGTATGTGAATACAAGACATAAATTTGGATTTTTGGACATATTCGTTTGTTTTGAGCCGCTTCCGGTTTGACCGGAAATGAGGGCAACATTGGATTCTTAAATGGGACATGCTATATATATTCTGAGTGCAATGACATCCGATTTGTCAGTTTTTGACAGATGGAGGAATTTTTATGATATCTTTTTTTTAATCTAGCATGTTGTGAATCACTTAAATCGGTTAATTTATGATCTAGTAGTAAGGGAAAAATACAAGTTTACTTCTGTTGATCCTAAAAATTATTTTATGCACGTTTGAAATAAGCAAAATTAGTATTTTTGTGTTTACTCAATTTTTTCAAATCTTAAGGAGGTGGCTCCTGGGGTTTTATAAAATACCTAGGCTCTTTCTTCCGAACAGTCTGATACCACACACTACATACATAATAATTGCGCTAAGTCCGCATCATCTAATCATCCATGATTCAACCTGTTGACGGTGGGTCTTTGGCTACAGCGGGAAATGTAAATAAAGTTGATAAAACTGATAGTTTGGAAAAATCATTTTAAATACGCGAAAAAATATTAATTTTTGCACATTAGAAACATGCATTCTTTATAATAAATGGACATTTAATTAAACATAATAGGCTATGACCGAGACGGTACGAAACAGACGTATTAAGGCGCCTTTGAAAACAAAACACTGTTAACAATTTTGACAATCGTCTTTATTATTAAGCGCATTTTACCCAAGTATAAGTACCTTATTGTTTTAGTGGTTTGTTAACATGGAAAATTACAAAAGAAGTGAAAAAATCGACATGCTTCTAGTTTTTGGTTAAGGCAGGCAGAATTCAGTTCAAGCTGCTCAAATGTATGCACAGAGATATCCCGATCGTAGTCATCCCACCTGGCATGATTTGGTTAGAAAAATGCGTAACGAGCCCGAAAATAACCCGAACGCACCATTTGTAATAAGCGAAGACAAAGAAATAGAATATGTTCTGGCATACGTGCATATAAATATGACAGCCTCACTTAGAGAGATCGCTTTAGAATGCCAAATATCTAAACATTCGGCTTGGGGAATTTTACATAAAAACAAATACCGTTTGTATAAATATCAATTATATCAATACCTATATCAAGGAGATAACATTCGAAGATTGCAGTTTTGGACTTGGGTTTGGAAGATAAGAGCTTTCCATTTAAAATACTTTGTACCAGCGAAAAGGGAAATTTTCAAGAATGTTTTAGAATAGAATTTTAGGGCCTATAATTTTTGATGGTTTTTTGATGGTCACCTAACAGGGGAGAGATATTTACACTTTCTGACCCATCAAATTCGGGAGTTTCTCGAAAGATTACCAGGGATTAATGGAAACCGCACATTTTACCAACAAGATGGCGCTCCGCCCCACAATGCAAGGGCTGTAACAAATTAGTTAAATACCACATTTGGCGTAAATTGGATCAGAAATAGTGGACCTATTTTGTGCCTCCAAGGTAAAACTGAATTTACGTCTATTTACCTTGTATCGTTATTATAATTGTTTAAATATTTCAGATCGCCAGACCTCACCCCCTTAGATTTTTTTTTGTGGGGCACTGTCAAAATAAAATGTGATACATCTTCTGCAACCCGTGGTGAATTAGAAAACAAAGTAAGAACGGCCATAAACAGGATTACCCCAGGACAACTAAGAGAAGTAGTGAGAGCAACTGTAGAAAAGGTACAGCTTTGCCAAGAAGAGCACGGTGACCATTTTGAAAATTTGAAACCTTAAAAATTTATTTTGGTTATAATAATTTCAAAATTAATTACATTATAAGTTGTTTGTCGTAACACTTTTAAAATTTCATAATATTTATCATGTTAATAAACAAGTCATGAGTAATGTTTTCAAACCACCGTTTGTTTCATAGCGTCTTCGTCATAGTCTACTATGCTTAAATTAATTTTATCGTGTATTTGAGAACCTGTCGCGTATAAATAATAATAAAATACTTTTTTTAAGCTGTCAGTTTATTTATAATGTATTAACGTTTTCCGCTGTAGGCATAGTAACACAGTCTACTGTTTGAATCATGGATGAATTGACGATGCGGACCAAGAGCAATGATAATGTATGTAATAGCAATATTACATGCATTATTGTGAAGTATGTGGTATTGAAATACTCGGAAGAAAACGGTATTTTATAAAACCCCAGGAGCCACTTCCTATCTATTTGAAAAAATTGAGTAAACACAAAAATACGTATTTTGCTTATTTCAAACGGGTATAAAATAGTTTACTAGGTACTATATATATATATATATATATATATATATATATATATATATATATATATATAATAAAATAATAAAATAAACTGCTCTCCGATTGTTTGTGTAAATATGTTGTTGGGATAAAGACACAGAATCCTGAGGTTTTGTTTGCACATCGACCAACACAAAGTCACGTACAGCGGCTTCTATTGGTCGAATCGAAACAAAAGTAGTTTCTTCGTTTTCAATGTTTCGGCAAAATTGCACTGATTTCAGAAGTCCATGACCAATATATAACCTATAAAACAAAATGAGAAATAATTTTCGAATTATCTAGAATTATAGAATGGAACGGTTAAAAACTACAACTCAGTTTGGAAATTATATATTCTGCAATTTTTGTGTAAATCGGTCAAATTAAGTGTTTTTTTTTAAATGCGGGTTTTTTTAATCTCTTCAAAATGCCAGAATTGTATTTTATATAACGAAATCTGTTTAATTTAATAAAATAAAAGGAGATACAGATTGTGACAACATTTGTTTTTTCTATTTTAAATATTATTTTAATTTATATAGAATATGTAGAAACAAAAACGATTATACTAAAAAAAAACAGATTACTACGAAAACCTATTTTTAAACAAAAAAAAAGGAATTAATATAATTTTAAGTGTAATAATTTTTTTAATATTTTTCACTGTACTTTTAAATATTATCGCTTTTGTTCTACATTTATTAATAAAAATGAGTAATTAAAAAATAAAAATCCAAACCCAGTCAAAAAATGTTTTTTGTTGATTATTAAATTAAATAGAACTTGTTATTTTGTAAATAATTGTAATGCCATTTTAAAAGAATAAAAAAGCCAAATTTAAAAAAATATATATATCAAATTTAACTACAAAACATTCAATTTTTACTTCGCTCGTAAAAGGGGGAGTATTTTAAACGTGAAAAAAAATCAACCTGACAGGGTTTTACAGATTTTCATGTTTTAAGGCCTTAAGATGCTAAAAAACATGTTTTCTCAGTTCCATCGGTTTGTCTGTGGGTCTATCAATCTATTCGCAGCATAGCTAAAAAGTTACTTACCCGATTGACTTGAATTTTTGGTCAAAAATTAAGAGTTATATGAGGATGACCTGCTAATAATTGGATAATAATTCAATATGGCGAAACTAAATGGCGGCCTAACGAAATGGTAAAAAATAATTGGTAAGAAACTACTTATCCAATTAACCTAAAATTTTACACAAAAATCGAGATGGCGGCTTAATAAAATATTTAGAAAATCAGCCTGAAAGAAACTACTTATTAGATTGATTTCAAAATTTATTAAGTTAAGTGTGTAAGAAATGGCAGGTAAATAAATGTTTGCAATCGTGAGAAAAATCACTCTCCAAGCTTTCACACATTTTCACGTTTTAGCGATTTTAGATGCCAAAAAAAAACATGTTTTCTAAATTTCTTCTGTCTGTCAGTTCCCGGCATAGCTAAAAACTACTTACCCAATTAACTTCAAATTTTGGTAGTCTTGTGGGGATGACCTGGTAAATATCCAATATGGCGGAACAAAATAGCTACCTGGTAAAGTGTTAAAAAAATATTATTTGAAGCTAATTATTCAATTACCTGAAATTTTGCATAAGAATCAAGTAATGAACTGGAAACATTTTGGTAGAATCGAAAATTGCGGCCTAATAAAATATTTAAAAATCAGCCTGAAAAACTACTTATTAGATTAATTTCAAATCTTGTACAAGCATTAAATATAGAGATAAACTAGTAAAATTGTGGTACGAATAAAATGTTAAAAAAATCAACGTAAAACAAATTCTTATTCAATTGATTTCAAATTTTGCATTGAAATTTAATGTGATATAGGAATAAACCGGTTCAACATGACGGAACAAAATGGCGGTCTTAAAAAAATCAGTGTAAAAACTACCTATTCAATTTATTTTTCATTATCGCTAAGAATCAAGTGTGGCTTAGGTAGAAATTATAAAATATTGCTACGAATCCAATATGTTGGAACAAGAGGCAACAATGGCGTCCAATAAAAAAAAATATATGTATATATATATATATATATATATATATATATATATATATATATATATACCTAAATGTTTTACAATTTAATCTTAGCTTAATATATGTTTATTAGAAAATAACAAATATTCTTTAAGAGCACGTGAGAAATAAATAAAAAACACAAACATCAAAAACAACAGACTGGGGTTGCGGCTGAATGAATCAAAGAAAATCAAAAAGAAAAAATAGGTTTTGTTTTAATAAAGGTTAATTTATCCAAGCAATATGTAAAAATTTTTACTAGCGTTTCATTAACTTTTTAAAATTGTCATAGTTGTGGACGATAAAATGTTTTATTTCAAAATTTAGTCCTTTTTTGTACTCGTTTTTTCCGATTTTCATTTTTTGTAAATGTAATTTATTGAAAAAGTGTGACTGTAAATCATTATTTCTTTTAATTCAGAATACTTACTGTAGGATATTGATTGTTTTTCTCTAGTGTTATTTTCAGAATTTTGTTTTGACATAATTTTAAAATTTGCAGTGCATTATCATTAAGACTTCCCCAAATTACTATACAATACCTTAAAATTGATTCAATTAGTGAGCTGTAGACTATCTTCATTGTTTTTTCATCCAAAATATTCCGAAGCTGATAAAATTTATAGTACAAGTTTTTTGGCGGTTTCAATAGCATGTTCATTCCAGCGGAGATGCTGATCAATGTACAGGCCTAAATATTTAGTTTTATTAGTTTTCTGAATATACGGACAGGTACAGTTATTACTTAATAATTTACATGATGGGTTATGAATTTTAATGTAATTATTTTTTGGTTGATCGGAAGCTGTCAAAGAGAACGTTATAAATTTTGTTTTTAGAATATTTAGACTAATTTTGTTGTCACATATCCAGTTATGATTTACTCTAAGACCTTGTTCTGGTTTTAAGAATACACCCTTCCAACTGTCGCCCGTGAATATCACTGCAGTATCATCGGCATAGCAAATAACTGAGTCTTCCTTTACTAGTGTTCCTAATTCATTTATATAAACTAAAAATAGAATAGGTCCTAAGACTGTCCTTTGAGGAACTCCAGAACTCACGACCGGTCCAGTACTTAAGGTATCGTTACATCGGACTCTGTATTCTATTTTCTAAATAGAACTTAAAAAGTTCTAGCACATGCCCTCTCACTCCGACACTTTCCAATTTCCTCTGCAGCAAGGAATGGGAAACTATGTCAAAGGCTTTAGCAAAGTCCGTATAGACTGTAAGACATTTTTTATTTTGTTTCATTTTTGTTACAATTTCATGAAACCAAAAAAATATCGCATCCTTCGTACTTCTATTCCGTCTAAATCCAAATTGTTCAGTAAAAAGGACGTTTTGAGAATCAAAAAAATCAACTAGGAGTGTCTTTTTTCCCATAATTTTGAAAAGTTGCTTAAAAGAGATATTGGTCTGTAATTTGTCATTTGGTATGGGTCTCCACTTTTAAAAATAGGAACAACTATTGCGGTTTTCCATTCTACAGGTATCCTGGAACTTGTAAAGGTTAAATTAATTATATGGACTAAAGGCTTTAAGATATACATATGGATTGTTTTAATTAATCTTACTGTTATACCATCCTCACCAGGGGAAGAGTCTGATTTTAAGGATTTGAGGTATAAAATAAGTTCTTTCTCGTTTACTTGTTTTAAAAAAGATTTTGTTTAAATTATGTTTTGTTTTATATTGCTGGTTTTTAGAAATAATTTTGTTAGCCATTGTCTCTCTTATTTTTGCAAAAAAGTTATTAAAAAGTTCAGATGTTTGTTCTTTGTTTTTTGCTATATTACCAGTTTCGTCTTTAATTAATATCTCGCCTTTTTCATTATTTTTATTTACTGCTTGGTTAATGACTTCCCATACCCTTTTCTAGTTTTTACCTGCGTCCTGAATTTTTGTTTTATAATATTGGAATTTAGTTTTACGGATTAATTTTTGTAAGTAGTTTATACTGTTCCTTTTTTTCAACTGTAAAGTTTTTTAACAATTTTTGTTTTAAATCATCCCTATGTTTAATAGAATTTATTAACCCCAGATAAATCCAAGGTTTGATTTTTTTATATTTTTGTTTAATGATTAGAGTGTATGTAGACACGTTTATATAATTTTCGAGTATGGACATAAATTGTTGATAGGCGAATTGAGCATGGTCTAGAGCTGTACAGCTTAACCACGTGTCTTGCGATAAAAGCGATTTTAATTTTTCATAGTTTATTTTTCTATAGTGCTGCACTGACTTTATTTTTTTCTCGTAGTTTTATTTCTGTACTTAAGCCTATTAGGTAATGACCGGTCATATCGGTTTTGTTGATAAAAGGAGTTGGTTTAGATATAAATTCCTTGTTGTAACGTACAAATATGTGATCTATGCAACTAGATGAAATTGCAGTAATTCTAGTAGCTTTGTTTATAGAGACAGTGTATCTAAAATATTAATGTTTATATCGCCAACAAATATATCTAAATGATGATTACTCCAATTTATTAAGTATTGTTCTAAATCATTTAAAAATAAATCTAAATTTGTTGACGGAGGTCTAACATGTTACGTAGATGTCTACTTTGTTTATTTCCAAGCATATTTGAATATATATATATATATATATATATATATATATATATATATATATATATATATATATATATATATATATATATATATATATATATATATATATATATATATATATATATATATATATATCTATATATATATATATATATATATATATATATATATATATATATATATATATATATATATATATATATATATATATATATATATATATATATATATATATATATATATATATATATATATATATATATATATATATATATATATATATATATATATATATATATATATATATATATATATATATATATATATATATATATATATATATATATATATATATATATATATATATATATATATATATATATATATATATATATATATATATATATATATATATATATATATATATATATATATATATATATATATATATGTATATGAAAACATATGTATTTTTATGATCATTTGCATAAATAAAAAATATAGTGGGTGTTCTGTTTAAAAAAATCGATTTTTTTTAGAAAGGTGCAAGATTGATTTCGTAGTATGTCCACCTTGTATAGGTGTGGACACAAATTTTGTATTTCTTATATGCATTACCACCCAAACGCCCAATTTTAGATTTTGCTATTTTTATAGTGATTTGAAAAATAGCTCCAGTTTTCAAAAGATCACACATAACCTTAATTATCAGGGAAACTACCCAGAAATCGACTCTAAATTGGTAACTTATGTTTATTTTTGACAAGAAGTCAGATAATGGACAAAAATACAGGGTGTCCCATTTAAAATTTTTTACACGGTGTACATGCGTCGATATGTATTTAAGATTATTTCGGAGGATATCTGTACTATGGCAGGTCGATGAGTGTTACCGTCAAGAACCTCATTAGTCTAACGAATGGCGACTGATCTTGAAAAACGCGTCGTCGTTTAGTAAAAAAAACTCTTGTGTTTTTTTGAAAAGAATGTCACAATAAGGTTTATAATGTAATATTGCAAAGTGTACAGTTTTTCAATAAATAAAAAGATAAAAATTATTGAAACATAAAAAGTACTGATTTCACGATAATCTTAATGAAAATGAACAAATTTTTATTTATAAATTTACATCGTTGGTTAATAAAACGCTGAAAATATTTACCCCAACATTCTCAAAATAACATCTTTTTAGCCGTATCATATTATCTTATACTGAAGTGCGTGTTTAACTAAATTCCTAGGCCAAAATTTAGCAAATGTTATTATTTATTAAAAAAAGTATTTTTGTTAACAAAATAAAACTTCTAATTTGTTGATCCAATCCTTAAAAGCACATAACCTTACTAATTTAGAAGTTATATAATTTTATAAATATATATCTTTCAAAATCTAAACTTTAAAATCCCACCTGTCTGACAGACCCAACCACTACACAATACCAGAAATTAAAAATCTACATATATCTTTATTTTTATGTACCAATAAATTTTTAGAAAGGTGTTCGTCTTTTACTACTAATAAAATTTTCAACGAATCATTTAAACCCGTGTCAAAGGAGCCGATTTCACTAGACCAAAAATATTTATTCTCTATATATCCAAACTGCTGCAAAAATCTTGTTATTGTAGCTGCGTGAACGATCAAAACCTGTTGATCTTCGGGTCCCGGTGACCACCAATGTTTTAAAACATTTAGATTCCCAAATCTATTAATCAAGGCGGCTTAGGCAAAGGCCTTTTTCCGAGCCGAGGGTGGAGCATCTACAAAACAACATTAGAAATCTTATATCGGCGGCGGCTATGGTAAATGCCACACAACATACTGACGCTGACATTTCAATTCTTGAAATTTCTATAGAAACGACTATATATTTTGGTGTCAAAAAGAAGAGAAATATGGTCATCTTGTCAACGGGATTCGGTATCATTTCGTAAATGACTGGCAAAAAAGTGTTTATGAGTGTTGAACACAATCATCTCTAATGATTTTGTGATACCCTAAGGAGAAATTAAGTTTTCTATAGTTTGAATATGAATTATGACAAACAAAAGTATTTATGATGTTCAAGAAACCAGTAGCTACCTTTGAGCTTTGCTTACTACCTATTGTTAATTTTCTTTTATGTTAGAATCTTGTAATTTTATTATCTGAAGCTCTTTGACCTATGAAAAACGATATGAGCGTTTCGAAAAAAAGTTCCACCGAAAACAACTTTTCTTTTGCAGTGCCCAATTACCTAAATAATAATATTTTGACATTATATAATATATTAATCATTTTGTTAGGTACACTATTACATATACAATAAGATGTGTGTGAAAACTAGTGGTATGTCATACATAAAAACTAATATAAAACCATAGCTGAGGTACTGAATACAAAAATGTACTTAAAGTCAATTAATCACTACTTTTGGTAAAAATTTTGGTAAATATTTTACTTAAGTACTTTTGAATTAGCGTTACTTGGAACAATGTATTCAGTGCTTTTTTAGAAAAGTAATTAAAATTTTAAAATTTTGGGTAAGTATTATTTATTACTTAAAAAATGTAGTACTGAAAAATTCTAATCTACTTAAATTACTTTGCACAAGTACTTAAGTATGTTTAGTAGATATATATTTTTAGTTTCAAGTCTTTTTCGACACTTCAATATTAAAAAGACTTAATTACTTCAAAAATGATATTAAGTACAGGGTGGTCCACTTAAGATGCTCCTATACTTTATCTCGATAAATAAGACACTGAGAAAAAAAAGTTAAATACAAAAAGTATTTGACCCTAAGTATATTTTTTATTTATAATATTTTTATGTATACAAAGTGTTCCATTGTGCCAGGACAGTAACCAACTTTTTTCTTTTTAGTGAAATGGTATGAATATTTTTTAGAAATTCTAATTCTACGCTTCATTTTGAGTATTTTTTGTCATCATAGCATACGAGTAGTTTTTGAGAAAAATTAACTTTTCTGATTTTTTTCGGAAAAACAGGTTTTTGGAAAAATGTGATTTTTTCACACCTGAAAAATAAAATTGTAAATTTTGGTTATAGATCCATGGGAGTGGTTAATATTTATTACTCTGACCTATCAAGAGCGAAAATCCATTATACAGGGTGGTCACAAATGACCATCAAAGAAAATGTTTTTGTAACTAAAAAAACTCAATTGTTTTAAATGGAACACCCTGTATTTAGCCCTTTTATAGTGTTTAGGATTTAATTCTGCATCATTCCATATATATAGTTCATATTCCAAAAATTAGTAGTTTAGAAGTTATGACCAATTTTCTATAATAATTCAGGTATTTTTGTTAAAAATCTAACTAAATCTAAATAATATCCTATTCTAAGTTTTTTTTAACATTATAATTAAATTTAAAATTAAATCAACAAGTAATGCAAGAAAGAAAGTAACTAATTACTTATTACAAAACATTTTCGACATAACCCCCGTCTAAAGAGATAAAGTATAGGAGCATCTTAAGTGGACCACCCTGTACCTAATTTTCTTTATGTATTTTATCAAATGTAAAGCTAAATAAAAGTTAAAACTCTATTAATATTAATATAATAATAGTTAATATAGGTAATCTAATCTAATAAGTATACAGATGCAGTTTTCCTTTAACATTGTAGATGTATAACCAAAAGTGGAAGTCTGGAATGTAGAATTTTTAAGAAATTTCACCAATAAACCGTTCAAATAAATTATAAATTGTACCTCTACCAAATAAACATAGTTCAGAATTTAATATTGGGCACCATGATTCAAAAAAGGAATGAATTCCAAACGACATTCTAGTTCCATTCGTGCGAAGTTTTATTATTGAGGCCAACTTTAACGATTTTGAGGATTAAAGCCTGACAGGATTTAAAAAATACCCACCTATGCTTGCAAAAAAGACAAGATTAACTTTAGCGTACTGTTAAAATACTCCCACAAATGCCTAGTTTACAATTTTGAACTTACTTAATATAATAACGGAGTATCGGATTCTTTGGTATATAAATAGCTAGAGCTTTGGTAACTAATATTATATAAGCACCACCATTAGCGTGAGCAAGATCAATATATACATTAAAAATCAGGAATACAAAACAGTAAAAATGAAGTTGTATTATTAAATTGAATTTGGTGTCCCGAAAAAACCCAAGAACTATAAATTGATTTTTTTATTCGGCAGAATTTGCAAAGATTACGAAATAATTTTTTTTTTAATGGAACACCCAATATATATAGTTTTTTCGAATTCTTTCCCTTCTTTTCAGCTTTTAAAATAAAAGCTTGGTGGTTTTTTTTTCAAAATATAGAGAAACATTTTCTTTATGGTGTATTAAAATGCAGGTTTTGATAATTCGAAATAGTGTTTAAAATAAATATAAAAATATAAATGTTTGTAATTTATTGTTTAGAGCAACAAGGCGGTTCTGGTAAACTATATAAAGATCACTGTCATAAATATTTATAATGAAGTAATTTAATTTAAATTAAATTTGCCAACATTAAAATGTTGTAAAGTTGTTTAAATGATCTACAATATAATGCATATAGGTTAGTTGTTTCTTATGCGTAAACCATACTTGTATAAGTTCTTGATTATATTTCACGCTTCAGTTTAACAGTAGAACAATATATTTTTGTTATTGCAGCTTTAAAAATGTGCCTAACTCATAATTAGGTATTTACAGAAAAACGAAGCTTTGCTTTAAATATATAAAGCTTTATTAATTTTATCTACTATATTGCGTTTTGTCTTCATTTGCCAAATTTTTTTTAAAATTTCCTCTAAAACTGATTTTTTGCTAAAAATAAAATATTATGGTGATGGTCAAAAAATCACCTGACAAATGTGCAAAAGTCATGTGTTTTGGAAATGAAGTTATGACGTAATAAAAATTACCAATATTTAGTTATTAATTTAAAAAAAATTAACGTGATTATGAATAAGTATTTAGATGTACTGTAAGTACTTAAGTATTACAGACATAGTTTAAGTATTTGATACATACTGAATACCTAAAAATACTTAAGTATTTTGATATATTTTAAGTTCTTAGGAAATGTACTTAAAACTAAATAGAGTATGTACTTAATACTGATTACCTTAAGTAATTTGACTGAGTACTTATCACGGCTCTGAAGTATATCAATCTTGAAGAGTTTCCCTTATCCCGGAATTTTTGGCATTACTTGCATAATACTAGGATTAGACATCGAAAAAAGGAAACACTAAGGAATAGAATTAACTAAATAGAGCATGTACTTAACACTTATACTTAAATTTTCATTTTTAAGTAAATTACAGAATATTTTAAGTGGTTTTGCAAAATATTAATACTGTAAGTAGATTTTTAAAATCAAGTACTTAATACTGGTTAATTTAAGTACTTTGGTTGAGTACTTATCACAGCTCTGCCGAAGAATATGTTCTATATAATTTCGTGTTCATTTCCCCCCTCTTTATACACAAAACTTCTTTTTTACTAGTCCTTATATCAAAATTTGCCATTTTAGTATTAAAAGAGAACAGATTTGTCACCATTAAATAAAAATGTTATAAAATAGTACAGGTAAATGACAAAGTAGTTATGAATAGTTAAATATTTACTTTCTATGTGGTGGTTCGTTACATTTTGACGAGATGCTGAGCGGTTATTTTAAGATTTCCGAAAAAAAAACATCAAATATGATAATTCTAGGATTTTTTCCCAAAATAATTCATCTTACCCTTCCAAAAAAAAACGAAATAATAAACAAATGAAATGACAAAAATGCTAACATATATTGTATTTCTTTAGGGAAATACTGTGTATCAATGGCATATAAAGGGAGGATTTGGAGGTTAACCCCCCTTTACTTATAGTTTTTACTGACATTTTGTTGTCAAAATATGATGAGCATAGCCCGTTATGACCTGTTCGCTGCCGCTGGATATGCACGCCGCAGTATTTAAAATGCACATATAGAAAAAGAAAATAAAAACTAAAAAAAGCAATTTTATACCACTTGACAAACAAAAATCTTTTTTGGCTTTTTCGCAACTGAATAAAAATATTTAACTTTAAATTAATTGAAGCAAATATTTAATTAAAATTAAATATTTTTATTCAGTTGCGAAAAAGCCAAAAAAGATTTTTGTTTGTCAATCTAAACGCAACAAATAATATGAACACATTTAAAAATTTATACCACTTGTAGTAACTTAAAGTTTATTTAAAATTAACTATCATAAATCTTAAAATGGTATATGGAGCAAACTAATCTCTTTTTGTCTATATGAAAAATCAATAAAATTATAATTTTCTAGCAATTGTAGTAAAATAAATTATACATAATATAAACTAATGAGCAATGTTAACTATGAGTATTTTTGTGCGACTACAATATTTATTAAAAAAAATGGTTCACTGTTGCTAATTATTCACGCCGCACAGTAGTCCCAGCAATATAAATTAGGCGGACAAAAATGTTTCAAACAACATTTTTTTTAAAGATGTCATTCTGAAAAAAATGATACTATAAGAATTGTTTAGCACTAAAACATATCTAGATATTTGTTAATTATTTTAGTCAAGTATTTACATCGTAAAATGGAGACAATCGCATTTTGATATAATTTTCAGAACTAACTTACATCACATAAGGCTTACTTTTTACATCGGTTTAAGTTGGTTTTTGAGAAAGTATATAGGGATTCCAATAACTAAACATAGGTCTTTAAGGTAATAAACAGCTATTATATATACCTTGCAGGCTTTGAGTTTTACAACAATTTTAAATATGTTTCGAATTTTTTCTTACTTTTTAGCATTTACCAAGAAAATACTTCTAAAAAGGGATTATTAGAGGTTTAAAATATACATTTTTTAACGTGTCGAACCTTCTTACTAAGATCAATCCAAAAATGGTCTGCGACCACCCGCGACCTGGGAACATAATGTCACTTTTGTATAAGTGAGTTACAATCAAAGTACAGGATTTTTGGTTATAAATGCACCCCCCTATTAACTTTCATATTTTTACAGAAACAAAAAAAGCTAAATACAAAAGTTTCTTTAAATTGGACAGATTTTTGTATGGTGTAGTTTTTAGATATACAACATCAGCTTTGGTTTTTTAAATGAAACGCTCTGTATATTATCGACCAGAATGATAGAGTTTTTTATCCCGATTCCAACCATATATGGTTTATTGATATTTGCTTCGGTAGTTTTTGAAATACTTCGATTTAAATTTTCGGTAGTTGGCAATGACGCTTGGAAGATATTATTAATATATGCATTACTAATATTATTCTTATATCGGCTGAAAACATCCCGATTATTGCGTTATGAGGTTTGTTAATATTTTCTGTTGATAATATACAGAGTGTTTACAAAAAAAACACAAATTTAGTTTTTTTACTTTTTCTAAAATTGTAGGCCTAGTTGAAATGGTAGATGAAAATAATTTTCACTTTATCATTGTCACATTTTCTCATCTACAAACTGGTGAGGTTAGTTTTTGAATCCGACGTTTCGAATTCAACATCAAATTTTTGAATTCAAGTACGGATCTGGATTTTTCCTTTCACTAATCAATACCTTTTATAACCTTAAAACAAACAATCATACGATTTGACTTTTTTGAGAAAATCCGTATTGTTATAAGAATTACGTTAAAACGCCATCTAGTGACAACTATATGAATCATTATGTTACAGTTAATAGCTCTTCATGAAGAGCAAAAAAGGCGCTTTTTTTTTATGTCAAGCTCGTTGTAATTGGTTCATCGAAAGAAAAAAATTTGACCTTTCCCCACCACTTTATTATTGAAAATAGAAAAAAATGATAAATAACAAAAAATTGCATAATATCTGAGGAATACAATGCTTATATTTTCGACAAACCTTAATTTGAAAAATTCAAGAGAAAATCGCCATTTCCAGTTTTGAGTTCCTGCTACGCCCCCTAGCGGCAATTTTTCGAAGTTGAAAATAATTTCCACCGATTTTTCTTGGCTGATTTACCCACATCATTTTGTTTCTCAAGATTCTAGGATTAATACTTTTTCAGATATTATCCAGCCTTAGTTGAACACTCTGTATATGTAGGCACGATCCTTCCCTTTTGGTTTGGGTAATCTTCGCTAAGTATTTAGGTATTTAAATATATTACGGCCATTTTTTTTTCAATTTTTAGATTAAATTTTGCTGAAAATATTTTTGGCCGCCTAATATGTAGAATGGGACTACTGTGCGCCGCCGCCGCGCCATATGAAGTGTACGTAAGGTACCTATAATAAAAAATTAAATAAAAATTAAAAAGGGCCATTTTCTGCCACTTGTAGTAACTTAAAATTCATGTAAAATTAAAGAATATAATATAAGTCTTAAAATGGTATTTCTATGTAACTACACTAAGTAGAAATCAATGTTATTGCTAGTGGAACCAAAACTGGCAGCTTTCAAACTCAAATATTTTGTAAGTTAAGGTTTTACGTAGTTACCGCGGCAACTGAATTACCAAGTCAATCAAACTTTCTTTGTTTTGCTGGTGTCTTGTCAGAGGAAAAACATTAGGCATTGTCAAAAATCAAAAAATATAATTTTAAAATTATTCTAAACACAATTTGGTGTAAAATATTCGTATCGTGTACCATGCGAGGGTAAATTAAATCCGAACATTTTTTCTCGCTCACGAATATTTTTAGGAAATTATCCTTCATCTTCCACACGGGACAATTTTCAAAATATTCATGAGCTCAAAAAAATTTCCGGAAATAATTTAACCTCTTTTGGTATTACTAGTGAAAATACAATATAGAGGAACAAAATGGCGGCCTTACCAAATGTTAAAAAAATCATTATTAAGAAACTTATCGAATGCAGCTCAAACTTTGCACAAAAGTGAAATGTGATATAGGGATAAACTAGTAAAATTTTGGTCCAATACTATTATGGCGGAACATAATATAATATTAATTATACAAATAATATAAACATACATTAAAAAAAAATCCCTTTTACAACGACCCACTTACAGAATTTCACTTCAAAAAGATGACACATTTTATGGATACATATAGTTGTTTGGTAATAACTTAAAAAAAAATGAAATTACAGTTTTGAGTTTATATCAAGTCCTTAGCAAATACTTACAGTGGCGTATTGAGGGAGGAGTAAATGCAAATGTTTCAAAGTAAAAATTATTTTATAAGCTACTACCACGATTAATAAACAGTAAAGTAATGACCTTGTTTTATTTAGGTCGCTAAATGTAAATGCTTGCCTCCCCCAGGCCACCAGGGAGGCATTCTAAATATGCCACTAAATACTAATATGCATGTATAAACTATGTTGTACGTACGTAGTGGAATTCCGTACGAGGGAAGTGATACTACACTACTCTGATATTTTGAAAAAATTAACATTCCATGTTCCTCCTATAAACTCTCGTCAACCTAATACGTTATCAATTGGAAAGTTTTAGAATACTTTAGTTTTTCAACTACCGTTGAAACGATACTATTATATACAACTGGGATTTGCTGGTATTTATTTTTTTTTCGTATTATATTTCTTTTGTTATTTATATCTGCTACTTTAATATCTACTAGTAGTTGGGATTTTCTTTGTAAGGCACGTTTTTTTTTGTAAATATATGAATAACGCTTTATATGATCTTTTCTGTGTAGATGAACGTCCTTAATTGATTGAAAACACATTTATTAATAAATTAAAAGAAGTGTTTAGAATATTCCCAGTAGTAACTTATCTTAATAGAATCATTGTAATCGCAATTTGATCATACGAGCACCAAAAAAGCTCTCCTCCTGTCAAGAGACGTGAGAACACGACTACAAATCTAGACACACAATCAAGCTGTGCTAAAAACCGTATATGCTGACTGATGCCCTCGTAGATACCCGGTTTGTGTTGTGATTTAGCCAACAGGGGGCCCCTGTATAATGACTGCGACAATGCTCCTCCCTACGGCGTTCCACCTGGGGGAGCCACATGCGATACTTGACTTTCACAATAAAACTATTCCGACCCCGTATTTAGCGATTTACTTGCAATTACAACGTAAATATTATTTTCGGTTTTTGAGCAAACATATTGGGCTTATTGAACACATTATTTTGGGAATTCTTAAATAGGTTGTGTGATCTGGCTATATGAATATTAGGGTGGTTAGGAATAATGGAAAACCGTTGGATTTTTTCTCATTTAAAAAAAACGTTTTTTAAGAATTTTAAATCTTTGGTCAAAGGACAAAGGCCAGAAATCGAAGAAAATGAATCATTGCGTTGTGTGGAATACCTATCCTAGTCAAAAAGAAAAACTTCTATTATCTATTTTTTAGAGATTTGAAACTTAAGCTTATAACAATTAGGAAAACATTAAATAACGACAACAATATGAGAGAAAACCTTTAAAATGGTTTTTAATTGAAATAGAACACCGTACTTTTTTTATATTTTTTATTCCATTCAAAAAATATGTTTTGGCAAAACATAATACTTCTCCATTTATGTATGTCTGTACAAAAAATATATCAAAGGACTACCAACAAATCTTATACCGTGGAGTTCGTCTCCCCCCTTCTAACTTTTGACACTTCACACACTTTTTACCTATTAGACTAACTGTTACGTCTATTTTGTATTATTTTTCCAAAAAATATACAAAACTACAAATTATTTAACCTCTTATAATAAAAAAACAATTTAAAAATGAACAAATAGCAATAAACAAACCTAAACTAAAATATTTTAAAACAATAGAAATAAAAGTTGAACGCACAAATAGATTTAGAAAACTCAGTGGTTACCTCAAAAGATGCTGAAAATTCGTTGTCGAAGTTCATGTAAAGAGCCGGGAACCGCTTTGTAACCCTCAGACTTACAGCATCTTCAAAGAAAAAATCAAGAGGCGTAAGGTCTGGCGACCGAGCTGGCCATTCTGTAGGACCTCAACGACCATTCCACCTATCTTGATAGTAAGGCGAGGCTTCGCCTTGTAGAAATATAACCTCCAAGTGTGATTTTTGCGCAACCTCATTAATAACGGTAGTAGTTGTTTCATATAGTTTCTGGTAGTGATGCCGCGAGACGAGACAACATTTCTACTCTCGTCTCATTTCGTCTCGACCTACTCTCGTCACGTCTCGATAGCATCCACTCTCGACACTCGAGACGAGAATGAAAGGGTCGAGACAATAAGATTTTGTTTTTGTTTTTAGAAATTTAAGTACTTACCTATTTAAAATATTAAAAATACTTCTGCAAATTTTTAAAAAATCTGAATGCATAAAATACATGAAACATTTTATCTACGATAGTGTTATTTTGCAGACAAAAAATGTAGTGAATTTTTCTCCAGGATGAAACCATTGCCAAAATACTAAAAATTTCGTTGGTAGAAATAGTGCATATTTCTCAGAAAACGTATTTGCTTGCATAACACATTGAGAACCTTTACATGCTACTTTGACAATGGGTGTAGACAAAAATAAATTTTGGGGGGCTATTTGATAATGATATCAAAAGAATAGATTTATTTAGAAGAATTCGAAAAATATTCAAAATAACAATAGTATTACTTATTTATATATTTTACAAAAAACAACGATTTTGTCAAATCATGTTTGAGACAGTGGATTTAAATATCTACCCGGCCAAAAATATCGTTGGGTAAAAATTAGAAAAAGTAGAAATGCTCTATAAAGCGCAACTAATCAAAAGTCCACTAACCTCACTTGACCCTGTTCTATAAAAAAAACTGCTAAATTATTAAAACATTTTGGAGGCTCTCAACATTCAAAAATTTTGGTAAGAGGTACCGTTTTATAGATATTGGCTAATAACGTTTTCTTTAATTTCTTTCAAAAACAGGAACGTAAGCAGAAAATTCGAATCTTTAGAATATAATTTTTATGTAACTTCCGTAAAAACTAAGATATCTGAATTTAAATAAAGCGTTTTAAAGGTGAAGGGTGTAGCTATAGATAATCAGAGGGGCAATTTTTTCTTACAAAATTCCGCATTTGGTCAGATGGCATATTTGACCTGACGTAATTTGCCAATTGCACTATATATCGCAACCTTGTGTGTATAGATTTACATACTTAACAGTACACGTAGAATGTTAAATAATTTCGTGCATTTATGTAATTTTTGGGCTAAAATTAATTTATCTTATTCAAATATCTTAATTTTTTCGGAACTTATGGTGAAATTAGTTTCCGAAGATTTAAAAACTTCATATTTTCTGCCTTTCGTGCTTTTTTTAACGAAATTCAGAAAAAAAATTGTTAGACAATATTTCAACAAACGGTGCCTCTTATCAAAGTGTTTGATAGGTCGTAAAATATTGTTTTTTATTCCCATTTACGGCGTCCAAAACTATTATAAAATTACGCCAATAAACGGTAAACAGAACTATAAACATTGTATTTAAAAAATGTAAATAGTTTACAAGTTTCGGAAAAACAGAACAGGGTCAAAAAAATCATGACGCGCACAAGTCAGGTTAGGGGACTTCTGATATGTTGTTCAACATATTTCAGAGCAGCTGTACCAATTTTTAGCTCAACGGTATTTTTTGTCAGGTTTTCCTAGCATTTTAATTAAATTTTTTGGCATAATTTCCGAAAAAGTATTAATAAAATAAAAAAATTCCATAAAATAACCGACACAAGAAGGCTAAAAACAATTTTTACCAAGTAGCTCGGCTCATTAGACTGATTTCTTAGATTGCTTGCCTTGCTTTTTTAAACACCAAAACAAAAAAGAAGGTGGGTCTATTTTTGCTATTAGAGTAGCGCACAAGTAGATGTTTTCAAGGATTTACTTTTTTAAGCTAAAAGTATTTTATCCTTGCTGCTCATTGGTGGGCCAGTGGGGGGGCAGAAATTCCATAGGAGGAGCCGCGGCCTTCCCTGGTTCCTTCTTGTCTACGTCTATGCTTTAAAATCCTCTGCGTACGACTAGTGTTATGTGGACCACAGTTTGAGAACCCCTGCTTTATTGTTTTTGTCAGGCAGTTAAAGGTATTCCCATAAAAATCGATAAACCAGTCTTGTGACAGAATTTCTCTAGATTACCTATACCCCGCGAGAAAAATTAAGGGCAATTTAATTTATGAACCCGATTTTTTTTTAAATATTAAAATATTTCTTCTTATATAGAGAGAAAGGCAAAAATAAATGTCAAAACATGATTTTATTAAAGCAGACATTTTGTGTGCTTAGAGATCAAACAAAAAATAGAAGACATTTTCAAGGGACTAACAATCAGGCAGGTACGATAGATGTATCAATAGTTTCTAGTGTTTATATTTAAAATTTCATGTTCAGTCATCATATTTATTAAATCCTTACGCGGATAGGATAATATATATAAAGTCGAGACGAGATTTTTCGAGACGAGACGAGACAAAGCTCTAATCTCGTCCAAAGTCGAGACGATACGAGACAATGCCTTAATATACTAATAATCTTCTCTAGCCAGGGCAGATTATGAACAAAGTCTGTCACAACTGTTTGTAAAATAGCCGTGTACCTTTGTCTAGTCAATGTTCCTTCATAAATATGATAGCATATTTGATCGTGCATGGCTAAAGCAAATACATTTACGCTGAATCTATTTTAAAAATTTCTTTCCCGAATGGCATGAGGATTTTCAATACCCCATAAATGAGAATTATGCCTATCAAATATACCTTCTCTTGTGAATTTCTACTCGTCTGATCATATACTTTTGCTTTTGAAATTGTGTATGTTCGGACTAAATCTTTTAACACAACTGTTCACGTTGTTGAACGACCACGGGACGAAGAGCATGAAGAAGGTTGAATTTATATGGGTACATGCTACGTTTTCTAAAATTCTTTGAACAGAAGGTGGTGAAACTTCTAAATCGAATTCTGCTGCGAGAATATTGACCTGGGTGAAATCCGTTCTGAATTCATTGTTACATAATTCACATGATTTTACATAATGTTCTTTTTTTCAAAAAAGTAAATTGAATGCATCCGCATTTGTATACGTATTATTTTCCGTTTTCCAATAATATTTCTCTGAGATAAAGCTCGTACTAGAACGTCAACAAACTACTAAGGGTAACTAGCAATGACAGGCGTCACTATACAGGTTGCGGTGTTAATTGTTTTCATGGCCCACTACTGAAATTGTTGAAAATTATACGTTTTATGAAATGTAATAAAGAAATATATATATATTAACCGAAAACTTGACGAGTTAAGTATAGGCAAAGTAGAAAAAGTTGAGGTACATTTGTACATATACGGTGTTCTATTTAAAAAAAATCGATTTTCGGATATTTTTATAAGTCACCCACAAACATTTATTTCTGGACCACCCTGTATATATTCCTAACTAAGATATGACTAAAAAATAAATTACCTAAAGGCATTGTTTAAGCTTAACCCAAATTTCAGCTTAAAATTATTTTAGATATATCAACTAATAAATAAATTTTTTGTACTGTTTCCCTTAAAAAAAGAATAAAATAATTAATATTTCAAAAACGGCCACATGTAGGTATAGGAAGTTATTCAGAGAAGTTACTCTGAAATACATGTAGAATCTGAAAATTGTAAAATATACAGGATGCTTCATTTAAAGTACCGATATTACCATCGGTTTTGGATAGAAGCGGCATGGTATTCGAGTTGTGGCTAAAGGCGAAATTACCCATCTTTTTGTTCTGTGCTGAAATTAAAAACTACTCGAGAATAGGCTAAATTTGTATTTAGTTGCATGTGATCAGTGCCAAAAAAAGAACTCTATTGTTACATAACTTTGCCAGTCATCTCGGGCTCACACATCCACAGGAAATCTTCAAATCGACCCTTTCATTATATTCATAACGTGTTATTGTCCTCGCGCGGTGATCAGAATAACAGCACCGAAAGGTGTAAACCGTTTTGTTGTGTTGTGGAACCTATAATTACCCACAGAAGCCGACTTTATAGAATTATGTCCGTATTGTGTTAATTAATTTTATTTTTGAAGCAATAATGACGGGCTTCGGTTTGAAAATTACACCACCGAGGAATAATCAACCCCTATCGTGAAAAGCAGTATTGGTAGGCGATGACGGAGTAAATTGATTTCATCAAGAAATTTTTAGTACAGCCATGTTTCGACCTTTATTTTTTATAAATATACTTTAGCTTTAGAAAGAAACACATTGCATAATTTGAAGTAGCTGAATAGCATCATTCCACTGGGCGTTTCATAAATATAAAAGAAACCAGAGTTTTTGCGTCGGTCTTGGGTTTATTTTAATTTCCATATTCATATTTACATAACATTTCTTAAAAATAAAATTTAGTGTTTGGCAGAATAATTACTTCCCTATATAACAGGTAACAAGGGGTGGGCAAACGAAAAATTTACGCTCCGATTTTCCGGCTTTGAAACGAAAATCTGGAAAGGTATCGAACCCATTGATTTTTGATTTGAGAGGAACTATTTTTCACCTTTTTTCATTCCCATAACTTTAACCTCCTAGCTGGGGGTGAGAACAACCCCCGAAATTTGAATAAGGAAGAGCAGTCGTGTTATACCTCTTTTTAAAGGTCCCATCGAGTTCTTTATAACCCTATAATTTCGTTTTATTATTTTCAATTACAACGAAGCTTGTTCAAATTTGTCCGAGTTCTGAAGGCCTAGATTTAAATTAGGTTTTGGTTTTACGTTTTTGTGAAAAAAATCGAAGAGCTCTCGGACCCGTCTGTTTCTGATTCGAGGGAGAACAACTTGTCTGCTTTTTTCATTCCCGTAACTTCAACCCCCTCGTTGGCGAAAGCACAACCCCCTGATTTTGAATAGTGGGGGGATGTAGCGATACCTCATTTTGAAGATATAGATCGAATACTATCTGACTGACCCTAAAATTTCGAATTATCATCGAAAACGAAATGAAAGCTAAATTTGTAAAAGAAGCAATGTGGAAAGATGTCTACTTAATAACCAACAAAAAGGTTACTTCCTTTTGTGATCAGTTTATTAAATGCTGGAAATGATCACCATTCAATTCCATGCTGTAAAATAAGTTGTGTTCAAGACGTTCCCGTACATTTCATTTGGGGTATAATTTGTCGGCATTCATTAATTATACGATTTTGCAATCGTCCAGTGATTCGGGCCTGGTAGCATCTTAGAAATCAGATGACCCCATAGAAAAAGGTCCATTGGATTCAGATCAGGTGACTTCGATGACCAATCAATATGTCCCATTTTTCCAATCCAGCTTTGAACAAAATTTTCATCTAAAAATGGTCGCATGGGTTGTACGGAATGAAGTGGTGCGCCATTTTGTTGAAAAATGATCATATGATGTCTTTTTCATTTTCTAATTAGCTTTCTCTAATAATTTCAGATAAATTCCCCCGTTGATATTACCGGGTATAAAAAATAGGGCCGATTATGTGATTTCTATTAATATCCGACCAGACATTTAATTTTTGTCTTGGATTTGGATCTGACCAATAGCGACACTATTACAACGCCGTTAAGGTAAAAAGAACACCCATCTGAAAAACAGATATCGAACATGTAGTTTTGATTATTATTAACAATTTTACTGACCACAGAACTGGAGTCGACGGTCGAATTAATCCTCGTTCAGTTCCAATCGTATCATAAGGGAGAACTGCACGCAAAAAGTGAAAAACCAGTGACAAAGTTTAGTCGAGTTGAAAGTAAGATGAAAAGGTACCTACACATTAAAAAAAACTTCCTGCACGTCCGACCTCAAAAAAATGTGTTGTGTATATGTAATTTAAATTACATTTCGGTTAAAAATGGGTTCCAAAGGGTTTACGCGCTGCAGAAATACAAAGACATGAGTACGATTTACCATTTCAAATTTTGCAGTTTCGTAGACAAAGGATCGATGTAAGGCGGTAAAGAGCAATTTTGTGGAAAAAAAAATTATATGCGAAGGCATGTGCGTCAAAAAGTGGCCAAAAAATGGTCGAAAATGGACAAATCTACTTTTATTTTATATCTCTAGATTTGATTTTTCACAAAAATTCGCATTAAGCGCCCAACTCTACATATTTCCCTATTAAAATCATAGTGAAGCTAATACATATCTCTTATAGTTTTAACATAATAATGTAGCGGCGGAAGGCTTGCAAATGATCTATATTACTGCGTGCAGTTCCCACTTAAAAGGATGGAACTTATGTTGTTTAAGAATTCTCCTGACTGTTGTGCGTGATACACCAGATACGTCGGACTTAGTACTAAGGGTTGGATCCATTGCTACATGACCTAAAACAGCCACTTCCTTCCCTTCGTCTCTTTTATGCACCATCTGTTTATTTCTGACTAAATTAGTAGCGTCAAATTGGGCAACCAGGCAAAACTGATAGTGATACATTTTTTTCAGAATGGCGTTCATTAAATAAAATCGCTGTTACTAGGTTATTTTTAAAAAAATATATATTTTTTAATTTTCACCCTTTCCTCCACGAAATACGCCGTTTTAATTCTACCAAATATTAGCAATCGATTTGACAGGGTTGTAATGTTATTATAAATTTACAAAATTTTTCTTGACAAAAAATTAACAAAATAAATACTTCTCAAACTCCAGTCTGATAAGAATAATTGCCTCTTTAATTATTTTAGCTTTCATTTCGTTATCGATGAAAAATCTTAGGGTCAAATAGTATTCAATGAGATGTTCCAAATAAGGTATGGCAACACCCCTCATCCCTATTCAAAATCAGGGGGTTGTGCTTGCTTCCCCCCGTTAGAGGGTGGAAGTTATGGGGATGAAAAAAGCAGACAAGTTGTTTCCCCTCGAATCAGAAATAGAAGGGCCCGAGAATTCCTCGATTTTTTTCACAAAAATATAAAAAACGAAGTTTACTTTGTATCTAGACCTTTAAATCTCTAATAAAATTCACCAAGCCGTTGGGGCTGAAAATAATAAAGCGAAATTATAGGGTCATATAGAACTCGATGAGACTTTTAAAAAGAGGTACGGTACGACTCTTCTCCCCTACTCAAATTTCGGGGGTTGTTTTCCTCCAAGCTAGGGATTAAAGTTAGGGGAATGAAAAAAGCTGAAAGATAGGGTCCGATCGTTTCTCCGGATTTTCATTTCAAAACCGGAAAATCGGGTGTAAAGTTTTCGTTGGCCCACTCTGTATATTGTTATATTAATCTATACCTGTGTGTAGGGGTGCACTAAGAAGAGATTTTGCAAAATCCCATAGGTAAAGGTGTAAAAAGGGGTTGTAAAGTTTGTATGGAGTGTAAATGTAGTCTTCAAACTAAATATAATAACACAAGTTTGTTTTTATTATTTTACATGACATATTGGCCAGTCATAAATACCACAGCATATTCTTCGAGCCGTTCAGTTCTCTTTTATCTCTTGATATATCAAACCTTTTCTACAGTGTAAGGGTAGCTTTAAGAGATTAAAATTGGGAATATTTTTTATTTCCACAACGCTCAGCTTTTTTAAAAATTGTTTAAAATTAAAAAAAGGGCAAATATTTATTATTTTTGCATACGTTAACACTTTTTTCTTTATATAAGTTTAATCTAAGGGGTGAAAAAGTAAAAACAAAATTAAAATTTTATGTTTTTTTTAAGGGTGTAACATAATTAATTATAATGAATATGAAGGCATTAATATGCTTATAGTAGTGATGAATAAGCATTAATTATAATGAATATGAAGGCATTATAGTAGTGATAAATAAGCAAGATCTAGTGTTTGTACCCAGAGTATATTAAATTTAAGATACGAACATACGGCAAAAACATGTCAGCATGAGGCAAGTGGTCACCGTAATAAAGATTTTTAGCAAATATTATGGTGTTAGGGATAATGGCTATTTGGAGACTCTTAAAGGGCCACTATTAATCACCGGGGACAGCGAACAGCTTTCGGGGGCGGAGTGGAACAAAAGAAGAGCAACTCAAAGCGGCCGATCAGTGCCCGGGAGCCTGGCACCATAATCTAGCCGACTTTGATGTCTTTGTGACCCAAAACTGACACACAATGTCTTTATTGACTTTGTGACTTGGCACCGACCGGAATTGAGAAGCCAAAATATGTCGTTTAAATCCATCTTTTCCTTGCGTAAACATTTCTGGGAAAATACGTGTTTTGTGCAAAAAGAGGTAGAATTTTGTTTAACTCAGAGCCTTGAATGTCTTTTTATTATTTTTTTTTAAGAATAGAGGTTCCATCGACTGTATTTAAGAATTAGACTGTTTTATTGATTCCCTCAAACAAAAGATATCCTATAACAGGTCTAGGTATAAAAAGATTACAAAGACATGCGTTTTATTACACTACTGAAATGTAGCCTCTATATTTCAGTACTTTTCAAAATGAATGAGGATTTTTGATGTTATCTCTTAATAAACATATATTTTCATGAAATAAATAGTAGCCTCAAAGTCCCACATGTAATAAATTCCCATGACTTCAGGGCATAACATATCCAAGCACTTAAACTAAAGATCGGCTCAGTTGTCCAATTACTATTACAAGTTATTAAAAACTCAATATCATGGTTAGAATAAATTTTTTAAAACTTTGTTGAGCAGCCGTTCTACTCCAATATACAGGGTGTCCCATTTTCGTAGGTTTTACGGGGTTTCCAGCTTATGAGTAGAGATAGAGAGATGCGGTTTTCGCGACACCGTGCTACTTTTCGATGAAACTAAAGAGGCCGCAAACAGATTTGCCCTAACCATTTTAGTTTCCGTGCTACAGGGTGATTTTGAAAATTTGTCATTTTCGGACACCCCCTGTAACTCAGCTATCGTAAAATATATTTAAAATGTTTCAACTGGTATTTATAGATTTTTTCACGTAGAATTCAGTGGCATACTCAGATTTTTGCTGAGAGTCATAGTTTTTGACATATTGGCATAACCTACTATTTTTTAAATGGGAGACCCTATATATTATTTTTTCATCTTATTCTTCGTGTCGAGAGCTTTTCAAAAACATACCATAAGTCATATTTATTTTCATAAATAACATGAAAAAATGCATTTTTCTTTAAACGGATTTATGGCATAGCAGATCAATCGAAATAAGAGAAGGTGGCTGTGGTAGCTATGGCAACTCCAACAAAAATATGATCAGGCAGCCATTACTGCTGTCATTTTTGGCATTATTGCGTTTAAATTTTTCTTGACGTCTATTATAATTATTGTTTTTAATATGGCTCAGAATCAAAAATTTGAATATTTTGAGAAATATGATATGAACGCGTGTTTTATATTGTCTAATGAAGATGCAGATCAGGCGGCAGAGCTTTATCTGAACAGGTTAGTTCTTTTTTATCTTCCTGCATTTTGACTTTATTGGTTCGCTTTATTTTATCTTAGATATCCCGAGAGAAGACAACCAGAAAAAAGAATTTTTCAAAAAATTAAAAATAATCTTTGCCAATATGGATCTTTTAACAAGCCTCGATCGCGAACTTACAATAAAGACAACGAAGAATCTGAGGTCAACGTTTTAGCCCTCGTTCAGACAGCTCCTGAAACATCTTGCAGGAAAATAGACGAAGAGGCGGGTGTACCGAAAACCAAAGTGCAGAAAATTTTGAAAAAGCACAAATTCAAACCCTATAAATACAAACTTGTGCATCATCTGCATCCTGGTGATGCAGAGCGCAGATTGGAGTTCTGCAATTGGTTTATAAATATGAAGGCAGAAGATATCGATTTTGAAAAAAAAGATTATTTGGTCAGACGAGGCACATTTTACTAGTTCAGGGATTTTAAATAGACACAACACGCGATTTTGGAGTCAAGAAAACAACCATGTTATTTTTCCTAGGGAGCGTCAGGGCAGATTTGGATTCAATGTCTCCTGTTTTATTTTCAACCGAAAAATAGTTTACCAAATATATGAAGGAAATCTGAATTCGATTGGTTACGTGCGAATCCTAGAAGACGCATTAGGAATTTTGGATGATGTTCCCTTGGCTCAACTAAATAGGATTTATTTCCAGCAAGACGGAGCTCCAGCCCACAATGCCAGAATAAGTCAAAACTGGCTTAACGACCATTTTCCTGGAAGATGGATAGGAACACACGGACCTGTTCGACGGCCACCACGATCCCCTGACCTCTCAGTTTTAGATTTCTTTTTGTGGGGTTATTTAGAAAACAAGGTTTATGTAAGGCGATACGAAAACTTAGAACAACTAAGAATGGCCACCGAAAACGCTTTTGCAGAGTTACAAAGACAGTCATTTACAATAGAAAAGGCATTAAAAAGAATTTTTAAAGTTTGTCACACTTGTAGGACACATAATGGTCTACAATTTGAACAATATTTGTAGTTTTAATGAAATTATAATTATTACCTTTTACCTACTTCCTAATTTTTTCTGATGCTGTTACTTTGTTATTTCGTTAATAAATATTTGTTAACTTTTTCCATGGCTCCACAGCCACCTTCTCTTATTTCGATTGATCTGCTATGGCATAAATCCGTTTAAAGAAAAATGCATTTTTTCATGTTATTTATGAAAATAAATATGACTTATAGTATGTTTTTGAAAAGCTCTTGACACGAAGAATAAGATGAAAACATAATATATAGGGTGTCCCATTTAAAAAATAGTAGGTTATGCCAATATGTCAAAAACTATGACTCTCAGCAAAAATCTGAGTACGCCACTGAATTCTACGTGAAAAAATCTATAAATACCAGTTGAAACATTTTAAATATATTTTACGATAGCTGCGTTACAGGGGGTGTCCGAAAATGACAAATTTTCAAAATCACCCTGTAGCACGGAAACTAAAATGGTTAGGGCAAATCTGTTTGCGGCCTCTTTAGTTTCATCGAAAAGTAGCACGGTGTCGCGAAAACCGCATCTCTCTATCTCTACTCATAAGCTGGAAACCCCGTAAAACCTACGAAAATGGGACACCCTGTACATAGTGGGCCAAATTAAACGGCACCCATTTTTACTCTATTATAACTTTTTTTTGATTTTCTAATCATAACTTTTGAGAGAAGGACAAAAATATGTTTGAGAAAATTATACGGAACCGGACTTTTTCCCAATGTGATGCCTTTAAAATCGTTGCAAAAATAAAACACGCGGTATATGATAAAGTTAGTATATAGAAAATATCCTGTTTAAATTAATATAAATAACGACCAACAGAGTTTTATTGGTTTAAAACCATCGTAAGTAAAAAAAAAAATAAACTGAAAAATATCTGTTTTTATTTAATTATTTAAAAAAATTATGAATGTGATCACTTACGACAACTTGTTGGAGTCTTCCTCTTCATTGGTTAATAGCTTTATTAATATGCTCTTGGGTATATTCATTCCAATACCTATTCTATGTTTTAATTGTTCAACACTGGTAATTTTATTAAACTATTGTTTCCAGCGTTCCCCAAATTGGATAATTTGCGACATTTAAATCGGAGCTGTTAGCATGCCAAAAAAAGGCTTAATAAAATTGGAACAATTTTCTTGTAGGAATCTTAACGTACTAGCGGATGTATGTGACGCTGCTTATTCTATTGAAATATATACTCATCTGCAGATATCTGAAACGGCCAGGAACACCATTACATTTTTAGAAAAACGATAGGAGGAGAGTTTAAGATTCCTGTGATTTTCTTTGAGTAAGCAGAACAACTTTTCATCCGAAAACCATAATTTTTGAAATCAATCAATGAGATCAATTAGTTTTTGACAATAAACCTTCTTAAAGCAGCGCAAATTCAATTCTTTTTTAATAATTCTTCTTATTGATATTTTTTTATATTAGTAACTTGTTATTTCTCTGCTACTTACTGTTTTGTCATCGTTAACCGTTTTAAATATTAGTCTCATACTAGCTTTATTGTGTAGTTCCAGCACTTTTCTTTCTGCCACGTCCTGGTGTATTGTATAGAAAACCACCAGTGTCCCGTAAATGTTTTAAAAAACTCTTAACAGTCCTTAAATGCAAATTACGAACAGGACATAATTTTAAAATCCTTTTAGCACCATAATTCTTTTCCCTCAAACTTTCAATAACAATTTTATCTTTATAGGCTAAACAAATGGTTTTACACCAGTATAATTGACAAACAAAAATCTTTTTTGGCTTTTTCGCAACTGAATAAAAATATTTAACTTTAAATTAATTATGTATCGAAACATTCCGTAGACAGACTAGTCTACATGTTGAGGTATGTAATTATATTAAATATTTGCTTCAATTAATTTAAAGTTAAATATTTTTATTCAGTTGCGAAAAAGCCAAAAAAGATTTTCGTTTGTCAATCTAAACGCAACAAATAATCTGGACACATTTAAAAATACCAGTATAATTATTTTGGCAATTTTTTATATTGGTCATCACAGGATATTTTCCGTTTGCTAGCTTTATGATATATCCAGTTATTTTCAAAACGACTTTAAAGACATCACATTGGGAAAAATTCTGTAAGTCTCTTTCAGATGTTATGGGTCTACGATATATCCAAACATGATGAAAATCTATTGGAGGAAGTTATAATAAAGTAAAAAATCGGTAAATTTCCTTTACCTGGAATCTCCCTCGTTACGAATCTTTCCTTTTATTATTTGTTACACTTGATTTTTAGGCATAATTTAAAATAAATGCAATAACAGTTTTTACAATAACGGACTCCTTCATTTTGTTATATTATGTTGAATTCCTAACAGTTTTTCTGCAATATTTAAAGCCAGTTGAATACGTTTTTCTTTAAATTTTATTTGACCACCATTTTGTTATATTTGTTATGTTATAAAATGTTACCAGTTCCTTCCTACATAATATTTGATTTTCGTACAATATGTATGCGTTTTGTACACAACCTACATGTACAGGGTATCCGAATTTCGATGGTTTTAAGGTGTATCTCCCTTATTACTGAAGATAGAGAGATGCGATTTTCGCAACACTGTGCTACTCTTTTGTGAAACCAAAGAAGCCACAAACAAATTTTTCCTAGGCCTTTTCGTTCTTGAGATACAGGGTGAAATTGAAAATTTTGCGTTTTCAGGTACCCCTCGTTTCTCGATGACTTACCGAAAAGGTGAAAACTAACATCGATAGAGTTTTTTGCGTAGAATCCAGTGGCGTAGTCAGTTTTTGGTTAGATACTATCGTTTTTGAGGTATAGACTAAAGTTAGGTTCTTTTTAAATGGGATACCCCGTATATTTTTTAATATTTGGTTTCCGCTCATTTTTAGCTTCTCAAAAATATATAACACTTGATATTTATTTCAATCCGGTACCGACAATGAAGTCAATTTAAGGAAATTTTAATCTGTTTTTCTAGTAGACCATGAAAATTGTGTGTTAATTTTCCAAATCTGAATTATCTGTACCAAAGTTTGTTATAATATCATAATTAAACCATAAATCAATAAACAAAGATGCATACCTACTATTTAGTATTTACCTTGAACAACACAACTAACACAAATATTTAGGAAATCTAATAAAAAAAATATATACCTATTATACTCTAAAAATGTTTTATTTACAACAAATGATGTTGCATTTAATACTTTTCTAATGTTGACAATTGTGTTGTTTGAAAATACTTACATACAACTATTTAATTTATCCCTTAGAAATATCCAAGATCTGTTTTAAATAAAACAAAGTGGCTCGATTAAACAAAAGAATATATAGATTCTGTTGAGCCATTGTAGAAACTAATTGACATTTGTCATTGTTAAATTATTTAAATTAAATATTGCCTTTGTCCATTTATTAAATTCAAATGGCTGCGAATTTCGAAAACTTGGAGAAATATGAAATGCTTGTTTGTTTTATACAGTGCCATAGAAATCCGGATGAAGCGTCAGAGATGTATCTAATCCGGTAAGTGACAGGAGTAATACTAAGTAAATAAAATAAGTTTTATACCAGGTCTTTTCAGAACTAGTGATAGCCGATGTAGAAGGTCTCTCATCGAAATTAGAAATTATTTTTGCCCAAATAAAAATCAATATATTCGAGAAAATAAAATAAAGTGTTATAAATAAAATAAAAAATTAGGAGTTTTCCTTATAGTATTTTTGAGATTTTCAGGATAAAATATGTGTGTTTTTAAGGCGGCAGCCACCAATTGGGGGGCAAAATTTTCCCAATTTGATAAGATCTCCTAAAGAAAATTTGCAGTTATTTCCTATTTATGGTATATATCGATTTTCGTTTGAATCAGGAGCTAGCCGAGTACCTTCTTTGGGTAAGTTGCAGATAGGAACCGCTTGTGTGTAATTGGCTCCAGGGTAGCTGTTATTTTCAGAATATAGGCAGAGATAATCTTTTTCCTTAAACATTTAGTATCAAATTTTAAACGTAGTTTCGTAATTTTTTGCTTCCATATTGTGTTTTGTCCTATGGTATTTTTTAATAAAACTAATTTTTAGAGAACGACAATATAAAAAGACTGGAATTAGCCACATGTGACCACAATTTGCATTTAACCCTAAAAAAATTAACACCCGTATTCACTAAAGAGGTTTAAATTTAGACCAGGCCTAAATCCGACAGTTGTAGGTTTAAGATGACATTTTTAACAATTGAACAAATAATTTTTCTAAATGTCACAAATACAAAATGACAGTGACATAAGCGAGACATAACTGGCGAACTAAGAGTTTTAAGTACCATGGCAACTAGACCTGATCTAACTCTCAAACCTTTTTAGTGAATACGAGGACTTATGTCTTGGTTACATTTTGTAAAATGCCTACATTATATTAAAGTTTAATATGCAAACTAGTAAATCAAATGAACAAAACACATTGCCAGAATGTATTTTTGATATGCCTTTGTTATATCATTTTCCATAGTGCGTCGACCGTAATACAAGCCTGATTGTACCCCTAGCAAAATATTATGTCGATTAAGAAGAGACCTGATTTGTCTTTTCATTACATTTTAAAATTTTTAGAAATGTATACCAAGAGAACGTAAACGCCCATATCCCGTTGGATTATTTATTTTTGGCAATGGAATTACTTCCACCCGTTGCCACAAAACTGGAAAGTACGTAGAAAGTAAACAGTCATTAACAATGTGGACAATTTATAATATAAGATGGATGGCCTTAATGGCTCTTGTTTTTTATTTTTTGTTACACCATATACTTCATTTTCATAAAACAAATTAAAGTGAAAAAATTCGTTACATTAAAAAAAAACTTGTTGACCCGGGTTATTGTAATTTACTACTTAATGGAAATTCAAAGGCAATCCACATTTGATTTCTTTGAGATCTAGTTTGTAAATTTGCTGTTCTTTTGGATCTAATTGTAAAAGTGGTATAATTTCTAAGTTTTTTATAAGATTCTTAATGTACAGGATTTTTAGTCTGTTTAAATTTTTTTAAGGCCTTATTTCTTATTTTTTGCATTAGCTTAATATTTTCTGTAGTCCAGGGAGCATGGTTATAATTTTTTGTTTTGCAAAAATGTTTTTCTGGGTATATTTATATTTTCTCGAAAATAAAATAAAGTGTTATAAATAAAATAAAAAAATACGAGTTTTCCTTAACACTTGGGTATTTTTGAGATTGTCAGGATAAAATATGTGTGTTTTTAGGCTGCCGCCTGGGGGGCAAAATTTTCCCAATTTGGTAAGATCTCCTAAAGAAAATTTGCAGTTATTTCCTATGTATGGTATATATCGATTTTCGTTTGAATCAGGAGCTACCCGAGTACCTTCTTTGGGTCAGTTGCAGATACGAACCGCTTGTGTGTAATTGGGTCCAGGGTAGATATTATTTTCAGAATACAGGCAGAGATAATTTTTTTCGTTAAACATTTAGTATCAAATTTTAAACGTAGTTTTGTAATTTTTTGCTTCTTCAATGCGTTTTGCCTTATGGTCGTCAGCGAAAAAATCTGAAAGGTTTTTAACTTAGTTAAACTTATACGATTTTTTTCTATTATCTATATTCTTTCAGAACCTTTTTGCTTTTATTGGAAACTTGAAACAGAAGTCCGCAGACAGGAACGTTTTTGACAATTTCAAATTAACATCTAAATTTGTTTGACAGTTATCGTATATCAAACGACCGTCTGAAAAATCCAATTACTTTTATTAATAGACGAGAAACCCAAACGATTTAGAGCCTAAGTGTGCCCTAAACATGTACCAAGATACAGCCACTGCCCGATCTAGATGTTATTTTAGATGTGGAAATTGCTGATCACTTTTTGACCTACGTTCGGGTTAAATTGGAAAACACAAATAATCCAGCCGTTGAATTCTTTTAAAGATCAGTAAAATGAATAGATCTCTATCAATTTCAGACTGATCTAAAAAGCTTTGACTGGCATCATATTTTTCATTAAATTTTTGTTGATGAAAAATTGGAATATCTAAATTACCTTATCTTAGCCCTTTTTATTAAATATACCCCAGAAAAGCATTTTTGCAAAACAAAAAATTATAACCATGCTCCGTGGACTACAGAAAATATTAAGCTAATGCAAAAAATAAGAAAAAGGGCCTTAAAAAATTTAAACAGACTAAAAATCCTGTACATTAAGAATCTTATAAACAACTTAAAAAATTATACCACTTTTACAATTAGATCCAAAAGAGCAGCAAGTTTATGAACTAGATTTCAAAGACATAAAATGTGGATTGCCTTTAAATCTCCATTCAGTAGTAAATTACAATAACCCGAGTCAACAAGTTATTTTTTTTTAATTTAACGAATTTTTTCACTTTAATTTGTTTTATGAAAATGAAGTTATGGTGTAACAAAAAATAAAAAACAAGAGCCATTAAGGCCATCCATTTTATATTATATATTGTCCACATTGTTAACGACTGTTTACTTTCTACGTACTTTCCAGTTTTGTGGAAACGGATGCAAGTAATTCCATTGCCAAAAATAAATAATCTAACGGAATATAGGCATTTACGCTCTCTTGGTACAAATTTTAAAATGTAATGAAAAGACAAATCAGGTTTCTTCTTAATCGACATAATATTTCGCTACAGGCACAATCAGGCTTGTATTACGGTCGACGCACTATGGAAAATGGTATAACAAAGGCATATCAAAAACGCATTTTGGCAATGTAGCAACCAAGGTATGTTGTTCATTTGATTTACTAGTTTGCATATTAAACTTTAAAATAACGTAGGTATAGCTCCCAGAAAATACCGACTCTGCATGGACCAATGTGAAAGAAGTAATTACCCAAGTTTCCAATACATATTTATCCAGTAACAACAGAAGAAAAAACAAAGAATGGATGACAGATGAAATCATGAATCTTATGGAACAACGAAGAAGATACAAATCATCGGATCAAATCAGATATAAAGCACTAAATCGTGAGATACGTCAAAAGATAAATATGGCAAAATAAATGTAATGAAATTGAAGAACTCCACAAGAAAATCAAGGGAACATTAGATAAGAAAAGAAAACACAATGGAATACTGTTGGGTATCGATGGTCAAGTCATAACCGACAAGAGTGAAATATTGGATACGTGGAAACTATATGTACAGAATATTTTCAGTGATGATTCTACTGACCAACATAACTTCCAAAATGCAAATACTGGTCCACCCATTTTGAAAGAAGAAGTATTACAGGCCATTAGACAAGCTAAGTACGGCAAGACTGCGGGGCCAGATCAGGTATATGTAAGATCAGGTATATGTAGACCTTCTCAAAATTGCCGACGAAGATAGTGCGTTAACCCTAACAGAATTGTTCAATAACATCTACAATACAGGAGAAATTCCAAAAGACTGGTAAAGATCGACATTTATTATACTACCAAAAAAGCCCAACGCAAAACGCTGTGCAGAATAACGCACTATAAGTCTTATGAGCCATATACTTAAATTGTTCCTCAAACTCATTCATAATAGGATCCATCAAAAGTATGAAGAAACCCTATCTGACACTCAATTTGGGTTCAGAAATGGTCTTGGAATGAGAGATGCTCTTTTCAGCATACAAGTTCCGGTTCAGAGGTGCCTAGATATGAACAAGTTCATTTACATGTGCTTTATAGACTACGAAAAGGCTTTCGATAGGGTGCAACATACTAAAATGTTAGATATATTACAAAACATTGGTCTAGACGAACGAGATGTTAGACTCACTGCCAATCAGACTGTTTCTCTACAACTTGGGGATGACCAGACAGAGGAAATGGAGATTCGCAGGGGTGTTAGACAGGGCTGCGTGTTATCGCCTGTGCTTTTCAATATGTACTCCGAGTATATTTGATCAGAAGCATTGAATAATGAAGAAAAAGGAGTACATGTCAATGGTGTCCCAATTAATAATATTAGATATGCTGATGATACCGTATTGCTCGGCAGCTCCCCTGGGGACCTCCAGTGGTTGTTAACATGTGTCAATGGAGTGAGTAACAGATATGGTCTTAAAATGAACACCAAAAAAAACTAAATTTATGATTGTAACCAAGCAAACTATCGATGACAACATACAAATAATGTTGGGAGATGAAACCATCGAACGTGTTACTAAATACAACTATCTTGGATGTAACCTGAACACCGAGTGGGACATTGGACAAGAAATAAAAATCCGCATCGAGAAAGCACGAAACGCTTTTGTCAAAAGGAAGAAGCTACTAATCTGTCGCCAGTTGAGTATGACACTAAGGCTTCGTCTCATCAAGTGCTATGTCTTTCCGATCTTACTATTCAGATTGGAGGGATGGACCTTCTTGAGTATACACTGCAAAAGACTCCAAGTTTTTGAAATGTGGGTTTACAGACGAATCCAAAGGATATCGTGGACGGAGAGAGAAACCAATGTTGAAGTTCTGCAACGTCTGAATACAACCACCGAAATTCTAGATACAATTAAAAAACGAAAGCTGGAATACTTTGGGCATGTGATGAGAGGGGAGAAATATAGCCTACTGCAACTTATCATGCAGGGAAAGATAGAGGGATGTCGAGCGCCAGGAAGAAGATGAACATCATGGCTTAAGAACCTAGGAGTGGTTACGGCAAGAGTACTAGATCTCTTTTTCATGCAGCAGTCTCCAAAGTACAAATAGCCAGTATGATCGCCAACCTTCGATAAAGGACGGCACTAGAAGAAGAAGAAGGCATTCACTAAAAAGGTTTAAGAGTTAGACCAGGTCTAGTTGCCATGGTACTTAAAACTCTTAGTTCGCCAGTTATGTCTCGCTTATGTCACTGTCATCTGCTTGAATTGTTAAACTCTAAGTTTGACCAAACTTTTAGCAGTTACTCATCTTTCCCAAGTCTCAAATATTATATTAATTTGTATTCAATTCTAATAATATTTAAAAAAATCAGCTGCAGCTTTTTGCAGGTTCCAAAGTTATTCGGGAAAATATGACAAATCGTGACTCTAAAAAGACCTGAAATTCCAAGTTCACATCCTACCCCCACCCTCTAGCTCCTGAACGGCTTAACATTTGAACACGACTTTCAAAAAAAATTCATAGTATATCGGCCAAAAGAAAATTATTTTTAAGTTTGAATGTTGGCCGTTAGGGGGCGTATCAATAACACAAAAGTGTAAATGCCAATTTTCTCTTAAATTTCCATAATTGAAATATGAAATTCCTCAAACAATTACGTACTTTTTTGCTTTAGACCATTTTTGTCTATTTTCAAAAATAAAATGGTGGGGGAGAGTCAAACATTTTTACTTTCAAATGTAGATATCTCTGTTTTGGATAAACCGATTTTATTCAACTAGGTGTAGAAAAAAAGTATTTTTTGCTCTACTCGTGAAGTCATAAACTGTACCGTAATAACTTTCCTAGTCGTCACTAGATGGCGATATTTCGGAATTCCCCAAATAATGCTGATTTTCTCAAAAAAATCAAACGGTTCGCTATTACTTTTATATCACAATTTATTTGGTATACTAAAATCGGTTCATCCAAAACAGAGATATCTATATTTAAAAGTAAATATGTAAAAGGTAGGTAACTAATTGGTTGAGGAATACAATGTTTATATTTTCAACATACCTCAATTATGGAAATTCGAGAGAAAATTGGTATTTACACATTTGTGTTGCTGTTACTCCCACTAGCGGCCGACTTTCGAACTTGAAATTAATTTACAGCGATTTCTCTTGGTCGATTTGCATATAAATATTTTTTCCTTAAGTTCTGTCATTAATGGTTCCCGAGCTACAGCCGAGGTCCTCTATTATTGGACCACCCTGTACAGGGTGGTTCCTCACATTTTGACAAGCACAAGTACAGGCGGTTTTATTATTATATATAAGAAATAAGTTCGAATACAAACGTTCTAAGGTTACTTTTAGATCGTAAGAATTTGCTAAGAAAAGAAACAAATTAATGTGCAAAGCTGTCAAAAATTGACAACTTCGGTTTTTTTGAATGGAAAACTCCGTATATTATGTCATATTTTGATTCTACGGGGAATTCTAGTCATCTTCGATATACATACCTCAGGTCTATCTATATCCGTTTCTGAAACATTGACATTTGAAAAATGACAGTTTTCCCTCTTTGACATGCTACAGAACCCAAACGATACAACATAGAGCAAAACGGTTTGCATTTTCCTATTATAGTTTTTTATAAACTATCGAATGAGACTAGGGATATACAAATTGTTTGACTAAACTGTCATTTTTCAAATGGCAATATTTCAAAAACGGAGATAGATAGACCTGTGGTGTGTTATTTCAAATATATCTAGATTTTCGTAGAATCTAAATATAGCATCATGTGTCCAATTAAAAAAACAAAGTTGTCCATTTTTGATAACTTTGCGACCGACGGTTGTTTCTGTTCTTAGTACAGAGAAACCTTACAACTTTTGTATTTGTACTTATTTCCTATATATTATAATAAAACCATCAGTGCTTGCCAAAATATGAGCAATTACCCTGTACACACTGTGCATATATTACTATGTAAGACGAATTGGCTGCACATTATAAAAGTTCGTTCTTTCTTATTTTTCTCAAGTAGGAAGTATGTGTTCCTTTGGTAAAACTGAATTAATGTGCATCCGTCTTGTCGTACGTGGAGGCCGTCTGTAATCGGCAACATTTGAGCCTTTTAGCTATATCTCCTGGTGTACTTCAAGAAAGCCCTTTAGGTCCGCTATAGTATACCATTTACAGTTGTAATTTCTGTAAATCCTTGCGACATTGAAGCTTCCATTTTTATGCAGACGACTTCTAGCTATATTTTTCTTTTGATATGCAACAAATTGAAGATGCTTAAAATCTAATAAACGCAAAACTTAGACTGTAGAAAACATACCGCCGTATTCACTAAAAAGCTTTCGAAGTTAGAATAGATCTAGTTGCCATGGTACTTAAAACTATTAGTTCGCCAGTTATCTCTTGCTTATCTCACAGTCATTTTGTAATTGTGACATTTAGTAAAATTAGATGTTCACTTGTTAAAATGTCATCTTAAACCTATAACTGTCAAGTTAGACCTGTTCTAAATTTTAACCTTTTTAGTGAATACGGGTGTTATTGTTTCTTAATCCTGTAAAGTTAACTGTATTTGGTAATCACGGTCGGGTTGGATAATATGCAAATTCAAATAAAAGGAACTCTACTGACGTTCTCTGTACGTTCAAGAGCTTGGACAGCCAGTTGCACTTTAAACCACATCTTACATCAAAGCTGCACATAACTTATAAAGTTTCAAACCGTTTTGCTTTGGTACCGTTTTACTTTGGAAACTAAAAAGCTGTTGTGTGACCCTCTTGCGTTATCACAATTTAATTATTGTAGTAAAGTATTTTCCTCATGCCTTGAAGCAACTAACAGATGTCGCGTTTAAAAAGGTCAAAACTTATGTTTGAGATTAATTTATTGTGCCAAAAGGAAAGATCACATATCTTCCTATTTGACTGAATATTTATAACAAGCTGATATGCCATGTTTTAATTTTAAAATGCACTATAAATTTTCGATGACGCCGACTTCTTAGAGTCCCTCAACACAGGAAGGAAATTTTAAAGAGATCTTTCTCATACAACGTAACCGTTAGAATAAACTAACATTCTTTCCGTATCTAATTTCAAAATATTGGTACAGACCAGTTTATCACATCGCTAGTACATTTGACTCGTAACTGCATGCTTATTTCAGTGAAGTGATGTCTTTTTTCCTTTCCCTATTTTTTCATTTTGTTTTTTTTCACTTTGTTCCCTTTCCCACCTGTCTTTCATCACACCGTATATAAACAATGACATGTTATGTAAATTTGTTCTATATAAATTGGGGCTTGAACAGTGTTCAGGCCTTGTATCTGGATGTCCGCCTTATCAAGGCCCATTCTTAGCCAAAATAGTGTTATCTAGAGATTTATTAATTTAATGTCATTTAAATGCTTGGTAAAACAATAAATGTATTATTTATTTATTCTTAGTAAGTAAAATCAGTAATTTATATAAATGTAACATTATTTTGCATTTATTATAAAACATGCATTTTATTTTAGTTTCGTTATGAATGACTTTCATATTAAAAACGAAAAATATGCAATAATTACTTAGCTAGTTTTTTGCCCTCTCATTGCACATAAATGGACTACGACTTGGCAACATGGTTGAAAACATGATAGCGCAAAATGTTTACCAATCTATATATAATAAATAACTCAGACAACACATTAGTTTCAGATTCGTACTTCAGACCGGTATTACGCGCAAGCAAAACAATGATCGCCACATATCTCGTAATCGCACTAGTTGTATTTATATTGTACGTCAGATGGAAACAAAATTACTGGCAAAGAAGAGGTGTACCCGTTCTCGAACCATATGAGTTCTTATTTGGACACATTAAGCAGCAGATATTCTCTAAAGCTTCTATAGGTGAATCTAACTTGCAAAAATACAAGAACATCAAAAAATTGAAATCTAAACATGCTGGAACGTATTTTTTCCTACAACCGGTATATGTGCCAATGGATCCATCAATTATCAAACAAATTATGCTTAAAGACTTTCACTATTTTATGGATCGCGGGGTTTACCACACTCCTAGAGATGTTCTTAGTATGCATCTGTTTAGTATAGAAGGAGACAAGTGGAAGGAACTAAGAGCCAAACTAAGTCCAACTTTTACCTCTAGTAAGATGAAAATGATGTTTGAAACACTTATGGAGAAAACCGAAGGGTTAGAAAAATTGGTAGAAAAATTTGCTGTCAATCACCAGCCATTCACAATTAAAGACGCTGTCGCTAGGTTTACAACCGATATTATTGCAAGTTGTGCTTTTGGCATTGAGTGCAATTCTCTGGAAGATCCTAATAATCCTTTTAGAATGTACGGTAAAAAGTTAGTCGAACCACGACCATCAAGGTTCTTCTTGATAAATATCGTACCTTGGTCGATTTTGGGGCTCTTAGGATTCAAAAACGCTGGTAAAGAATTAACAGATTTCTTTATTAACGTAGTAAAAGATACTATCAAGACCAGAGAAGCTAATGAAATTTATAGAAAAGACTTTATGCATTTATTACTTCAGCTCAAAAATCAAGGAGCTCTTAATGATAGTTCCAGTTTCAAAAGCGAAATAAATACGAAAATCAAACATTTCCTTTCTGAGGAGGATATATTGGCCCAATGTTTTGTTTTCTTTGTGGCCGGTTTCGAGACGTCTTCGACTACCATGACTTTTGCGTTGCTTGAACTTTCCCAGAATTTGGACATTCAAGAAAAACTAAGGAAAGAAATTAACAAAGTTTTAACAAAACACGACGGAAAAATTACGTATGATGCTATAATGGAAATGCATTATTTGGATAAAGTAGTTTGTGGCAAGTATTACCTTATTAACAAGTAATCTAATACTGATGTATAAATTCGTCCTTCCAAAAAAAAGTAATAATTAATTAATAAAAGCAGAATATAACATGTTCATGTAATTATAAATTAATGCTAATTTACTCTTTAACAGAGATTGACAGACAGAAATTGAAAATGCTTTAAAATTGAAACATTTTAATTAGATGATAACTCACGAAATTGTTGTTATCAAATTAAACAAAATAGAAATTTTGTAACACGTTTTTTTTGATAAAAACATTATAGGTTGCTCAGGACATTCCATTTAGAAAATTCAATCCTAATTTTTTCGTTATAAAAAATATTAATTGTAAACTTGGTGGCAACGTATAGAACACAGTTTGTTTTAACCTATATTTCTGGTATACTTCCGGTTTCGCCACTTTTGGGGTTTCAATTTAACAATTACAAAATGCTTAATATGGAAAATTGTTTTAGTATTGGTTTTTCAGAATATTTTATTATTGACAAAAGTTGGTGCATAAGAAAAAAACCGGTTTTGACAGAGGCAAATTTTCTATCAGATGTACAGGGTTTCGAAAATTTTAAATTTTCGTAAATTAAAAAAAATGAAATTTCTGTGATTGCAGGTCTAGAGAGCAACATAGAGCACACACAATTTTTGTGGCTTTTGATTTAGCTGTCATAGTTATTTTTTTTTTAATTTCCTAATTAATTTTTTGATTTAAATTATTAATTAATTATTTGGGAATTTCTTTGATAATCTAATTTTTATGGAATTGACAACCAAAGAAACACACAAATCCTATTTTTAGGATTTAAATACAGTCTCTAAGTAAATAAGTCTTAATAATGCACGCGTTTTTCATCTTGATTATCCATAGTGATCTTTAAAAATGACTTTGGTGCCCATCTTCAGAGCTCCCAGGTTTTCGAAAATAAAAATTACCAGGTTCCTCTCCTCTATTGTAAGTGCCAGAGCAGCACTTGAAATTCTGAGTATGGTCTTCTTAACAAGCCATTATTTAAAGCTTATACTAAAATTTAGTTTGAGTCGTCCGCATATTTTTGCTGGTCCCGCAATTCTTTCTTCTTTAAATTTAGAATCATAAAGTTTTTGCAACTTAACTTGAAAACATAACATGATTTTTTTTCGTGAAGTGGTTCTGGTTTTTAACAATATTTCACCTTTACGTGGTGTAAAGTTGAACGAAAAAACGTTTATCTAAGGCTAGAATCAATTTTTAAAATGGATTTTTACAAATAAAAAGAATAAGGTATTATGTTGGATGAATAGTGTCCCAGAATAATAATAGACTCTGATAATAATATATTTTAGTCAGGGCATTAGCTATAATCTGTTGACGGGGGGCAGGAGAGGGTTGAAATTAACATGCCCACTTATGAGAGGGAATAACATTTTTAACAATAATTTTAGTTGAAACCTATATAACATACAGGCTAAAAAATAAATCGTAAATGTTATATACACTTATACAGAGGTCCACAATGGCTTCGTTTTCAAGATACAGGATGTTAATTTTTTTAACTGGTCATATCCCTGCATATTTGAACCGGTTTATTAAATTTGAGTGAAAATCGATGCAACATAATACCAAAGTTTACAGAATATTTATTCAGTAGACTTTGATAGTACCGACCAGTGGCCTTGGGCGCAATCAGGATGATATGCCGGTGAAACAGAACAATTATTAATTGATAATGAAACTTTTAATTGAGTAAATAAAATAGTTAATTGACTAAAAATCGTCTCTGTTATATATTTGGGTAACAAAAACTAATTATCATCAACGAACGACTAATGACTAAAATAAGAAAAGTCATCAGATTTATGTTAACAACAACTGACAATAGATTTTTGAGAATTTTGTTATTCTTAGTGATGACTTTCCCAGGGGGATATAGCCTTCTGGGGAGGAGGTGGTGGTCAACGGCCCCCACCGCTCCCCTTCTGGCGACTCCCATACTACTGGCTTATAAACTAATAAGATTATGCATATTTTTTATCGTTTTTTGAGGTACGTTGTTTATATTAATTTTACACAAAAAAGATACTTTTAGTTCAAGTCGATAAATCTAACCGTGTACCGGGAATACGGGAATATGAGTAACCACGATAACGAGGACCTGTTTTTAACATTCCCACGAACTCAGTTACTGGGAATAAAACGTGTTTCTTGAATTTTGAACTGATTTTTTTTCATACTGTTTAGTAAATCTACTTAGCCTGTACCGATTTGCGGCCGTTAAATCAAAGCATTACAGTATGTGATACCGTAATGTGACATTACAGTATCTGATATCGTAATGTGTAGCCTAGCAACACTACCTGTTATTGTTATTAAACTTTGATATTTTGTCTCTTAAGCATATATGGAATGAAATAATTGTTTTTAATTATTTGACAGTGAAAAGCAAAAGACAATCATCCATTGATGGCGCATCGGGAAAGATTCGACTTTATGTTAAGAAATCTCCGTTTAAGCTATTGCTTTTTTTTTGTAAAACACTCTCTATAATAAAATTTTTCCATACAAAATTTCTCATAGAGCATAATTTAAAAAATATAAAAATATGATTATTTCAATTTTTATTTGGATAAGAGGGGGAGGGTTTGAACTTCCAACCCCCACCTTTATCTTCGGTCTTGTTTTTAATTTGTTTGGTTTCGTTATATTTGATTGTGTTACGGTACTAACATTTCAAATTGACTTTTTATTCGTAGAAACCCTAAGAAAATTTCCACCACTGACAATTCTACCTAGAGTGTGTACTAAAGATTATGAAATACCTGGAACAGACGTGATCCTTGAAAAGGGAACCAGAGTTGAACTTCCGATTTGGGGTCTTCATATGGATCCTGAATATTATCCTAATCCAGATATTTTCGATCCAGAAAGGTTCAGTGAAGAAAACAAAGCCACCAGACCAGATTTTACATACTTACCATTTGGAGAAGGTCCAAGAATATGCATAGGTAAGAAGAAAATGTTCTTAAGCTGGTATTTAATTTTTTAATTTATTTAAAATTGGTAATATAACGATATTACAACAAATACTTCATTGTCATATAATGTTCTTGTATAAAAGTTGACTCCTAACTGCAGCTTTAATTGTAGGTGCTACAACAAATTTTAAATAGAAACGTTAACAATTGACTCTTAAAAAATTAATTATAAAATAATAATTAAAGTAAAAACTTACAGAAACTAAAATTACTAATACTCAATTAAGTGCCATTTACTTCCTGGTATTTGTGCAGTCTATTGTGAAATACCTGTATTATTCTCTGGCGTAAATCGTTTAATAAGCCCGGCTGTGTAATATACACCTTCGATTTAACAAATCCCACAAAAAAGTCCATAGGGATTAAATCTGGCGAACGAGCGGACCATTCGATGGGACCACGACGACCAATCCCTAACAATCATACTGTAATGCGATGGCGCCCCTTCTTGTTGGAATGTAATTTCCATATCGCCAAATTCTCCAGAGTTTTCTTCGACACACTCCAGGTTCAAATGTTTTACTACGACATTTGCAAGCATCTTGAACTATAACGCTCCAGTTAAATTTCCCTCAATAAAAAGTGGACCTTTTACGTGGTTTCCCAAAATACCTGCACAAATGTTGAGTTCTTGGGTAAACTAAGTGTTGTCTTCTCGATAAACGTGAGGATTTATAGCACTCCAGCACCACGAAGGTTTTTCCATTTAAAATAACAATGTTGATGCTCATTTTCTTAATTTATAATTTTTTTTAGGAAATTCTGACGATCTAGGATAAAAAGTATTTTTTATACCTCTAAAAGTTAAGCTTGAAGCTGTAAAATATAACTAAACACCCTGCACGTGAACAAACCAGTCGAGTCTTTGACTGGTATATAAACAATATTATAATTGTGTAATTGTAAAAGTGCATTATATTATTTTCCTTTTAATTAGGGATGCGTTTCGGATTACTTCAATCCAAAGTTGGTAAAACACCTTTACCCATTACGATGGAACCAAGCACTTTGATAATTACTGTCAAAGGAGAAGTTTGGCTGAATGCATCGAAGATTGAGGCATAACAAAACAAGAGCCTGCTTCTGATTATAAAACCACATTTTTATGTAGGTGTACAACAATATACAGTATTGGTTAATTTATAGTGTAAATGGTTAGTTTTATACAAATTATTTTCAGGGACTTCGGACTTCATCAGTATCACTATTATAATGATAATTTTGTATTATAACCGTAGTTGCTACATAATTTTTACATCAGTGTTGCATGCACGATCGCAATTAATAACCAGTTAAAAATATAAACAAGATAATGGCTTAAAATATGTTGTTATGACCATTATCATCACACTTTAATCTTATTAGATTTGTAGTAACCAAAATATGCGTTTATTGTTAGGTATGTAAATACTCGTATTATTGACAATTTATGTATTTTCATAAATTTACTAAGTTTCGTCATTTGTATTAATTACTGTAAAACATTATGTCATAAATAAGAAATTACTATGTGTAAGTTTACTTTCGTCAATGTTGGGTCTTTTGAATATATAAATATAGATTTTATACAAATATTTCGACTATTTTTAAAGTTAAGTAGATCAAAATACAAGAGTTCTAACCACACTACACCATAGCTTGTTACATTCTCGAAGAGCGTTTCGCTAACCAAGTTAGCATCATCAGCAGTTGATATAAACTAAAGTAACTTATCCTAACCGTGACTATTTATTGGTAAATGTGGTCACACTTGGTTGCACTCGACTGCACCGTTGTCAAGTAAGCAATAGAGGGGACTATAGGGAATAGGCCCTCTGTCTTTATTTAGTGCTTTCTTACCACGTTTAACTATTTCTATACTCTCAAATGCATCTAATAATCTATTATTAGATACATTTTTAATTAACTTAAGATTATTTATTCCTATTTGGTGATTGTTTTACATAGCATGTTGGGCAACGCTTGACTTTTCTGTTCTTCCGTATCTTAAATGTGCCATGTGTCTTTTAAAATGAATGTTTATGGAGCGTTTAGTTTGCCCACATATTTGCCTTTAGGGTTTCCAAGGAGATTTTTTAAACTGTTCTGCGTTTTGTAGGCTACTCTAAAACCTACGTTTTTAAATAATATTTCTAGACCTCTCGTATATCTGGGATCATATGGGATTGCTGTGAACTTATTGGGAGCCTCAGGTGCTTGAAAAGTAGTGGCATCTTTTAACATTTTCTTATGCTTATGTCTATTACTAATTTATGTACAAAATTATCATTATATCCATTACTTTGAGGTATATTTTTAAACCGATTCATTTCATTATTAAAACGTTCTTTACTTAATGGAAAATGGACTAACCTGTGAGTTTAGAAATGAAATGCTGCCATTTTGTGTTGACGGCAAAGAAATGAGTCGGATGTTATATACTCATCGGTATTAGTAAATTTCCTATAAATATCAAATTCTCTTTTATCCTTATTTCTAATAACTAACGTGTCGAGAAAAGGTAATTGTCCATTGTTCTCCTTTTCGTACGTAAAATTAATGGAAGGATATTTATTGTTTAATGTATCTAAGAAAGTGTCCAAATTTTCTGTTTTAGTACAAAAAATAGCAAATATATCATCTACGTATTGCAATTGCCCATCGCAGTTCCCTCAAGTTGTTTATAATATTTATTGTTGAACTGAAAAAAATTTTGATTCATACATAATTTTGTGAGAAGCAAATATTCATCAATGATTTCTTTCTCCAAATTATTGAATTCAAGTAGTTTCTTTAGGTGCTCTAAAGGAAGTGGTATGGGTACACTAGGAAACGATGAGCTTGCATCAAAAGATATTAAAATTCCACCTTCTTTTAAGTGAACATTTCTTAATTTTATCTAAGAATTCTAACGAGTTAGTAACCTCAAAGTTATCGTATGAGATATTTGATTTGCTGAATTCTTCTACTAACCATTTTGAAATATTGTACGTTGGTGATCCAACAGCTGAAACAATAGCTCTCATGGACTTCCCAGGTTTATGGATTTTGGGAAGACAATACAGTTTAGATAACTGTGTGTTACTATGTGTTAGTTTGAATTTTAGTTTATCGGACACCAGGTTTTTACACTGTTTTAAGCTTTTAAATAACATGACACGTTAGTTATTAGAAATAACGATAAATTAGAATTGGATATTTATAGGAAATTTACTAATACTGATAGGTATATAACATCCGACTCATTTCATTGCTGTCAACAAAAAATGCAGCATTTCATTTCTTAACTCACAGGTTAGTCAATTTTCCATTAAGTAAAGAACGTTTTAACAATAAAATGAATCGGATTAAAAATATAGCTAAAAGTAATGGATATAATGATAATTTTGTACATAAATTAGTAAATAGACGTAAGCATAAGAAAATGTTAAAAGATGCCACTACTCTTCAAGCACCTGAGGCTCCCAATAAGTTCATAGCAATCCCATATGATCTCAGATATACGAGAGGTCTAGAAAAAGTATTTAAAAATGTAGGTTTTAGACTACCCTACAAAAAGGAGAACAGTTTAAAAAATCTCCTTGGAAACCCTAAAGATAAAGTCTACTTGAAGGAGAGGAGTGGCATCTATGAAGTTAGCTGTAATGACTGCGATCTAAAATGTGTTGGGCAAACTAAACGATCCATAAATAAACATTTGTTTTAAAGAACACATGGCACATTTAGATACGGAAGAACAGAAAAGCCAAGCGTTGCCCAACATGCTTTGGAAAACAATCACCAAATAGAAATAAATAATCTTAAGTTAATTAAAAATTTATCTAATAATAAATTATTGAATGAATTTGAGAGCATATAAATAGTTAAATGTGGTAAGAAAGAAAAGACAGAGGGCCTATTCTCTATAGTTTCCTCTATTGCTTACTTGACAGCGGTGCTGTCGGGTGCAACCTATAAATATTCTCGGTTAGGATAAGTTACTTTAGTTTATATCATCCGCTGATGATGCTAACTTGGTTAGCGAAACGCGCGTCCAGAACATAACAAGTTGTGGTGTAGTGTGGTTAGAACTTTCGTATTTTGATCTATCTTCCACCACAGGTTCCAGTGTTAGAACCTAAAGTTGTTTAATTTAATAGATTAAAAATAACTATAGATTAAAAGACTTACCTGTAAGGAAGTTCCATCTTAATTATACAGGTAACCACGTCCAAAGTAGACCAACATGTAGTTACGCCTCTGGCGCGAAATCAGCCACTATATTTAACCATACAGATAAGAAACAACCCATAGACTGTGACTCACTCCTAAATTCCTCTCGTATAAATTACGTTTTTAAAGATATATCTTCTAAACAAAAAGAGATGGAAGAGAATTTACTAGGGAGGGAGGGTTGGTCTACTTCGGACGTGGTTACTTGTATAATTAAGATGGAACTTCCTTACAGGTAAGTCGTTTAATCTATAATTATACTTTGTAACCACGTCCTCGTAGACCAACATGTAGATATTTAAAGAAACTTCTTTTTGTTTAGACTAAATTTTAACAACGGAAAAGAAATAACAACTTTTCCTCATCCCATAGGGTAAATAACAAATTTAAGGCCCATCGATGAGCATTTAATGTAGAATATTTGGCACTTTGTGTGTATTTGATGTGCAAAATCTGAATATTATTTTGGCTATTTGGAGAAAATAATTTAATATTATTAAGAATACTAAATTATTGGAAGAAAATCCTGCTCTACTCCTTTCTTTCCAAAGGCTTGGTGGCTAATAGCCCGGCACCCAAAAAAATCTTTTTCCAAATTGAATGTCTTTCTCTAAAAAGAGATAATAATAATCAGGAGATGGTGGGAAGTACATGATACATGATTTTAATTAAACTAATAATAGGGGATACCAGGGTTGTGTCGGCCAAATAGGCACAACCATGATACCCTCTGTTTTATCCGCTTTAACTTTGTTTGAAACTAAGCAGAAAGGTGGAATAGCATAAAAATAAAAATCCGACCAGGGCAACGAAAAGGCATATACTCCTGCACAGGTCGAATCAGGTTTGCATGATATAAAACGTGTACATTTGGTGTTTATAGAGGAAGCAAATAAGTCAATTATGGGCTTACCATATTTGGAAATAATCGACTCATAAGCTGATCCTTTAAGGGAAGTAGCTGTATTGAAATGTCGTGATTCATAATCCGCCCAATAATTCTCTTTAGATTTAATGTAAGAAACAAAAATCTTAATTTTTTTATACTCGCACCACTTCCAAATTTTCTGTGGTATTCTGTTAAGAGATTTATGTTTACAGCTACCAATTTTATTGATACAAGCAACGGCTGTTGTATTACCAATTCTTAAAAAAAATTTAGACAAAGTACTTCAAACCATTAAAGGCAGCTAAAAGTTCCAACTGATTAATGTGCAAATGCCTCTCGTCTAACCCCCAGTGACCGTTCGTGGTTTAATTACCACAGACTGCAAATTTTTTTTATGACTTACCTAAATTTTGTACACTAAATCAATTCTTCTATCCTTCATAGCAGCAAATTTATTTATAACATCCTCATAAAATGGATGAGTTGCCCTAACCTCCTTCAGAAATTCCTTTTGAATTGAAATATTGCCAAGAGAAGTAAGTTTTTCTTGAGATATTGTATTTTTGAAAAAAGTTTTTACACATTTGAAGCAAGAAAAACCTCTTTCCAATGAAGCACTTGTCGAGGGTATTGTCAAAATAAGGGAAAACAATTTATATGCTTCGGTAAAAATATATTTATTTTTATTAATTTTTTTCACTTGCTCTTGCACCGATATATTCCAATTACTCTCATTGGCAAAAATAAGACCAAGCTCATTTTTGAAAATATTTCCTCATATAACTGTAGCAAATTTTTAAACGGGCCAGTCGGAAAATTTAATAGACCCTGCCAAACATGAAAATGTAAGTTTTTCAGAGTCTTGAAATCTTAGTGTCATTTCCATTAAAATATGGTCCAATATTTCATAAAAAAGGATTCTATACTTAGCCCCCATTTCTTCAGGTAAAAGCTTAGCAAGCTCACGTTTGTAATGATTTATTTCTGTAATAGAATTTGCTTTATCAAACATGGTATTAAAAAATGTTCATTTAATTTTTTTACAGAGCACTTCATGACAGCGTTTTATATTGGATGTGCACAAATGAATGTCAAGCGATTTTTTTTTTGGAGAACGTCAAATAGTATGTCCGTGATTGAGAAAATGTCATTAAACACTAATGCCAGAAACGTGAATTCAATCGTTCATTTCACCTAAAAATCCTTTCGCAAGGCGGATTGATTTTTTATCAGATTTGTCACAGTTTGTAATAAATTCAAAGACGTCTTTTAATTTATTCCAGTCTTGAACAATCACATTTACTAACTTCGAATTTATAATTGTAACAACACCATAAATAAATATAATCCAAAACTGTCAAGTTAACTGCAAAGGAACTCACCGGTTGCAGCGAAATCCGCGAAAATAAAAGTAAACAACCACCTGAACGACACCTGGGTGTAGTGTACTGAGCCTGCAATTCACCGAGAGAGTTGTATGGCGCTGGGCTCGACGTCATCACGTACGCGTTGTCATGGCAACATAGTAGGAAAATCGTAAACTAAACATAGCACCTCCAGCAAAGTCAAAGCGGTTTGTGCCACTGTTATAGTGGTTATAATAAAGTTCTATTGAAAGTTCTAAAAAGACATGCCGCCAACGGTCAAGTAAAATATTTATTCGAGATGTACAGTTTATTTTTTACCAATTAGGTGAATAAATGAATGTAAAAACTAAAATTTTAAGAGATATATAATAAATATAGTTAGATGTTTGCTTGTTTATTTTTCCTGGTGAAGTAGCACTTCACTTACTTCACCTGAATAGCCGCCACTGCACCAATCTAAATCATCTTTGCTACTGAACTTAATTTCATTTTCGCATTGAAAGACAAATTATCATTTTTAAAAAAATTGTTTTTTAACGTTCAAATTCTTTAACATACATCCATTCATCTTCAAAATCAGGACAAATTGAAATAATATAGCCTATAAGTTTGGCAAAATCTCGAATTTAAAAAACTTTTTTAATTTGAAAAAACGTAAGATGATCGCAAGCTTTTTCAATCTTTTCTGTGGGTCGACTTAGTTTAAGTAAAGAACTATTCCATAGAAATCCTAAAAATTTCAATTCTTTGCTGGGATTTAAATTACGCAAGCAAGCAGATTTAATATTTCTAAATAAAAGAAAATGATCTAAATAATTTACGGATGGCGATGGCAACCCTGCATTTCTTAACAGTGTGCAATTGGTTTTAACAATTTACAAAAAGATCATATGGTGCAGTACTTAAGCCCAAGGGCAAGCAATTAAACTACAATAAAATCTTGTCATATTGAAAACGAATATTGCTTAAGCTTAATGAATTGCGTTTCCTTCATTTTGCTTGCTTTGTGGCTAAGATTTTAAATACTGTTATTTCTCCTTATTTAAGGACAAAATTAATTTGTCGCACCGAAGTTCATTTGAGGGAGTTGAGGGGAATAGCTGATCGTCTGCATACTCCTGTTCACAGGACCTCAGCATTCGAATCTTCCTTTTCGTTTCTGGCTCCGTTGGTTTACAACAGTTTGTTGCTCCTCAGGCATTTTTCTGTCCCAACAATAAAGGCTAAACTAGGACAGCAGTTACTGACGAATAACTTTAACTTGCATGTCCACCTGAATACATTTTAGTTTGAATAATATTTTCAATGATATGATACCATAATTGTGATTTTAATCTATATGAATTTTATTACACTAATAAAATTTAGTTTTGCTTTTGCGATCTGTTTTATTATCTTTATTGTTTTTTGTTTGTATTCTATTTTAATTCTTTAAGAAAATTGTATGTTATTTGTACATTTACTTTGTCAGATAATAGGGCTAGGTGGAAATCATTTAAAATGTATCCTATTCTTTTGTGATCGTTTTTGTTACAATAAATATTTTTTGAATTTGAATATATTTTTTACTCTTTATTATAAATGGGTATTAAAAAGTATGCGTCTTTTAGATCTATAGAACTCATAAACCAATCTTTATATATTATATCTCTTAATAATTTATTGTTTTCTAGTTTAAAAATGTTTTGTTTCGCTAAAAGTGTTTATATTTTTGAAATTTAACACAAACCTTTGTCTTCTACTAGCCTTATCAACTAGAAAATATTTTGATAAAAATTGACACTCTTTGTAAGAAAAACAGAAAAAGCGCCCATTTGCAAAAGTCAATTTATACTATTTTTTAAATGTATACGTTCAACCTCAGATCTAACACCTTCAGTAAAAACTGAGTTTTGTGTTGACTTATGCAAAAGAGGAATCATATAATCCTTAACTCACCTAAGAAGACATTCATTCTTAGTTATTTGCAACCAATTTTTTAAAAAAGACTGACACTGCCTTAGAGTCATCTCCTTAAGGGGGGATATTAGAAAGTACGTTAGTCCTTGTTTATAGATAGCTAGTTGGTCAACCGTAACCATCGACGAGAGCTTCTGACACCGGGAGTCTATTATGGGAACCTTAGTTTATGAATGAACCTACAAATTGGGTGGGGGCAAGCCGGAACGACGAGATTGAGGTAGGTTTACATTGGTTTGAATAATTGATAACCAGGAACTATGTTTACATATTTTTCTTTTTAATGTCAGTTTTAAATTATGAGCACGGTATTTCGATTGCCTTCAATTACACACACAGATAAAATATTTAATTCGAATAGATTAAAAACAAATATTATTAAGATGAGGAATATAAACTTGTGTTATAAGTGATAGTTACATTTTATAGTTTTTTCGCACGCTTATATTATTCGATATGAGACAGATGTCTGATAAAAACATTTTTTTACTTCTGGTTTTACTGGAAATGACCTCTAGTTTTTTATTTTAAATAAGATTTTATATATTACAGGATATTGTGTTCAGAATGAAAATAGCTTTACCAAGATACATTATAAGCTAACTTTGGTTTACAAAATGGAGGGTGAAGAGTCATTTTTTTGAAAATTAGATTTTACCGGTTAATTAAGAAAAAAACACTTATAAATAAAAATAATTGTTTTAAATAGTATAAAATAAATTTATTTGGTAATTTTTTCGAACACTGATAAAAATCGTTTTGTGTAATAATATCTCGTTCATGTTTACTTTAGCACACTTAATGAACTCGCCATCTAGTAGCGATGTCCAGTACTAACTCAGCGTTGAACAACTACCTATACATACACGAGGCCTTGGTACTAATTTCCGAAGACATCTTCTTTACGTTTTGTACCGCTTTGCTTTTTTCTGAGAATTCAGTAAGATATATTTATTAGCTTCAATCTTATTTAAATAGGGACATATGTAAGTATAGTTGGGCGCAATTATTTTATAAAAAAATCAAATCTAGAATGATAGAATGATAAAATAGAAGTAAGTTTTGACCATCTTTTGACTACTTTTTTACGCAACTGCCGTCGCATATAGTTTGTTTTTCCGCAAAATGGCTCTGCACCGCTTTGCATTGATCCTTCGTCTATAGAACTGCAAAATTTAAACTGTTAAATTGTACTCATGTCTTTGTATTTCTGCAGTGCGTGAATTCTTTTGAACCCATTTTTACCCGAAATGTAATTTAAATTGCCTATACATAGCAAATTTTTTTAAGGTCTGACTTGCAGGATTTTTTTTCTAATACGTAGGTACCTTTTCATCTTACTTTGAACTTGACTAGACCTCGTCATTGACTTGTTCATTTTTTGCGTGCAGTTCCCTCTTAAGGAAAATATCAGCGCAAACTTTTTGAACTAGTGTGAACTTGACAGCCAAAATACAGAACAACAACGGTATTAAGAGGACATACCAGAATTAAAAGAGAACCTTGGTTTCTGGTGGTCAAAGTTAGCGGGTTGACGAATTTGTATTTTACCTATACATCCTTCATGTTTTTTGAGTCTAGCAGACAGTTTGCAGTTCAACTCTTTTAGATTCCAAATGATGTATGTCTTTCAGATACATTAAATATTACCTAATGTTTATTAAACGAAGAGAGGAGGTTAAGGTTGTCAATGCTATCGGAGAGCTTAGATTTAACAAAGTTACAGATCATGACAACATTTTGATTAAAACACTCAAAGCAATTACTCCTTATATTATAAAACCAAAAACATTTAAAATTAATAAACTTTTAGAAATAGGAATTTTCCTGATTTTTTAAAAATTGTTATTGTAAAGCCGTTGTTTTAAAAATGGGATGTTACAAACATGACAACCTATATTTCTTTCTATGAAAGGTAAAAAGATCGTCAAAAGACGCCCGGACAAGTGATTTTATGTGCCCGGGTGTGCCGAATTCATACCCTAGGATACACCTACCGGTAAAAAAATTCCCCTCTTTCCCATGTTCTGCGTTTTCTTTCCACCGGAATCCGCTCTCGCATTACTTCAGTGGAACAAGCTGTCTATATATAAACTCCTATCCACTCTCTACTTCCTTAGTCTCTATGATAGTCCGTATTGCCTCAAAAGCACGCTTCTAACTGGTTTCTGAAGTACGCAGACTTGTCATCATATTTTGCGGGTTAAATTTCAGTCTGGTTTGGTTTCTGAACGTTACTCGAACTTCGTTCCATTTAAGGCAAATTAATAATGTATGTTCTGCGTCATCGATACCAGAGCAATAGGTACATAGATCTGTCTCTGCTCTGGCTATCTTAAAGAGGTACCTTCTGAAACAACCGTCTCCTGAGAGGGCTTGCGTCCATAATCGACGGTCTATTTAACCACTCCTGGATATTTGGTATTAAAAAATATGTCCAGTGTCCTCGAGTTTCATTTTGCTATCTGTTTTGCCATCCCGCAAAAACATTTGTCCTGGCTGTACTAGGCACTTCGCCATTATATTTTTCGACTCGTTCTTGATGAGAAGATCTACAATAACTCAGACAGCATCCGTTGAAATGGTTCGATAAGCTCTACAGATCCGTATAGACATTAGTCTTTGCATTCTAGATAGTTTAAGAGTAAGTTTTCTATTAGTTATTACATTATTGCAAGCTGCTGCTGCATACAGCATCTGCGACTGGACCCCGCTCGCCATGATTTTTCGTCTTGATGCTCTAGGCCCGCCAATATTAGGCATAAGACTTGATAAAGCAGTCACTGTTCTTTCAACTTTTATGATTGTATTTCTAACATGCTCTGCAAAGGTAAGTTGTGTATCAAGCCTTGACACATAGATACTTGATGGAATTGCGGCGTCTCAGAGTGATTCCTTGGACAACAAACTGAACTAGTAACATTTTTCTCCTTGTGGTAAGAAGAACGGCCTCTGTCTTCTCGGAAGCCAGTTTTAACTGCCTTTTGTCCAACCAGTTCACAATTCTCTGAAGGGCGGTATTCGCTGTATTCATAAGCAGATCCTCGCTTTTGGCAACCACCACCATGGCTATGTCATCTGCAAACCCGATTAACGTTACACCCTCGGGTTGCTTCGTCCTCAACAAGTCATCATAAAGAACGTTCCACAAAGTGAGTCCCAGTACAGAACCTTGTGGAACTCCACTGTTTACTGCGATTTTCCTGGTAGTATCCCCACCTTCAAGGATTAGCTCACGATTAGATAAATACGATACAATTATTCTGATCAGGCTCTCGTCAATTCCTCTAGTTCTTAAATTTCCCAAGATAATTTGCCAGGATGCGTTATTGAACGCGTTCTTCACTAGAGTTATTACCGCATAGAATCTTCTATGAGGACAGGAGAAGGCCGATGCTTCCTTAGCAATATTTAATATATAATTTATGGCATCAACTGGCTGACGACCCTTTATAAACCCATACCGCTTCTCGGCTAGGCCACCGGTGCGAGTCAGTTGTGTTTTAAGCCTTGTAAGTATAATTTGTTCGTATAATTTTCCTTCAACATCGAGTAGGCATATTGGCCAATACGACGCAGGATCCTTGAGTGGTTTGTCACCCTTCCGAAGTAGAACTAGCCTTGCCAGTTTCCAACTTTTAGGGAATATTCCATCTATTGCTAGTTTGTTATATACATTTATTCCATAGTCGGGTTTACTGAATGCAACCTCTTTAATAATTTCTGTTGGAATATTTCCGGGACCTGGGGCTTTATTACATTTTAGTTTAGCACAAGCAGCTAAAAGTTCTTCCACAGTGAATTCGACGAATATAGCCATTTAATCGGAAACGAATGTCACATCATCATGTACTGGAAAAAGATACTGTGCAACCATCTCAATCCTTTCAATTGACATTGGCAGTCTTGGAGGAAATCCCATCATTCTTTTCATAACAATTTTATATCCATCTTCTCAGATGTCTCCATCAATGTTGTCACATAAAGTTTTCCAACAATTCCTTTTGTCTACCCTAATTTGATTTCGAAGAACTTTCTTGCTATATTTATATTCCTCTTTCAAGAAATTAGCAAGTGGTGACTGATTCCTTTTCGCGACCCTTGTATATTCTCGTTTTTTCCAGGTACACTGTGTTCGCAGTTCGGCAATTTTATCTGACCACCAGTATATTGGCTTTCTTGTCTTATCTTCTCTTTGGCACTGTTGTCGCAAATGTCGGTCAAGGTTTTAGAGAATCGTTCAGGGGTAGTTTCTTGAGTAGTAGCTACAGTTAATTCTATTTTTTAGCAATTTCATGTAGAATATCTTCAAGATCCTCAATGTCTTTGTTAGGTGAGGCATAGCAGTTCTTTTATCCGATATCCAGTCTTTGCTATTTTTAAGGGCTGCGATGTTCGGTTCTGATAGAGCTATTATCCGTACTCCTAGTTGCTTGGCCGTGGCCAAAGCCATGTCATGTTTATCTGATGGATTTTTACTTTGGAGGACAAACTACATGCCGATAACATTAATAACTTATCTTAGTAAAGTAGTAGAAAAGATTGTAAAACTAAAAATACAAATTTTTATAGATAAATATAGTATATTATCAAAAAATCAATTTGGATTTAGAAACGATTCGTCAACAGAAGATGCTATGTTATTTTTAGATTTAACAAAGACATTTGATTTCGATAGTCATATAATATTAATTAATGAGTTAGAAAATCTTGGTTTCTATAACTAGATCTTTTTAAATTTTTACCTCGCGAATAGAACACAGGCTGTGAAATTTAATAATACCTTCAGTGGGGGAGGAATCTGAGCTGCGTGTGCCACAAGGTACTGTTCTGGATCCGAGGCTGTTACCTCTGTTTATAAATGGTCTTTTATATTTAAAGGTCCAGGGAGGCATCTCATCGTTTGCTCATGATACGTTTATCTCGTGAAGAAAATTTATGAGTTAATGAAAATAAATTATTATTATTATTATTAATTACTTTGCGTATAAGAGAAAATGGGTGATGTTAGACTTCCTCAAAATATCAATTTTTGTCTACGGTAACCTGCCTCGTGTAATCGTAGACAAAACTTCCCAAAGTAATTCGAATTTGACCCGGTTTTTTGTTAACTAACTTCGGCAGGGAAAGCTCTCATACTATTCATATTGATGTTATTAAATTAAATCGAAATATGTCTTAATGTTAAATTTTTCCTCTCGATGGCTCCCAGACTAACTTCTACACAAAACCCAAGCAAGAAAATTGAACATCAAATATTTATAACTCCCTATGACATAGGTAGTTAATGCACAAGAAAAAAGTATCCATCATGTAGTTACCGCTAAGCAGCAGAAAAGGCTCTAAAGGTTTCTGGAAAACCAAAAATCAGCAAAACTGTCACCGAACACCGTAATCAATCAGAACAATCCGTCCTCTTCAAAAATCAATACTTCGCCAACATACCAAGAGGTATATTCTTAGAAGAGATAGTGTCGTCGGTCGAGGCCGCGATCAGAAGGCTTTCAGCAGAGCAAGTTGACTTAATAAGTTATGAGACAGTGAAAAATTCTAAGCCACTTAAGTCAGATCTAGGAAAAACCGCGATCAGAGTTTCGAGTGACAACAAAGATATTTTGGTCCTTGGGATATGCCACTGTCCTCACGGACAAAATAAATTACGTCGAAAAATACAACTACTTCTGGACAACAGTACTTACCAGTAATTTAAACAGACAATAGACATAATACTCCCTACAAAGGATCCATCCAATGTTAAATAAAGGGGAAGGATAACCCAAATTTTGCATTATTTTTACCATAATAGAGAACCATTAAGAGATTTCCTTGTAGCTCGGCGTGGGCACAATTTAACGGCTAGTATTGTCAGTATGTTACAGTCTCGTACCTCTGAATTAAACTACACATACAATTAGATGAAGACGTAAGGACCAAATTGTTGTAAGGTCGCAGGAATATAAGGTTAATTTACTACTCCGAGGTATTGGCAGTTCAATAGGAGCACTGATTTACAACTTTTTATGAACAAACCTCGGGAGCAGCCACTGGAACTCCACTGTCATCTTTGGAAAACAATATCTATTCAAGGAGACTTTTGACGGGGAACTTTAGGGTCGTCCCCATTAAAGTCAAAATCGTGGTTAAGGTATTTATATGATACTTTTGTTATACGATCTCATGATCCAGGAACAGCAACACCGGCACGATTACCTATCAAGATGTTCCTGAACAGAGAAAGGAGGTTGGTTCCTTTTGAAACTATATATAGAGAACGAACACATACGAATAAGTACCTAAATGCAAACTCACATCATTACACAGAACAGAAGCAATATGTTATTAATTCTTTGGTGACATTTTGGTAAAAATTCAAAATGGCGGCCAAATAAAATGTTAAAAAAATCAATATTAAAAAACTACTTATCCATGTGAGCTCAAATTTTGCACGAGAATTAAATGTGATGTAAAGATAGACTTAGCTTAATAACTTAATTTTATTTTGGTGTTAAGTGTTAAGTCCTGATGAAGGAACAACAAAAAATCAATTTCAAGAAACTACATATAAGACTGACTTGAAAATCTTCATAGAAACCAAGTGTGATAGAGAGATAAAGTGGTAAAATTTTAGTGTGAATCCTGTACGTAAAAACAAAGCATCAGAGAAAAATAATAAACACCAAAATTTGTTTCTTTAAAGACTATGGTAATAATGTTATGAATAGTAAAACATAATAAAAATAACTAAATTAAAAATAATAAATTAAAAAAAGAAAAACAAATAAAATCAAAATAAAATATAGTGTACTGAAAGGTGCGCAGTGGTTTTATGGGAGCAGGTATTGTAAGTAAATGAGTGTGTATATGTACGTATGTTTGATCTGAATGTAAAAGTTTTTACAGATAAAAAGTAAGGATATGAAAAATGTTTATTCACCCAAAACTAAATGAATGTTAGATATATGAATCAAATTGTCATGAATTCTTATTTGCACATGCCCAAGAAGTTTATTTAAGAGAACGGGGACTTTCAGCTTGACAAACAACATAAAAACGTAGCATATTAAGTACTTATATAAAAATAAATAAATAAATAATGTAAAGTCGTAGCCTATGCGAGCATCGGACAAATTCCTTTTCTGAAACGTATACTACAGAATGCTAAACATTTAAAACGGTACCAATTCGCAAAAGAAAAAAAAAGATAATCGAAAATAAAAAAATAGCAAGTCAAATAATAAAAGAAACAAAGATATAACAACATATTACACAGTGATACAATCATATGAGTAAAAACAAATATCAGACAAATCATATACGAAAGAAGATAATCAGATAACCAATCCTTTTAACTGTATTTTTAATTGTAAAGTGCTGAGTCTTAAAATGCCGTATTTCGGAAAGTGACGATTATAAATGTATTCTACCTGGTCAACAAATGCACTAAACTCGTAATTTGTATATTATACCTTTCAAAAAACCGTTGTGATTGTCTTGTTCTCCTAGTAGGAACTAAAAATGAGACTGAATGCAGTAGTGTTTCACAGTGTATTTACTAATTTGTGCTAAATATTTAATTAATTAAATAAACCCAAGGAATTGGAGGCCGCAAAGGAGAACTCAGAAGACAGAACTTGATATGCGAAATTAAATTTAAATAAAAGATATTTTGCAAATTTATTTTTGAACATATATGAACAACTCTATATAGTAGAGTAGTACTCTAAAACATTAACTAAAGAGTTATAAGAGACAGGCAATTACTTTGGTATAAGTGACATGCTTTGTGTCGTTTGATAAAGCTTAGCATTCTAAAACCCTTAAGTTCTATGTTACCAATGTGCAAATTCAATGTTATGTCATTGAAAATAACTCACAAATTGTTGAAAGAAGTAACAACTTCGAGACTTACGTTGTTTATAGACTATGTGGAATGTATGGCGTTATTGCATTTATAAGATCGGAGCACTTTACACTTAGTAATGTTAAGATGCAGGTAGTTGATGCTGCACCATTTGACAAGTCTCTCAATGTAAGACTATAGTTGAATGGAGTCGGAGGAAACTGGTGAAAATATTTTCAAGTCCTCTTGCAGGACACCTGACGTTACAACAACCTCGTTGGAAACTGAACCACACACGTTAACCTGTTGAGTCGATTAATTAAATATAACTTAATTCAATCGAAGTAGTTTCCAGAAAAGCCAATTTGCTGTAATTTCACAAGCGCAAGCTGATGGCAGACACTGTCAAACGCCTTAGATATGTCAGTGTAAATAACAGCAATCTGTTGGCCAGCTTCAACCGATGTTATTAGGTGATTTTGAAATACCGCCAGCATTGCAGTTGTCGACCGCGGTAAAAGCCATGTTGCTCTCCCGAGATATAATGTTTAAGTGATTAAAAAATTTCATCGATGACAATTGCCTCAAACAACTTTGGTATGTGCGAAAGCATTGACATATTTTTCTGTTTTCTTCAGAAAATAATTAGGATGATTTATTATAAGGTAAGTTCCGGGTAAAACCCTTTTACCAGAACTTTCCACGTAATGAAACTTTCCCTGTGTCATGCAAAGTGAAATATATTACAAGAGAATAGACTACAAATATTTAAACATTTTAACGCGAAAAGTACGGGTCACTTGATGCAAAAAATCTTACATAACCGTATAATTAAAGAAAAGTACTAATTATTTTATTTATTTTGCTATCAAAAACTATTAATAACACTATTATTAATTCAATAATTAAAGTTCTCGCTTAAAATAGTCGCAGTATTTAAACATTGAGACACTGTTTTCTAATACGTGCAATCCGGCAACATGAAATAAATCTTGATGTAATTAAATATGACATTGTTAAGAGAAAAAAAAATAGATGCAAATCTTATTTCTATCTATTTTTTTGGGGGCTGAAATTTGTGCTATAGTGATATTCGTGTGTATGTAGCACAATTATAGGGAAACATATTTACATAATAAAACATTGTTTGTATCATTATCAATACGTACGAGAAACAGGAAACAAATTTTCTTAAAAAAACTTGACTTGTCGTTGCTGCCCATGTAGTTTTTGGTTAGTGTGTATGTGATGCAAAATTAAAAGATCGTCAGTGTTTTTAATTAATTTGTTATAATTTATTTATTCCAAAGTGTTGCTTTTTCTAATTAAAACAGACAAAACGGTGACAAAAATGTTATATCTAATACAATGACCTAATCTAACAAAATGACTATTTGTGCAACATTCAGAGACTAAATGTTGTCGCCTTTTCATAAACATTTAAATTTAAAATGTCTGTAATGCCAAACCAGCCCTTAAAAGTTAATTTTCTGTTATATAAGTTTTTTTTACAATTACATGCACTTTTACCTGTTAAAATATGTGTAATAATTCCCTTTTCAGCCTGTATATTATACATACAGTTATTTCTAAAGAGCTATATAAGCATATACAAAAATCTGTTTGTGGAGAAATTCGTTACGAGGGAAGTTACGGCCAATTTACCGATTTTTTTTATTTTTAAACTTTTGACTCAACAACGATTATTTCAGTTTTCAATTTTAAATTATTCTGGGAACGATAATAATCAAACATTTTCACAAAGATATTTTTTATAAAAAGAGTTTATTTTCAATAATGACAGACCGGATAGGGGTCGAAAATATCAAGATAAATTGACCGGAGCGAGCAACAAAAGTGGTCGGCCTCAGAAAAAGTCACCGACAAAAAGCCCGAAAACATAAATAAGCATTTTACGGTGTCTGATGTCAAGTTAAAGTTGATGTTATTGTAAATACGGCTCGATTATAACACAAATGGTAATGACGCGCCTCGGTTTTTTAATAATGGAGACATTGGCCGATGCACGGATGATTTTCATGTTGCAGGTATTTGAATATGAAGAATGTGGCAAGGGATTTTAATCGTCTGAACGAATTTAGTCCTTCAAAACGATAAATAAATAGTCCATTAAAATTAATTTACATTTTCCGTTGCAAAATTAATTATAAAAAAATCGAAAACCTCCTTTACCCGGAACTTCCTTTTATTAGGAATAGTGAAGTGTGACCCAAATTAGTCCAGTACCGGGTGAGTCAACGATTGAAAAAAGTAAATTTACGTCGAACAGGTACAATTTGGAAACAAACTGTTTATGCTATGGGATGCATATGTAAATCGCGTTCATTCTAAACATATTTTGAGTTATACGGGGTGCGTCAAAAAAGTAGGGCTGCTAAAAGTTATAATTTTTTAAATGGGACACCCTATATTTGATTTGATTTTTAAATTCCACATAAAATTCTAACACTTTTAATAACATGTTATATGGCTAAAACTGATACTTTCTTAAATATTTGTCTTTAAACGAAAAAACAATACATTTGATGTACATCTATGATTAGCATTGTAACGCCTAGTTGTGCCACTAAAAATAAAATATTTTGCTTCTGCACAAAACAGGCATGGAATAAAGGACGGCCTTCGTAATATTGAAGATATTACATACAGGGTGTCCAAATTTAAATGCCCAACTTTAACATATTTAAACCAATTTATTTCAGTTTTTTAAATGGAACCCCTGTATATTTTTATTTATTCTTTTTAAGCATAAACAAATCTTCAACTTTTATTACATATATTATATATCTATCTTCAATAGTTTTCGAAATATTTTAAAATTCCTTTTTTTGCGTAATTTAGAAAATTACCAACTCGACCAAAGTAGATATAGAATCTGTCAGTAAAACAAAAGTATTTAATATGAATACAATAGTTTATTATCTAAAATTAATCCAATGAAAATTTAGATAGTATAATAATTTGTTAATAAAATTGCTACAAAAAAAAATGATCTAATAACCTTAAAATTTTAACATCAGAATCTACAGTAAGCAAGACTACAAGAAAATATAAATATCATCCATTTCATATTACATTAAATGGTTACACGCTGAAGATTTTAAAATCCGTGTTAAGTTTTGTAACCCAATGATAAGGGGAGAACTTTTTTGACAATATTATGTTTTTGGAATGAATCTTACATTTCAAAGCAAAGGATTCGTGAACTGGCATAATATTACAAATATTTAAAAATTGTGTTGAAAAAGGGGTCTACTCGTCTAGTTTACAAACAAGTAAATATACTTCATTGAAGGAATACATTTCAATTTAGATAGTCGAAAACTTATATTAATAGGTACTAATTTTTAAAGTTATACAGAAAAAAACACTTATGAGACTAAAGAAAATCGCTTTTAAAAGTTAATCAAATGTTTTCACAGTTATATTTTAAAAGATGCTCAAATAAGCATCCGCCTTCACGAATACACATGTTGAACATTTTAATAACATTTTGCCTAGTTTTAACTAGCATGTCTGATGATATAGTGGCGCATACATCCCTGATTCGTTCCTGCATGTTCTCCCTTGCTGTAGGTGGTTGGATGTAAACACGATCTTTAATACAACCTCACAAGAAAAAAATCTAATGCAGTTATATCGCAAGATCTGGGTGGCCATTCGATAAAACCGCTACGATCAGTCCATTTTTGATTAAAATTAGCGTCCAAAAATTCACGAACGTCCCGATGGTAGTGAGCAGGTGCACCGTCTTGCTGCAGCCACATGTCTCTTCTTTCTTCTATGCTGAGTGGTCTGAGAAGAATGAAGAATAGGCAGCTCAACGTTCAAAAAATCTAAATATCTTTGTCCATTAAGTGGTTCATTAAAAAAATACGGACCTGTAATATGGTTTCCAATGATTGCACACCAAACATTTAATGACCAGTGATTTTGATGTTGTACTTCTCGTACCCAATGGGGATTTGTTATTGCGTAATAATGCATATTATGCCTGTTTACAGCTCCGTTGCTTCTAAATGTATTTTCATCGGAAAACACGATATTCGCTAAAAAGTCCGGATATGCTGATATTCGCCTAATCATTAGGTTGCAAAAGTTAACACGCCTTTCAAAATCTTCATTGCGCAACTCTTGGTGTAATTCCATATGATATGGACGATATTTATGTCTTCTTGTGGTCCTGATTACTGTAGATTGTGATGTCTCAGTTAAACTAGCAGGTTGTCGACTACTTAAACTGGGATTTTTTTCTATATGAAGTAGAATTTCCAACTCTTTATCTTGATTTGTAGCAATTTTTGTTTTCTTCGAATATGCCACATTGCCGCTAGCATCAAATCTCTCCATGACATTTTGAAAGGCCACTTTAGAAGGCGCGCATCGATCCGGATATTTTGCTTCATATAGCCTTTTGGCCAATTTTTTTGAGCTTCACCCAATATACAGACCATATCTATCATTTCATTTTGTGAAAAATTCATTTTAAATTAAAAGAGAATACGAAAGACGAAATACAATGCACTAACAACAACACGTTTTTGACATTTCATACATTTAGTCGCCAGTTGCTATAGACTGTTTTTTCTATGGCTATTTTGATTGATCGAGTTGTTGATTTTCTAAATTACGCAAAAAAAAAGAAATTTGAAAATATTTCGAAAACTATTGAAGATAGGTATATAATATGTTTAATAAAAGTTGTAGATTTTTTTATTCTTAACAAGACTAAATAAAAATATACAGGTGGTTCCATTTAAAAAAACTGAAATAAATTGGTTTGAAAATGTTAAAGTTGGGCATTTTTTTATTCCATGCTTATTTTGTGTAGAAGCAAAATATTTTATTTTTAGTGGCACAACTATTCGTTATATTGCTAATCATAGATGTGCATCAAATTTAATTTTTTTTGTTTAAAGCTAAATATTTAAAAAAATATCAATTTTAGCCATATAACATGTTAAACAAAAAAGTGTTAGAATTTTATGTAGAATTTGAAAATCAAGTCAAATATAGGGTGACCTATTTAAAAAATAAAACTTTTAGTTGCCCTACTTTTTTGACGCACCCCGTATAATTTAAAATATTTTAAAATGAGCACGACTTACATATATATCCCACAGCATAAACCATGTTTCCAGATTTTACTGTTTGACGTAAATTTACTTTTTCCAATCGTTGACTCACCCTGTACATTGTCATTTAATAACACATGTATATTGTCTTTTCAAACATTTTTATTGGGCGCCATTTTGTTCCATCATATTGGATTTCTACCAATATTTTACCAGTTTATGTAATGTTTATAGTTCATTTTTATGTAACACTTTATTTTTGTGTAAAATTTGAGGTAAATTGGATAATTATTTTTTGATAATAATTTTTTAACGCTTAAGCTATGCCCCGAACTGACAGCCAGACAGACAAACTGACAGACGGACCGACGAAAACGATAAAACATATTTTTTGGCATCCAGGGACGCTAAATGTGAAGATATGTAAATTCTGAGAGGGTGATTTTTTCACGATTGCAAACATTTTATTTTCCCGCTATTTTGTCCGCCATCCTGAATAAGTACCACAATTTTAATAGTTCATCTCAATACCACAATTATTTTTGGCACATAATTTTAAATCCGTCAATGGACTGATACTTAATGAAGTAGTTTTTTCACAATGTTATCGGGTCATCCCCAAATGACCCGTAATTTTTTACCGAAATTTGAAGTCAAACCGGTAAGTAGTTTTTTAGCTATGACACAAACAGATAGACCGACAGACAGACAGACGGAACTGAGAAATAATATTTTTGGGACATCTAGGGACGAAGGGGGATTTTTTCACCATTACGAGAGAAGTTAAAATGTGTTCTCTATATCAATGATTTACTCAAGTTTTTATATGCAAAATAATAATGTTGGCATATGTTGTTATTTTTATACAATATTAGTTTATTTATTAAAATTTAGCGTTTTACTCCTTTTAAAAAAAGAACATATTAATTTTGTTTTCAGGGAGCTGTTTTATGCTCTTGTATTAAACCTGTATAAAGAAAAAAATTGCCATTATATGCAAAAAATAATATTTGCCTTGTTTCACTGTTCCTTAGAAAACTGAGCGTTAAGGAAATACGAAATATTCACAATTTTAAGGGGCGTATCCCCTAGAGCTGGAAAAAATATTTTAAAAACAAAGAGATAAAAGAAATTCATAATTAACTGCTTTAAAAGAAAAGATATATTCGTATTCCGAGATTTGCTTCAGATGACTAGGCTATCCAGTATAATGGAAAAAAGTGTTTTTATATACAAATTTAAAAAGAAATTTGACATATTTTACTGTTTTCTAAGAAAGGTAAATGTTTCTGAAATATAATTTTATTTATTATTTATATGATTGTTTCATCATCCAAGGATTGCCATGTAAGTTCAGTTTTTTTTTATTTACAAAAAATAATATAAACAAAATTAAATATTAAAACTCCCAACCTCCCGTTAAGAAAATCCTGTTTCAAAAAAATTATAATTTTTGTAATTTTAAAATAAATTCCTAAAGTAAAGTTAGCGAATTGCCATACCTAGTTTTCTGTTATAATACTTATTTTGTTGAAATTTATTTCACTAGTAAATATGATCGAAAATTGGATAAATGTTCTTTTTTGTCCTCTTTTTTTTTGTTAGTTTTTTAGTCATTGATCGTTTGTTCGCCCTAAAGTAAGCTAAATGCTTCCGAAATACATTTTATTTTTATTTTGTGGTAGCTGTTCCATCCTCCTAAGGCTACCCTGTATAGTTGAAACAATGTTTTTATATAAAGAAAATAAAAGAAATTTGACATGACATTTCATCGTTTCTTTTTTTTAAGTTTTTATGCCATTGCCTCATCTTTCTTGTTGAGCTACCCTGTATACTGGCCAGAAATTATTTTGTATACAATAAAATAAAATAAATTTCATGTTTTTCGAATTTTTCGGTTTATTACGTAGGTATTTTTTTTTAAATACATATAATCGAAATAAAACTGCAGCATCTAGGCCAATTGCATCCAAAATTTTTCAGTATCTGAACATTTACCCCAACTATTTCTGTTTTGAATTTGGCTGTTATCGGTTTGTGCACTCTCAAAATTTGATTTATTTTACATTTTCATGCCCCTTGAAAATATCGAAGACCTACGCCCATAACATTCAAAACCCAATTCTCGCAAAACATTGACCTACACTATCTTGGCGCAAACGAATCGCTTTCACCGTTCTCAAGTTATCGTTAACAAAATTTTAGTACATACTCACACACATCCGTACATACATCTTTTTTTTTATAAAAATATGCTTTTTACCGACCGACCACAGAACAAACTTTTCGGATTTTATTTTAAATGGAAAATCTATCATTTTTTACTTTTCCATGGAAATGACATGCATTTATTTAATGTTCTTGATTTAAATGCATTCGCCATTTCGTTAAAAGCCCCGCGAGTACTAATAAGTTCAAATGCGAACACTCCTAATTTAAATGTTATTTTTATTAGGTATCTCAGGTTAGTCATACTATTTTGCAACAATCATACTTTTTTTATCTTGCATCAAGTCGTGGTAATTTTGAATTAAAAGCTTCAATTTTATTATAAAGACTAAATATCTTAAGCCACGGGCTTAAGATATTTAGTCTTTATAATAAAAGTATACTTTACTCTTTGATATAAAACTTTGATTGTGACCCTCGCCTTTTATTTGTGAAATAAAAAATGTAACTATTTTGTATATATTTTATTGAAAAATTATTAAAGTTTTCTCTCATTATTAGATCCAAACTTAGCCTGCCTGTAGTAAAACGGAACGCAACATTTAACATATATTACGTTAGGTATGAAGCTAACTAAGAAGGCTTAAGATAAACTCAAAAAGTACTTAATAGCAAATTTCTACAGCTCAAAAAAAAATGCGTACAGCAAAACATAATAAATAACACTTAACAGTTAACAACACTTTTTAACCAAATTTTTTACAGTCATTTTTCCATGGAAAAAATTTTTGGCAAGTGCTTCCAATTTTATGTTCAAATTTTTTTGGGAGAAGAGGAAAAACCTTTAATAAAAGAACTATTTATTCAAGAGAAATGGAAAATTATGTTAAGAACCTCACTTTTCTTGCAGCAACCGTAAAGGATAAAACAAAAGAATGGTGATGTTATCATGATGACACTTTTTAAATATAGAATTCAAAAGAAATAAAACGACAAGTGTTTCATTATTTTTGAAATTTCATCTTTAAAAGGGGTAAAAAATGTTTTATCTACGTGCAGTATAATTCAGTAGAAGGGAAGTTGGGCATAAAGGCTTATTTACCAATTACTTTATTTAAACATTTTATTTGGAAGCCATTTTGTTTTGCAATATAAGATTTACTCTAATTGTCCCTATTTAAAATGTTATCCCCATCAAAATATATCAAACTTGATTTTTTTGCAAATATTTCAATTAACTTATAGTTAAGTGAATAATTAGTTGCCACTTTGTTCCCATATAATATACTTATTCAGGCCAAAATTTGACCAGTTTATATCTATATCAAACTTCATTTTTATGCAAAATTTATGTAACCACTCCATTTCCATGACCCTTGATTTTTGACTAAAATTTGGAGTCAATCGGCTAAGCAGTGTTTGAGGTATACCTCGAAGCGCCGAAGACCGAAGGACTCCCTTTTAAGAGGGAAGTAAAAATATAATTCGTTAAAAACTAAACTTCTGTAAGTTGAAAACTAATTACTTGAAAGTTCTTTTTATTCTAGGCTGTTCTATATTTTTATTCACTAAACTCGACAGATTATTTTTTATAAAAAACTAGCTCTTAAATATATTTTACTAGATAATTTAAGTGCCGAGAGAAGACCTGATTCTAAATAATGACAGTTCACGTGAAATCCATTTTGTCTCCGACTGTCAGTAGCTCGAATATTTGGACAGACAAGATAAGTAAAAGAAGACAAATTACACGAAGAACAAAGCAAAGTCACACTGAACATGCCTCGAGGAGACCCTCCGCTACTAGGAAATCCGTCAATAGACTGGGACAACATTAGAAAGCTACGATTGTACATCCGAGTCCCTAACGGGAGCTCCCGCTAGCTCATCGCTCATTAACCGCATAGGGGGGCACAAATTGTCAATCCGATGTTCGATGGACGTTTTTAAGTGTGACGACGTTACCAGAAGTCCGTGAAGAATGGAGATTTTATACCGATCATGGCTGGCTATTTTTTCACCATAGATACAATGATGCATTTATTGAGTCCGTTGAAGAAGACATTTTTATTATCGTGTGCTGGCAGATATTAACGTACAAATTTGTGCGAAATATAGATACAAGTAAATAATGATTTCGGAGATCAGGAGGTTGTGCAAAAAATCATTGACATTTACGTGCAGGGATATCCAAGTAAAAGTAAATAGTCCTTATAACTTTTATTATAGGGATGAAAGAAAATGTTAAATATATAAGTTTTTTCAAAAACTTCAGAATTGCCAAACATATACCTTTCAGGTTTGCTACTTGAGGTAGATTATTCTCTATCGTATATTCATTGGAATACTAACGAGTTATAATTTATAAATTGACTTCTCAGCAGTTATAAAATATGTTTTTGTTGTTAACGTCCAAGAAAAGGTGATTATAGCTGTACTTAGGCGTAACATCTTAATTGTAATGCCCATAATATTCAACACAAGTCAAATAAAAACCTGCCAATAAATGGATAATCTTCCCAAACATTTCAGTAATAAATACATTATTGACGGTAATTTTTTATGGATGATTCATAAATATTATCAGTAAAAAAAAAATGTTACGGTATACCGGGTGACCATGAATTTACTAATAAGGCTGTAACTTTTTTAAAATAAGTGCTATTAACATGACATTTTACAGTGATATATGGTTACTTATGAGCTGTATAAACAATCAACTACCGTTGTTTCCGGTTTAACCGGAAATGCTATCAACTTTAATATTGTAAATAGAACACCCTGTATATTAATTTATTTTTGAATTTAACACTAAATTCTAAAATAAAACATGTATTATACCCTATGTCAATTCCTGATAGTTTTCGAGAAAATGGCGAATGATACTTTAAAAATTGATTGAATAGTTCTGTTTTTTGGAAAAACAAATGAAGATAGTTCCAATTTAATACTGTAAATAGTGTTTGTTATGCAACTCATTGGATCTAATGTGACAATTAGGATACTTCCGGTTTACCCGGAAACCACTTTCAAACGATATTTTCTCGTTTTATTTTAATGGGACGATATATAAACCTACTCAACATCTAAATCTTCACCTAACATCACAGCTGCCATTCTGCCAACACAATATTAGGCGCTACAAATTTACCTAGTTAGACTTTCCGGTTATTACGTTTATATCAATTTTTTGAAACATTACTGGCTTTCAGTTAAGTGTAAAAAGCCGATTCATATTTTTTTTCTACCAAAGAGATGCGGGATATAGCACGCGTGTAAGCGCAGGAAAAATTTGAATGGCCGTAGAACCCATCGAAGATATCTTGAAGTACATTCAGCCAATTTTCAAGAATCTTTACGACAGATCTACACGAATTTCCAGAGCAGGAAGAAGAAGCTGTAGTTCGCGCAGCTGAACACCCTGAAGTAAGTACAAGACGCATTACTTTGGAAAGTGGAGTAGTCAAGTCAACCGTTTGTAAAAATTTTCACAAAAAAAGGGGAGGAGAAGTCATTTCACGTCTCTGCAGAATTTGTTAAAAGATAATTTTCGAGCCAGACTAAAATTTGTCCCTTTCTGCCATAACCAACAAAGTACCGACCCGATGATTACACCATAGAGGCGTCATCAGCTTCAGGAATAAACATGGGTGAGATTCGTCATTTTCAACACGTATTTAAATTTAACGTATGGTGTGGTCTTATTATTGGTAATTGTTTATTGAGTTTATTCGATCTACGACCTAATTTAAATGGCAAGCTTTTTAGAAATTCAGTTACCTGATTATGTTTAGACGATCTTTTTAATCAGCTATAACAAAATATCTTTATGTAGGATGGAGCACCGGCACTGTACTCTGAAACTATACCTGAATGTTCATTTTCCCAATCGCTGGATAGTACGAGTGAGTAAAGCAATGAGTATTAAAGTGTATTGAAGTGAACGGAAATCACATTAAATATTTATTACAGAAAATATATTTTATTATTAATTACGGTTTTTTTATACCTAAAATGAAATAGTGCCTTAGTAAAAATATTCTCTCATTTTTTTTGTTTCAACAGTATTTATTAAAAGATAGCAATCGAGAACAACTTAATTACTACTAATTATCTTTAAAAAATTTGTTCTTAAAATTTGCTGGGTAAACTGTATGTAGTCACAATATTATGGAATTTTCAATACATTTTTCAACAACCGTAAGAAGTCATTTAAATGCAAATATTTTGAAAACCGTTACTCGGAGAGACATTTACATCTTATGGCTTTTTATATAATAAAGATAATATGAGTACTATTTCCATTTAAAACGTGAATGCACTAAGGCGAAAAAGAATTGAGACTATTTAAACATATGCGACATATCACAATCAGCGTCCTATACAGCATACATTTATACTTTAAGAGAGTTTTGTCCACAAACATCCCCAAATAACAAATTTTGCACAAAAAAGTTGTTTTTCTAAATATATCTGAAAAATCAGAAATAAACTTTAAACTTTGACACCCTGTATCTTGGATATTATCCATTTGTGCAAGTTGTACACGCATATCTATGTGAAATAAAATATAAGTTCGTATATTTCAAAAGCGACTGTAACACGGTATAGGTTATGTTATACAAAATTGAGGGTCATATCGTACGAGAGAAGTTATAAGTAATTATCACATGTTGTAACCACGGATTCCCCTTTTAAATTCATTGTTATTTGTGGAATTATTATAAATTGAAATGGTTTTATGTGTTTTGGGGAAGATAGTACTTTCCCATATATGTATGTACGAAAATAGATTTCTGAAGTTAGGGTATATATTCCATAAAATATAATACATTAGACGTGTTCTGCCGTTTTCTAAAAAAATTAATAGATATTGACTTTCTTAAGATAATCCTATATAATGCAAAAATAGTTTTTAAATATATTTTTAAGATTCTTTTATTTCCTAGAACTAGCTTGTTTAGTGCAACAAATCTTTTATTAACCTCTCTACAATTTAACGCAGTACGTTGTATGAAACAAAGGGGTTAATTTTAATTAAATAAGTTAATTTTATTGCACATTTTAATCCATAATTATTATTCGCAGAGGTATAATATTTTTCCTTATATTTAGACTAGGAAATTTGGAGGTTAAATTTGATATAAAAATAAAACTAAAATCGTGATACCTCTTTACAATTTAATGCGGTGCATTGTGTTAAAACTAAGGGCTACGTTAAAAAATAAAATATGTAAAAAACTTCATCATTAATCACTGTTAGGCTCATAGTTTTCAGGATACGGCCGACGGAATTTCATAATAAAATATGTTATATAGATTGAAAACTCTGCCATATTTTCATTTTTTTTACATAGGTTAAAACTACTTTTTACAAATTTTGAGTTTTTTTAAACAATCTAAGTAAATCTACAGCATATTTCGATCCATAATAATTAATCACAAAGATAAAAAATATTTTTCCTTATAATTAGACTGGCAAATTTGTTGGTTGAATTTATTTTTTTACAAATCTTATTTTTTATAATTTAAGATCAGCAAATTAAAACCGAAATCATGATACCTCTCTACAATTTAACGTCGTACAGTGTAACAAACCAAGAAGTTAAGTTTAAAATTAAACATGTAAAATTTTTATAAAAACTATCAGATATCATTGTTAGCAATATTTTTACGTACTTTCATTGCTTCTGCTTCGAACATAGTCATATATTTAAACCATGAAGGCCAGAAGTCCTTGACCAATCACAATTTTATAGAGATAATATACTAATATAATGTTTCAATGTCAGTTCTTTGTCAAAATTCAATGAAGTGATAGATTTATTGCCGTCAATAATGTATTTATTACTGAAATGTTTGGGAAGATTATCCATTTATTGGCAGGTTTTTATTTGACTTGTGTTGAATATTATGGGCATTACAATTAAGATGTTACGCCTAAGTACAGCTATAATGACCTTTTCTTGGACGTTAACAAAAACACATTTTATAACTGCTGAGAAGTCAATTTATAAATTATAACTCGTTAGTATTCCGAAGAATATATGATAGAGAATAATTTACCTCAAGTAGCAAACCTGAAAGGTATATGTTTGGCAATTCTGAAGTTTTTGAAAAAAATTTTTTGACATTCTATATTCAAGCAAAAAAGTACTATTTAATTTAAGAAGTAGCCTAAAAATGCAGTTTTTGAAAACTTTTTACTTCCCTCGTAAAAGGGAAGTATTGTAATCGAGAAAAAAATCACCCTCCGAGATTGTTTCAGATCTTTACGTTTCAGGGCCCCTAGATGCCGAAAAACATGTTTTCCCAATTCCGTCGGTCTGTCTGTCGGTCTGTCTGTTCGCAGCATAGCTGAAAAGCTACTTATCCGATCGACTTCAAATTTTGGTCAAAAATTAAGGGTCATACGGGGATGACCTGGTAACATTTTGGTAAAAATCCAATATGGCAAAATAAAATAGCGGCCCAGTGAAATGTTAAAAAAATTATTAATAAAAAACTAAATATCCAATTTATCTCAATTTTTGTACAATAATTAAGTATTATATAGAAATTAAATATTTAAAATTTCAGCCTGAAAAACTACGTAATGGACTGATTTCAAATTGTGTGCCATAACAAATTGTAGTATAGAGATGAACTATGGTTCTAATTCAAAACGGCGGCCAAATAAAATATTTGTAATCGTGAAAAAATTATTCTTTCCGGTTTCACATATTTTCAGATTTTAGCGTCACTATATGCCAAAAAAATATTTTTTTTTATTAATTCTGTCGGTTCGCTTGTCGGTTTGTCTGTCTGTCTGTCAGTTCGCGGCATAGCTTAAAAACTACTCACCAGATTGACTTTAAATTTTAGTCAAAAATTAAGATCACATATGGGGATGACCTGGTAATAGTTTGGTAAAAATCCAATATGCCGGAACAAGATGACGGCCTATTGAAATGTTAAAAAAATTAAAAAAAACTAATTCCACAAATTTTGCACAAAAATCAAATGTTACGTAGGAATGAACTGGTAACATTTTCATATAAATATAAGATCGTAGAACAAAATGGCGGCCTAATAAAATATTTAAAAATTGCCCTGAAAAAAACTATTCATTAGATTAATTTAAAATTTTGTCTAACCATGAAGTGTCATATAGGGATAAACTGGTACGAATTCCACATGACGTAACAAGATGGCGGTGTGTGTCAATGTAAAATCACTTATTGAATTTATTCTAAATTACTCCCAAAAATCAATTGTGGCATAGATAGAAACTGGTAAAATCTTAGTAGGGTTCCAATATGATGGAACAAAATGTCGCCCAATAATAAAAATATGTGAAAAAATAATATATAGGTGTTACTAAGTGTCTATGTACTAAACTAAATTGAGTTACCCTTTACTATTCCTAATAAAAGAAAATATTCATAACGAGGGAAGTT